>JAHRHZ010000181.1:168486-224126 GCA_024137785.1 Ginglymostoma cirratum | reverse complement strand
GGCTCAATTCACCATAGGAGCTTTTTCCTGCTCCTATGATGCTGCTTGACCTGCTGTGTTCATCCAGCCCCATGCTTGTTATCTCGACTTATCTATCCTCATGTTTTTCAAAATTTCTAGCACATCCTCCTTCTTAACATCAACCTGTTCAAGCATATCTGCCTGTTTCATGCTGTCCTCACAAACACCAAGGTCCCTCTCACTGGTGAATACTGAAGCAAAGTATTCATTAAGGATGTCCCCTACCTCCTCTGACTCCGCGCACAAGTTCCCTCCACTATCCCTGATCGGCCCTACCCTCACTCTGGCCATTCTCTTGTTCCTCACATAAGAGTAGAATGCCTTGGGGTTTTCCTTGATCCTACCCGCCAAGGTTTTCTCATACCCCCTTCTAGCTCTCCTAAGTCCATTCTTCAGTTCCTTCCTGGCTACCATGCAGACATCAAGAGCCCTGTCTGATTCTTGCTTCCTCAACCTTGAGTAAGCTTCCTTCTTCCTCTTGACTAGATGTTCCACATGTCTTGTTATCCAAGATTCCTTCACCTTACCATCCCTTCCTTGCCTCAGTGGGACAAACCTATCCAGTGCTCACAGCAAGGGCTCCCTAAACAACTTCCACATTTCTGCCGTGCATTTCCCTGAGAACATCTGATCCTAATTTATGCTCTGTAGTTTTTGCTAAATAGCGTCGTCATTCCTCTTCCCCCAATTAAATACTCTCCCATACCATCTGCTCCTATCCCTCTCCATGATATAGTAAAGGTCAGGGAGTTATAATCACTATCACCGAAATGCTGTCCTACTGAGAGATCTGACACCTGGTCTGGTTCGTTGCCAAGCACCAAATCCAACATGGCCTCCCCCCACTCCCAGTCGGTCTATCTACATATTAAGTCAGAAATCCTTCCTGGACACACCTGACAAAATCTGGTCCATCCAAACCATTTGCACTTAGGAGGTTCTAGTCTATATTAGGGAAGTTGAAGTCACCTGTGACAACAACCCTATTACTTCTGCACCTTTCCAAAATCTGTCTCCCAGTCTGTTCCTCAATGTCTCATTGTTATTGGGGGTCTATAGAAAACTCTCAATAAAGTGACTTCTCCTTTCCTGTTTCTGACTTCCACCCATCCTGACTCAATGGATAAACCCTCCTCCACGACCTCCCTTTCTGCAGCTGTGATATCAGATTCTTATGTGTTCATCTTAACTCATGTCCACCATTTACAAATCAGTAGTGCAATGCAATACGCTCTACTATCCTGGATAACTGCGGCTCCAGCAACAGTGTAGAAGCTCAATACCATCCAGGACAAAATTGCCTGTTTTGTTTATCATGCCATCTATACCTTCAACATTCATTCCTTCACTATTGATGCGCTATGGCGACAGTGTGTACTGTCTACAGGATGCACCGCAACACCTTTCAAACCCTTGTCTCTGCCACTGAGAAGGACAAGTGCAGCAGAACCACCACCTACAAGTTCCCCTCTAAGTCACAGATTATCCTGACTTGGGAATATGTCACCATTTCTTTAGTGTTGCTGGTTTAAATTCCTGGAACTCGCCCCTTAACAGCATTGTGGTTATTCCTACGTGCCAAAGAAGGCAGCTGACCACCACTTCCTCTAAGGCATTTAGGATGGGCAAAAACTGCTGGCTCAGCCAGCAATGCCCACATTTTCTTCAGTGAATAAGAAATAAAGTTGGCAACCTGTTGACATCTCTCCTGATTTTATTGACTTCAAAATGGGGTGTTGACAAATTGCACAGGCAACACCCATCTCTTATTTCGTTCCAAATAAGATTCCATAAAATGAACTTTGTGTATCCCCTGCAGAAGAATGACCACGATATAATTAAATTCGTAATTGTGGAAAGCTTCACTCCATTTCTAGGGTAATTATTTCTGTTCATTGATGCTGAAGTATGAGTCATGTTACAATAAATATGTATCTTTTTTTTCTATTTTTCTCCCATCTGTTCTGAAAATGATATATTTAGCTTGGGCACAGTTTCACAGCATTCAGTGCCTGTCCAGTAAGCATTATTCACATCTGAAAATACATTGACCATTTGTAGGTTAGTCTGTTTGCTAAACCAAATGCTCCACCAGAACTGGTGTGAATTGTTTCAAAGGGAAAAATTGAGACCAGTATTTAGGATTAGGAATTTAGTATGAAAAGAAAGTTGCAGAATTAATAACCTGCTAACGTGAATCATGACAAGGCTAGCAATTGGTACTTGTGAACTCTTCAACCACCATTTATCCACTCTTGCCAACAAAAAAGACGGAAGTGATAAACAATAGCAAGTAATATTAAGCTTGTGTACGTGAAAAGAATACACAAACTATGCAGATTTTTCCAAGTCAAAGTACATGTTAATATTGACGAATAGTTTACATTAGTCTTGGATGTTAATTCAATCCCTTGTTTTCTAGTGCACTTTAATCTATTGTAAATGTGCAGCATCTATAAAATAAAGAAAGGGTAATTTATGTCCTTGGAACATCTCAAAGTACTTCAATCAAATTACAGAATTACTACAAGCAGTACGTGGAATGAATGACCAGCTATCCAATGTTTTGGTGATGTTAGTTGAACAGGAGAACACTGTGCTCTTCTTTCAGTATTGTAATGTGATGGAACTTATGTTCACTTGAACCACCAGAACAGCTTGCTTCATCCAAAAGCTATAACCACTTAATTTGCAAGACTCTGTCAAATATATCTTCCTCCATGGACATTTATCATCAAACCAATAACTTCAAAGAAATAATTTATTTCTTTATTATCAGATTTATGTCTGTGGGAGCTTACTATGCATTGCAGTGACTGCACTTTCAAAAGTATTTCATCATTGTAAAGTACACTGGGGATGATCTGAGGATGTGAAATATACTTTTCAAATACCTTAAAACTATGCCTTCTAGTTTTGGACTCTCCCACCCCAGGAAAAGACCTTGTCTATTCACCCTGTCCATGCCCCTCATGATTTTATAAACCTTTATAAAGTCACCCCTTCCCCTCCAGGGAAGATAGCCCCAGCCTTTTCAGCCTCTCCCTTTAGCTTAACCCTCAACCCTGGCAACATCCTTGTAAATCTTTTCTGAAACCTTCCAAGTTTCGTAACATCCTCCCCATTGCAGGGAGACCAGAATTGCACACTGTATTCCAAAAATGGCCCAACTAATGTTCTGTACAGCCACAACACGACCTCCCAACTTCTATACTCGATACGCTGACCAATAAAGGCAAGCTTACCAAACGCCGCCTTCACTATCCTGTCTATTTGCAAATCCACTTTCAAGGAGCTATGAACCTGTGTTCCAGGGTCTCTTTGTTCAACAACACTCCCCAGGACCTTACCATTAAGTATTTAAGTCCTGCCCTGATTGCCCTTCTAACACTTGAGTTCAGTTTTAACTCAGAACACAAAGCTCAAATATCACTACAATGATTACTTGTAAGTTTGAAATGAAATATCTTTACAATAATGTAAATTATAAACCTACCCCCAGAGGAATCAACTTGTATCTTAAGGGAAGCAACTGAATGTCTTTCAGTATGAATTGAAGGTGGTCTATTAATAGTGGCGGGGGGGTGGGGGAGAGGGAGAGAAGCTCTATGATCTGTTAAGACTATGGTAACTTCATAAAAAACACTCACTGTATTGAGAGGGCTATATCGTAATGCGGCTATGTTCATCCATAGAAAAGCTTTCCATTCCATTAGTGTGCAAGTGATCTGTGCTCACCAGTGCTGCTACTTTGAGGTTGTGCCCAATACCCTGGGATGCCTTCATGCTTGAGACTTCTCATTTTCCTGTTGTGTTTGAGGGGCCAGACATGTTACAAAGATGGTTAGTCAGGGTCGAAGGCTACCCACGGGACCATGGCTGATCACTCATAGAACATTACATAGAACAACCCCCTTACTGAGGCCAAACATAAATACAATGCAGCCCATTCTTCAACCTAAGCCATGGTGGAGCAGATGGAACATCTGAAGATGAGGTTCTGCAGCTTGAATGGGGCTGTGAGTGTTGCTTCGTCTTACAGTCTGACCAGAATGTACAATATAATCCTTGTATTATGTTCTTTGTCAAATTGGAGCAGGCAATAAGGGGATGTGATGGAGACGATGAACTGGGAGAGTGGTACCAATCTTCTAGAGAGATGAGGACATTGAGCAAGAGTGATAGATATTTTCTAATCAACCTGTTCAGCCATGTAATGACACACCTCTGTAGCAGATAGAGCTTGAACCGAAATATCCTGGCTGAAAGGTATGGACACTACTATTGTGTCAAAAAGCCCCAGCAGGAGGAATATCATCTTGTGCATGATAGTGTGCAACTGCATGGGTTCTACAGGCCAAACAGAATTTAGTTGTCAGCTGGTTACAGTAGATGAGAGCTGAGTGCAATGATCAGTCATTGACTATAAATTTATTGGTGCTTGATATGTGGACTGCAGCGGTTTAAGGTGGTAGCTCACCGTCACCTTCTCAACAACAACTAGGGATGGGCAATAAATGCTGAGCAGCCAGTGATGCCCATGTTCCACGAGCGAATATAAAAAACAAACATACAAGCAGTCCATTTTCATTCTGAGAGGCAAATGGAGTGGCTGCTTGTTTGTTTTCTGTTCAAAGTGAATGTTTTGAAGTGATTGAAGTTTTCCTTATATAGGACAGTTGCATATTGAACAACAAGATGATGTTGGGGGATTACATGGGACACGGGAGAAAAAGTGGCAGTGACTTACGGATGGTTGTAAGAATGGGATGTGGCTATGGACAGGAACATTTTGTGGCCTGGTGCTTAAACAGTGAATTTTATGTGTAAAGAAGTGGCAGAAATGCCACCAATGTGCTCTGAGCAGCTTTGGTTAATGACTCCTATGCCACCACATTGACCATGAAAGGCAACTTTGGATTGACAACTGTGGACTGCTAATGGCTGACTGGGTGCACAGCTTGGGGTTAGGGATAGTGCTGGTGCTAGGGATACCCTCGCTGTATGGATACCCTGCTAGGGATACCCTGCGATGAGAGGGAGAATTGGGCTAGCATCGGATAAGGGGTGTAGTACCTAGTTAATGGGGTGAGTTTTAAATGGTACCATGAGGAAACTTGCTAGGCCTCAGCAGAGAGAACCCCTTCATTTAACTTGATGAAAATAACACCGAGTTGATGTCTGATAAAATTCAGCATATGGATAATAAATTGGTTGAGTGACAGGAAATAAAGAGCAGTAGGAAAAAGTTTCTTTTTTCAGTTTCGTGTTAGGTATGCAGTACAGTTCCTCAGAAACACAGTTTTCCTTGATCAATAATAGTGACCTAGGCTTAAGTGTTAGGGACAAAGTTCAAAATTTGCAAGTGACAAAAAGCTATGAACTGAGAAGATAGTGATAGGCCTCGAGAATATAGACAGCTTGAAGATATGTGTGGACTCGGGGCAGATGGAATTTAATGTAGAGAAATGGAAATAGGTGGGAAGGGTGAGAAAACACAATGTGAAATAAAGAATTTAATTCTTCAAAAGGTTGCAGGAGCAGACACCGGGGGTATATGTGCTCAAATCATTGAAGGTGGCAGGGCAGGTTTAGAAAGTGGCAGAGGGAATCCTGGGATTAACAAATAAATTGCAAAAGCAAGGAAATGCCTAAGATAGGGATTGGATTCTGTTCTGGCTACTATACCCTTAGCTATATGTGAAGGCATGGGAGAGAATGCAGGAAATATTTGAGAATGGTTCAAGGGATGAAGAGCTTCAGATCTATGCAGAAAGTGGAGCTCTTTTCCTTAGAAACATTTGAGAGGAAGTTTGATAGAGCTGTTTAAATTCATGAGAGGTTCTGGACCAAATAGATAGAAATTGCTTCTGGTAGCAGAAGGGTGGCGAACCAGTTGACAGAAATTTTAGGTGAATTTGAAAGAATTGAATGTGACATGATGTAAAGCTTTTTAAAGCAGTAACTTGTTAGAATCTGGAAGATGCTGCCTGAGTGTAGTGGAAGCAGATTCAATCGCAGCTTTCAAAGGTGATTGAATTAGCATCTAAAGAGAAAATATTTGGAAGGCTTCAGGGAAATGGGACAATCTGAGTCATCAGATTGGAACATAAGGACTCAATGGACTGAATTATCTCCTTCCATGTTTGAATCAACCTATGATATCTTGGAGCTAACAAAAATCAGTGAGACTGTGGAAAGTGGGCAACCTGTAGCAATGATGTCTTTTAATACCTATGTTCTGTTAGCTTAGTAGCCATCCTGGTCATAAACTTAGTATCCCAGATGACAGCAGTTGGACTATCAGTAAAATTCTAATTGTCCAAATCATTTGAGAAGGAATCATGTTGATGTGTAGGGTGTGAGCAAATGGGGTTTGGTAATGGAGGGGCAAAGACTGCTGGCTTTGACAAGGCCAACCTTTGGATATTTTGTCAACCAGCTCTTACTCACATGCTGTGGAGCTGTTGTCTACCTGAAGCATACAGAACTGAAGGAGTGGTGCTGGCTATTAAGGTTAAGCTGCAGGGAGATGGGGTTCAGAAGCGCTTCGTGATTGAGAAGGAGGGAGAAACTAAACTTTTCTTGTGGCACCAGGAGAAGCACTCCTGGTTGTTCTGGCCTAGCAGGAATGTTAAAAACATTAACAAGACTTAGCAGATATTTTGGTGTACAAGTCATCCAGTCAATTTTAACTGTCTGCCCACTCATTATCTGCCTTGGGATGAGTCACAATTGAAGATGTTCTAAGAGCTTCAGTCAGGAGATGACATTTAGTCTAACCAATTCACCCATCCACAGTATTCCCTTGATAAACTTCTAATATGCTAATTTTGACAAGATCCCCTGAATCTTGACAGAAACCTATCTAATTTCTTGAAACGCATTAAAGATTTCTGTCATCCACCTCAGTGGGAAATCTCTTCCATGCACCTAGCATTGATTCAATTAAAAGAAAGTTGGGTGCAGGGCCCAAATTGCAGCAGGACACTTTTTTTTTTTTACAAAGTGACCTACGGAGCCAAACTCCTAGAAATATAGAAAAAAGAAGCAGGAGTAGGCCATTCAGCCCTTTTGAGCCTGCTCTGCCATTCAATATGATCACGGCCTAGTTCTGATGAAGAGTTACTCGACTGGAAATGTTAACTCTGATTTCTTTCTACAGATGCTGCCAGACCTGCTGAGCTTTTCTAGCAATTTCTATTTTTGTCACTGATCATGGCCTATGTGGTCCAAATTCAATATTCTATTTGACCTGTGTGATCTTGGGAGAGTAAAGGTTTCTTGTGTGTGCCAGGGACATCACCCACTCCCAATCTGTCACTGGGAGCACTTCTCATCTCGTGATGCAATGCAAGCTGCAGAGGAGGCAACTGGTGGTGGATACTCACAAAAGGTGGTATGGACCTCTGTGGTACTCCACAATGGAATTCTTAACCCATTGTCCTTTCAGCCAGACATGCATAGTACTTTATCCTTGACAATGATCTTGAATTGACACCACCTGGGGGAAAAAATAGAGTGATCCTGTATTCATTGAGTCTTGCCCATTTTTCAGCATTGTCAAAGCTAAAATCAACCTGATAGAAACTACAGTTCCGGGATTTAGGGTTGCATAACAAGCAGAAATATGGGCAGGTTGGGGATCTGAGCAATGCACACGAAGGGAGGCACAAAATTCAAAAGTAGAAGAATGACATTAAATTTATATTGGAATGTTACTACCCCATAAATGGATCACACACAGCATGAGTGTCAGAATTTTGAAGCACAGAAGCATATTTTGTAGGAAGTGCAGAGAAGAGGGGCATGGTGGCTGAGTGATTAGCACTGCTGCCTCACAGTGCCAGGAACCTGGTTCAATTCTACCCTCAGGCGACTGTGTGGAGTTTGCTCATTCTTTCTGTGTCTGCTTGGGTTGCTTCTGGGTGCTGCAGTTTCCTCCCACAGTCCAATATATGTGCAGGCTAGGTGGATTGGCCATGCTAAATTCCCCGTAGTGTTCAGGGTTGCATAGATTATGTGGGTTATAGGGGGATGGGTCTGGGTGGGATGCTCTGAGAGTCGGTGTGGACTTGTTGGGCAGAAGGGCCTATTTCCACACTGTAGGGTTGCGAAACAAGAAACCAGCTCAGCGAGCCAACCAACTTCAACAACCTCAACACACTGTAGGGATTCTGTGATCTATTTTCATTTATTAGCCTGACCTTTAGGAATCTGTGCACCACAATGGCCAAGCCCAGTTCGCTTGGAATTTTCTCTCTTTGTATCTTTTGACAGAAATGTATTTTCAGCATACATTATAAAACCAAACCCTGTTTGAGTAAACTCATGGAAACCAAATGATCTGTTAGTCATTCTTTCCAATTTTCAATGTAAGGCCTAAGTTGTTTCAGGCTATGTCACAAGCACCCAGCCAGAATATTCCTGAGCTCACTATCCATAGTTAGCTTACAAATATATGGGAAAGAATAAACTTTCCACAAAGATCTTGAGAGCTCACATTATACTAAATACACTGGGATTGCTAGTTTGTGTAATTGAATGGAGTACATTAGCATTGTCTAGTGGTGAAATTCTATGAGAAAGACAGGGATTGTCTCACTGTGGTTACAGTGTGACAATTTTTTTTAGTATCAAATAGTTACCATATGTCAATGCCACTAATTAACAGTCTAATATAGGGCAGAAACTTGGTGCCTGCCTTTAATTGTGATTAAGAATAAATTCATCTGTGAATCTGAGTATGTCAGACTGAACATGAATGTATTGCCGTTACAGATATATTTGTGCAAATGTGAGACTATGACTGTGCTTAATTGGAACTGAGATGGAATAGATGCATAAATCGATTAGGATAGTGTATGAGTGTTGACACATTATGTGTGCATTCATCAGCGAATGTGAGACTGAGTATCTGCATCATTGTGAGATCTTGAGGGAGTTTTAACTCCCAAGGATGGGTGAAAATTGTCTAATTCATTAACCAAACCCCAGTCTACTGCCAACCTGCCCACAAACAATATTAACAGAGGAAGGTCAATCGTTGGCACACACATCGCTTCCAAAAGTAAAGTTGCTCCCTAAAGTCTTTTAAGGAATTTAACAAAAAAAATTATGACTAGAAACCACAGCCTTTGGAATCTGTGCAGGTGAAAGAAGGTGCCAAAGGCTCAACCCACATGGACAAACGTTTTCCAATATTGCTATTTACACACTAATTCTGCAAGTTTTAAATTTTAAAATTCATTCATGAGATGTTGGTGTCACTGGCTAGGCCAGAATTTATTTCCCTTCCCTGACTGCTGTTGAGAACGTGGGGGGGATGTGCCTTCTTGAACTGCTGCAGTCCATGAGATATAGCTACATCTACAATGCTGTTAGAAAGAGAGTTCCAGGATTTTAACCTAGTGACAATGAAGGAATGGCAATATAGTTTCAGCCTAGGATGATGAGGGAGCTTGCAGATATTGATGTTCCCATTCATCTGCCGCTCTTGTCCTTTCTAGGTGATAGAGCTTGCGGTTCTGACCGTTGGTAAATAGTGACAGTGCTGCATTCAATGGACACTACACATTGCTGCCATTTGTAGGTGGTGGAGAAAATGAGTATTAAAGATGTTTGATGGGGTGTCAGTCAAGCAGGCTGCTTTGTCCTGGATGGTGACAAGCTTTTTGGGTGGTGTACTGTACACATTCAGGCAAGTGTAGGATCTTCCATCACAATCCTGACCTGTGCCTTGTATTGGGAACACATTATTATGAACATTGACTAAAGTTGGCTCATTTTGGCACCAAATCTTTAGCAAATCTACAGTCACTGCATGTGATGTTTCAGCAACAATTTTCATTTACCCTGTGCTTCACAATAAACAGAGCAAGGTTATGAGGGACTGTGTTTGGCAAAGTTAGTTGAAAATTGCTTGACAATTGTACTTTCTTCTAAGCTTCCTGCTTTTCTTTTATTGTATCCATCTGTGGTCAAGATGCTGTATGTTTAGGGACTCCAGTCCCCATGCTACTGTAAAGTAAGTGCGAGAGTGGCATGATGCACACTTTCCTGTATTTGGGACTAATTAGTCCAGCTTTCCAGTAGTGATGGCTAATAGCCTAACTAGTGGGAGGAAAGATTTCCTCATGTGTTTATTCTGACAAAATTGGAAATGTATTACAAAGACCCAGTTTATAGTTTCGTTGAATATATCATGGAAAATAAATCTACCCATAAGAAAGGTCTCAAGCATTTTTTCCTGTTATGTTCTTCTAGGGCTAATTTTCAGTTTTATGCCTGATATGAATATGCATAATTTATTTTATAGATTTGTTTCCTAAGTAATGTTAGAAGTAATAACATACGAGGACAGAATAATCTGCCAATTGACAGAATTGTTACAAGTGGCAGCTATAGTGGTACATCGTGTTTGCGTTGGTTCTCCAATTGAGCATTTCACTTAATGCTATTCTCATGCTTTTCCTCATAACCTTGTAATTGTCCCTTCTCAGAAAGCAGTCTAGTTCCCTTTTTGAAGTCTCAATTGAATTTGCCTCCATACTCTCTTGGGCAGGAAATTGCAGACCTTACTCGCTGTGTGATAAAAGTTTCTCACGTCATTTTTGCTGCTTTTACCAATTGCTTTGAATATCTGCCACCCTGGATCCCTCATGATTTTGAATTCCTATGTGTAGACTTACAAAATAGGAGCAGTTGGCCCGTCGACTCTTTCTGCCATTCAACATGATTATAGCTGATCTGTTTCAGTTTTGAATTCCACATTCCTAATTACCCCGATAACCTTTCATTCTCTTGTACAATAGGAATCTATTTTTCCTTGACTTAAGAGTGTTCAATGACCCCATTTCCACAACTACCAGAGGCAATTGTATCTAAAGTCATACAACCCTCTGAGAGAAAATATTCCTCCTCATCTCTGTGCTAAAGTGCTGAGTCCTAAGACCTCCTAGTCTGGACTAACCCATGAAAAGAAATATCCTTTCCATATCCAAGGCTGCCCAGATATTATACAAAAACCAAAAGAACTGTGGATGCTGTAAATCAGGAACAAAAACAAAGTTGCTGGAAAAGCTCAGCAGGTCTGGCAGCATCTGTGAAGGAGAAAACAGAGTTAACGTTTCGGGTCCGGTGACCCTTCCTCAGAATCTGGGGAAAGGTCACCATTCTGTTCTGAGGAAGGGTCACAGGATATTATTTACTTCAGTCAAGTCATCTCTTACCCTAAATTTAAGTGAAAACAAGCCCAATCTGTCCAACGTTTCCTCATGCAGACAACCAACTCATTCCAGGTATCAGTCTAGTAAAACTCCTCTGAACCATCACCAATGCATTTACACCCTCCTTTAAATAAAAAGACCTAAACTGCACACAGTATTCAAGATGTGTACTCAGAAATGGTGTGTATAATTGAAGCAGAACATTCTTACTTTTACATTCATTTCATCTCCTAATAAAGGATAGAATGTCATTAGCCTTCTTAATTATTTGCTACACCCACTTACTATTCTGTGCATGAGTTGCAGAAAGTTTAGATCTGTCAGTACTTCAGAATTCTGTAACAGCTCTCTATTTAAGAAACACCCTGCATTTTCATTCCTGTTTCTAAAGTGAATTTCACACAATCTCCCACTTTATGCTCCATCTGCGAGTTTTGCAACTCACTCCACCTGTCTATATTTGTCTGTCACCTCCTAAGTCCTCTCATTTATCTATGTGTCATCTGAAAATCTAGCTACCAAAATGTTTCTCCCCTCACCTAAGCCATTGATATGAAATGTAAATAGCTGAGGGCCCAAAAAACTCCTACCTTTGTAAGTTCTCCTCCGAGGCGTCTCTTTTTGAGGGAGAACAATCCAAATTTCTTCAATCTTTCCTCATTACTGAAGTTCCTCATCCCTTGAATCATTCTTGTAAACCACCTCTGCACTTCCTCCAATGCATTCACATCCTTCCTAAAATGTGGCACCAAGAACTGTGCACAGTACTCCAGCTGATATCTAGAAAGTGTCTTATACAAGTTCAGCATCACTTTCTTGCTCTTGTACTCTATGCCCCATTAATAAAATATAGTAATAAATGCTATGTGCTTAACTTACTGTTCTCTCTACCTGTCCTGCCACTTTCAATGATCTGTGCACATATACACCGGGTCCTTCTGCTCCTGCCTCCCTTAGAATTGTACCTCCTCTTTTATGTTGTCTGTCAATGTCCGTCCTACCAAAATGCATTGACTCACTTCTCTGCATTGAAGCTCATCTGCCACCTATTTGCCCACTCCGCCAATGTCCTTCCGGAGTTTTACACTGTCCTCTTCACATTCTTCCAAGTTTTGTGTCATCTGCAAACTTTGAAAGCATGCCAATATCCTGACTATTACTATGCATCAGGAAAGGCAAGAGTACTGACGCTTGGGGAACTCCATTACAAACTTCCACCAGCCCGAAAAATATCCATTGACAGGAAGGGAAAGAGTGTACAAACATAGAAAAACAGCATTAATTAGAACCAAAGTCAGGGGTTAGGGTGGGGTGCGTGAGCAATTGTAAAAAGACCAAATAAATAAATTTCTTGACTAGAATGAATGTAACATTCAAAACAAAATAAACAAATTAACAGCACAAATACATGGAATAGTAATTTGACTCTAATAGCCATTGCAGAGAAATGGTTGCAAGGAGATCAAAACTGGGAACTTCTCAAATGGACAGAGAGGATGGAAAAGGTGGTGGGGAGCATTGATATGGATGGAGTAAGTACTACAGCAAGAAATTACCTTGGATCAGAAGATGTAGAATCCATGTAGATGGAGATAAGAAATAAGGGAAAGAGGACACTGGTATGAATTGTCTGTAAGCCCCCTAACAGTAGCAATTTAGTGGGACTAAGAATAAATCAGGAGACAATGAGTGCAAGTAAAAAAGATAGTGCATTAATCATATGTGACTTTAATCTTCATGTAGATTGGGATAGCCAGATTTCTAAGGTAGCCATGACTAAGAATTCACAGAGTATATTCAGAACAGTTTCCTAGAACAAAACCAAAGTTGCTGGAAAAGCTCAGCAGGTCTGGCAGCATCTGTGAAGGAAAGAACGGAACTAATGTTTTGGGTCCGGTGACCCTTCCTCAGAACTGTTCTAAGGAAGAGTCACCGGACCCGAAACGTTAACTCTGTTTTCTCCTTCACAGATGCTGCCAGACCTTCTGAGCTTTTCCAGCAACTTCGTTTTTGTTCCTGATTTACAGCATCTGCAGTTCTTTCAGTTTTTACTTAGTTTCCTAGAACAATATGTTGTGGATCCAAACAGGGATCTCACTATTTTGGATCTGGTAATGCAAAATGAGGCAGGTTTAATAAATTATTCCAGAGGAAACAACAACCATAATGCAGTAGAATTTAATATTCAGTTTGATAAGGAGGAACTTGGTTCGGAAACCACTGTGTTAAGCTTAAATAAGAGTAATTACGAAGGAATGAGAGCAGAACTGGCATGAGTGGACTGGGAAAGGAGTTTAGCAATAAAGATGGTTGAGGAGAAATGGCAGACTTTTAAGAAAATTAGGTTGTGTCTCACAGCAATAATGTATCCCAGTGAGGAAAAAAATGATTTTAGGAAGGGGACAAGCCAACCATAGTTAAACCAGGAATGTTAAGGCTAGCATCACATTGAAAGGAAAAGACATATAATGTGGCAAATATGAGCAGTAAGCCAGAAAATTGGGAAAGTTATAAAAAACAACAGAAGACAACCCAAAAAAAAGGGAAGATAATCTTTGAGGGAAAACTTGCAAGTAACATCAAGGTGGACAGCAAAAGCTTTAAACATGTAAAAAGGAAGAGAGAGACCAAAGTTAAATGAGCTCCTTGGAGAATGAAGCTGGGGAAATAGTAAAGAAGAATTAAGAAATGGTAGAGGAGTTGAAAAACTACTGGGCATCAGTCTTCACAGTAAAAGACTCTAATAGCAGCCCAAAATTACCAAATATTCAAGGCACAAAAAGAGGAGAGAAAAGAAATGCAATAACTATCACTGCAGAAAAAGTGCTAGGGCGAGTAATAATGCTAAAGACCGACAAGTCTCCTGATTCTGATGGAATTCAGAGATAGTGGATGCCTTGGTAATAATTTTCCAAGAATCCTTAGATTCTGGAAAAGTCCTAGAATATTGTAAAACTGCCAATGTAACACCCTTATTCAAAAAGGGAGAGAGGCAGAAAAAAAATTGGCAATAATAGGAGGTTCTTATAACATCTGTCTTTGGGAAAATGCTAGAATCTATGATAAAAGGTGTAATGCTAGACCATTTAGAAATACATAAAACAATCAAGCATAGCTTCACAAAAGGGAACTAATGCCTGAAAAATTTATTAGAGTTCTTTGAGGAGGTAACGTGAAGATAAATGGGAACCAGTAGATGTAATATATTTGGATTTCTAAAAGGCATTCCATAACGCACCACATGTAAAGCTACTTCATAAGATAAGAACCCATGGTGTTGGGGGTAGTATATTAGCATGGAGAGAGAATTTAAGGTAGAGTTGGGAGAAGCATTTTCAGAATGGCAACCTGTAACTAGTGGTTTGCTACAGGGACCAGTGCTGAGGCCACTATTATTTACAATATGTACTAATGACTGATGACAGAAGTGAATATACTGTACCAAGTCTGCAGATAATACAAAAATAAGTGGAAAGGCAAGTGGTGGAGATGACACAAAGTGTCTACAGAAGGATATAGAAAGGTTAAGTGAGCGGCAGAAACTTGGTATATGGAATATAGTGTGGGAATATGTGAGGTTATGCACTTTGGCAGGAGAAGTAGAGGGACTGAATATTATTTAAATGGAGAAAGACTGCCGAAAAATATAACACAGAGGGATTTGGGAGTCCTCCTGCATAAATCCCAAAAAGCTGGCATCCAAGTTCAGGAGGTAATAGGAAAGGCAAATGGAATGTAAGCCTGTATTTCATTGGAGTATAAAAGTGAGGAGGTCTTGCTAAAACTATATAGGTACTAGTCAGATCATAGCAGGAATACTGTCAACAGTTTGGGCCCCTTATCCAAAAAATATGTACTGACATCGGAAGTAATCCAGAGAAGGTTTGCTTGATGCTCCTGAGTGTGGAGGGACTATCATATGAGGAGAGATTGAGTAGGTTACCTTGTAATCATTGAAGTTTAGGAGGATGAGAAGCAACCTAATTGAAACATACAAAGGTATTAAGGAAGTTGACAGGTTAGATGCAGAAAGGTTGTTTCGACATTTGGGAGTATCTAGGACCAGAGGGCACAATCTCAGAATAAGGCATCGCTCTTTTAAGTCAGATCGAAAGAAATTCCTTCTCTCAGAGAGTAGTGAATTTGTGGAACTTGTTTCCGGAGAGGGCTATAAAGGCTGGGTCATTAAGTATATTCAAGGCTAAGATAGACAGATTTTTAATCAGTAAGGGAATCAAGGGTTACGGGGGAAAGGCAGGAAAGTGGAGTTGATGGTGGCAGCACGGTGGCTCAGTGGTTAACAGTGCTGCCTCACAGCGCCAGGGACCAGGTTCCATTCCACCCTCGAGTGACTGTGTGGAGTTTGCACATTTTCCCCATGCCTGCGTGGCTTTACTTCCGCTGCTCTGATATCCTGTCACGGTCCAAAGATGTGCACATTAGGTGGATTGGCCAGGGAAATGCAGGGTTAGAAGGTTATTAGGGAGAGGGGGTGATTCTAAGTTGAATGCAATTTGGAGGGTCAGTGTGGACTCAATGGACTGAATGACCTGCTTCCACACTGTAGGAAATCTATGATTCTATGGTTACCAGATTAGCCAAATCTCATTGAATGGTGGAGCAGACTGAATGGGCTGAATGATTTACTAATGGTCATCTGACATTCAGATGAATGAGTGTAACAGATGGTGATTATGGCCAGGGCAAAGAACAAAGGGAGTGTTAATGGCAGTAAAGGAGAGATATTGATGCAAATAATGTGTTATTGATAGCTGTGGAATGTCAAAAATAGGAAACCTACGTGAGCTAGACACCAACAGGAGAAGGGGAATAATAAAATTGAGGACATTGTGGTCTGAAGTTATTGAGACCTCATGGCTGTAAAGTGCCCAGGTGGAAAATTGGGTGCTGTTCCTCCAGCTTGATTGTAGAGAAGACCACACTGTGTGCAACAAATATGCTAAATTACATGGAAAGAAGTACAAGTAAATCACCTTCACCTGGAAGATGTGCATGTAGCCCTGGTTAATGAGGAGGGAACAGGTAAAAGGGTATGTGTTACACCTTCTGTTATCACATTTTATACTGAAAATCAGAGGTGAAGTCTTTGTTCCCAATGTAAAAAGTCTCTTCACTGCTGGCGTACCAGAGACCTTTTAAAGTGGATGATTTACAAACAGGATGTTTAAGTTGCACATTTGCTTTTTTTTCTTGTAAATCTAATTTGGGTCAGCGACTTTCTATCCAACAGATGGTTTTAAAAGGCAGTTTCATCAGTGTGGGAACAGAAGAGGATAATGCATTTGGTTGTTCAGAAATATGAAGTCGGGGGAGTGTTCTCATGGGTGAATGAGAAACTAACTTCCCACGTTCAGAATTATGCAGGCAGCCATTAAAGGAAAGATGATAATGATTGAGGACCATATTGGAAGGGCCGTGTACGCACCTGGTGAAATAACTCCACAGAGGCAGGTATCCCATCGCCAAGTCACCCTTTATTTACACGTGCATAGTACTTGACACTGATCCACCTCACTTAGAGCCAGCTCTGAGTGAGCAGAACCACTGACACTCCGGTTTATAACTGTTGGCTATACATCCTGACTGGACCAAGTTAACAGCCCCAATCAGGGAACTCGTATGCTATAAGGTCCACCTGCCTGTTACAATCAATACATCCCTCTCCCCACAGCTCCAGGGACTTGGGCCTATTCTTTTAATTGTGGCTTCTCTTGGGTGTTTTTGCACCAAATGTGATGGTGCGTACCAGACTGTAGCCTGTCTCTTGTGCCCAGAGCATCTCTGAGGAAGTTCATCCTCTTCTTCAGGTGGCAAAGGCATCGAGGCTGCAATATCTGCCATGTTCATGTCAAACTCCGAGGTTTCTTCAATGCTAAATGGAGGGGGAGAGCCCATGCGATCTGACAGTCTTTCCAGCAATTCTGAGAGGCCGGGTATGGTTTACTCCTGCCTGATTTTGTGAGTTTGCAACTTTCATGTGGTCCACATGCTTGTTCAGGACTGCCTCACTTACCTGAACTTTGTATGTCATGGGACCTGGCCTCACGTCAACCATTCCCCGTTTACATGCAGGGCTATTTCCATGGTTTCAGCATCAAACTCCATCCCCTGAAGTAAACTGTTTCTCACTTAGAGGAGCCTTGTGTCCAGCATTGCCATTCCTGATGACATCTCACCTTCTGACCACCACTTCCCACTCCCACCTACCCCCCCCCCCACCCCACCCAACCCACCCCGCCCCTACCACTACAGTCTGGGAAGATCAGTATTAACCTGGTGCAGCGTCTTCTCCCTATTAACAACTCTTCTAGAGATATCCCTGAAGCTGAATGAGGGTAGTTCGATAATTATATAGGAAGCAGGATGGTTTGCTATCGAGTGAAGTGTAGGCTGTTTCTTTAAGCCTGCCTTCAAAGTTTGCATCAGTCTTTCTGCCATACCATTCAACTTTAGGAAACTCTGAAATTCCTTGCTGGTAAATGACAGCCTGTTGTCTGTGACCAACACTTGTGGTAGCCCATGTGTTGCAAAAGATGCTTGCAGCTTTTCTATCATCATGCCCATGTTTGACAAATGAACTCTATTCACACCCAACCACTTTGAGTTGGTATCCACAATGACTAAGAATGTTGATCCCATGAAAGGGCCACATTGTTGACGTGTAATCGAGTCCAGAGTTTACCCAGCCATTAGTGGGAGGTAAAAACCAAAAGAACTGCAGGTGCTGTAAATCAGGAATAAAAACAGAAGTTGCTGGAAAAGCTTAGCAGGTCTGGCAGCATCTGTGGAGAAAAATATCAGTTAACATTTCGGGTCCGGTGACCCTTCCTCAGAACTGGGTTACTGGACCTGAAACGTTAACTCTGATTTTTTTTCTCCACAGATGCTGCCAGACCTGCTGAGCTTTTCCAGCAACTTCTGTTTTCATTAGTGGGAGGTGATGGTCTAGTGGTGTTATTGTTGGACTGTTAATACAGAGATCCAGATAATGTTCTGGGGACCCAGGTTGGTATCCCGCCAACGCAGATGGTTGAGTTTGAATTCACTTTAAAAAAATGTGAAATTAAGATTCTAATGTTGACCATGAATCCATTGTCAATTGTCAGAAGAACCCATCTGGGTCACTGATGTCCTTTAGGGAAGGACCTGCCACCCTCATCTAGTCTGGCCTAAATGTGACTCCAGACCCTCAGCAATGTGGTTGACTCTTAACTGCTCTCTGGGCAATAAGGGATGGGCAATAAATGCTGGCCTCGCCAATGACGCCCTCATCCTGTGAATGTGTGGGAACTGCTGGCAGTAGCTTTTGCCCTGTTGGCACTCTGGGCATTGGTCCACCAACACAGCTATATCTGCATCCAATCCTGGCCATCAGCCATAACCTCTCACCAACATCTTCATTTTGGACACCCCTGGATGACCCTCCTGGAGTTTAACCAGTTTTTGGCAGCAACCTTTGCTCAGAAAAATTACTCTTGCTCCCCGTAATAAAATGCCATCCTCTATGGTGATGTGGTCTTACCAGGTCCAGAAGAGATTTCATTTCTGGTTGTGATGGCCCCTTTATTTACCCTGTCACCACCGGCTGCTTTAGTTTTGCCAGGACCAGAACATTTTGTGTCTGTAGCCTGATATTGTCAGCAGTGACTGGGAGGGGGGTCCAGAAAATTTAAAACCAGAACGGATTCTTTAAGTGGCAGCACTACTGGTGATATATCTGCCAGCAGGAGGCAGCCCAAGGCGTTTGCTAATTGGCCTCCCAGATAGGGTTCCAACTTGTAATTGTACGCACTTAGAATGAGAACCCACCGCTGAATTCGACCTGAAGCCACAGGCAGCACAGCCTTGTCCTCTTTGAGTAGCCTTAAAGGGGTTTGTGGTCTGTTACTATTACAAATTTACATCCGAAAATGTATTGGCGGAATTTTCTCACACCAAAGGTGACCACCAGACCTTTCTTGTCTATCTGGGTGTATTGTGCTCTTCATCAGCCAAAGTCCAGGAAGCAAACACTACTGGGTGTTCCTCTCCATTGGGCCATCTGTGAGCCAACACTGGTCCGATACTGTACAGAGAGGCGTCGCATGTCAGCACCAGATCTTGCTTGGAATGATAGTGAGCCACCATCTTATTGACTGATTTTGTTGTTGTCACATGTACTGAGATACAGTGAATAGTGTTGTTTTGCATGCCTTACAGGCAGATTATACCATACAAAATGTAGCTGGGTAGCAGAACAGAGTGCAGAATACAGTGTTCTGGCCACAGAAGGTACAGGGATAGAGATCAGAATTAACATTTTGAGATATTGTTCAAAAGTCTTGAATGTTCTTGAATTGATGATAGCTGCTTTTTCTCTTCTCCAAAGACTACATCTTGGTTATGAGACCATTTCCAAGGCTGACCCTTTTTCAATAGCAGATGTAAGTGTGCTAGGCTGGAGGCCAGGTTACCTACGAACTTTCTATAATAATTTACAAAACCAAGAAAGGACCTGAGCTCCAGTACAGCTGTGGGAGCCGGGGCACCTTTGTTTGCCTTCACTTTATCTTCCAATGTGTGTAGCCCAGTCTTGTGGATTCTGTAACCCAAGTAGGTTACATTTTGTTCCCTTCCAAGGCATACACCCACCTTGGAGAAATGTCAAAGGAGTATGTCCAAGTTCTCTGTGTTCTTTATTGGCCTTCCCTGTTATTAGCATGTCATCTAGATAAATGGCAACTTGGGGTAGACATTGTAAAATATTCTCTTTCGCCTACTGAAAAATGACACAGGATGACGATACCCCAAATGACAGTATGATATATTGGTACAAACCCTTATGAGTGTTAATTGTACCATACTTTCGGAAATCCTCTTTTAACCACAGCTGCAGGTATGTATGGCTCATGTCCAGCTTCATGAAGGACAGCGCTCCCTCCCATCTTCTCTCTCTGGGTGTATTTATGCTGTGCATTAGTCAAAATCCTGGATGCATATGCTATTGGGCATTCCTCTCCATCCCCACAAAGGTGAACCAACCCGTCGGGTTTCATAATCTGTATGACCAGTGCTGCCCATTCAGTAAACTGTACTGGTTTGATGATTCCTTCACTTTCCAGCCTCCTGATTTCTTCCTTTTCTAGCCTCCCGATTTCTGCCTCTACTTTTGTCTATAAGGCAACTGGCACTGGGTGGGCCTTGCAGAATCATGGAATTGCTTCCTGGTTAACATGCTGTGTGGCCTTGGCTCCTTTGATAGTCCCTAGACCTTCCTGAAAAACTTTCAGATATTTAATTAGGACTACAATGGCTTGCTGGCTTGATCCCGAAGAAAATGTTAATTGTTGGCCAAGGCTTGGCTTTGTTTTGGGGTTTTGCTGTGGGCTGACCTAGAGTCCCTCTGTTCAGGATATGGTCTGAGTGAGGCTATGCAATTGCCTTCACTCAAGTGGTGTCCCCCAAACTCAGTTGGACTGGTGAGGGTGTCCACTTCCATTGGCACACCCTGTAACTCTTATGCTCTGCTTCCTGCATTTTCCGTTGATAAAGCCAGTTGTGATGAGGTTTCAGTTACTAGGCAATTTTGTGGGGTTACATCGTTAATCCCGCGTACCAAACAGTCTCTCAACATCTCATTAAGGGTTAAGCCAAAGTCACATGCCTCTGCCAGTCATCCTAACCTCGTCAAAAACCCCAACACAGATTCCCCTGGTTCTCGAATTGCCAAGTAAAACCAATAGCGTCTCAGAATTAGAGGAGGATTGGTTTTGTAATATTCCTTAACTAAATCTGTTAACATTTGAAAGGTTTTGGTATCTGATACCTCAGGAAATGTTAGGCTCCTAACAACCAAAAAAGCTGAGGGTATACAAACTGTTAGGAGAATTACTCATTGCTTTTCATCTGTCCCAATGTCATTTGCCTGGAAAAAAATAATAATGCATTCTTTCCACATACTGGGCCAGGTTTTGATGGCAGGATTGAACGAGTCAAATTTCCCAAATAACGGCATGATGCCAGAAATGCTTACCCCACCTCAAAGATGACTGTTCTGAGTGAATTTCTTCAGGACCGTATTTCTTTTCTCTTGTGTCCCTGAAATAACTCCACAGAGGCCGGTATCCCATCACCAAGTCACCCTTCATTTACACATGCATACTACTCGACACTGGTTCTGCTTCCTCAGAGCCAGCTCTGAGTGAACAGAACCCCTGAGACACCTGTTTGGATCTGTCAGCCAGGGCTCCCTCATTGGACCAGATTAACAGCCCCAGTCAGGGAACTCCTATTCTGTGAGGTTCAGCTGGCTGACCTTGTTACATCTACTATACCTTGCACCTATCCTGTAAGGAAATGCCTGGCTCAGGCAAACAATATGATTATATTTTAAGATGAATTTTCTGATTACTCAGAAACAGGGTATTTATTAGCAACATCTCTCATGGTAAATAGTTTACTGATTTGCTGTTCGCCATCCGTCTAAAATTATATAAATAGAAACATAAATTTATAGAACTCATTTCCTGAAATGATTTTTAGATAGGTATTTTAATCCTGATGAATGCTGCTTTTTAGTAAGTAATTATCAGCAGGAAGCATGAAAAAATCAAGACCAGATTTTCACTGGTTATCTGCCAATTTTCAAAGTGATTCAGAGTCATGGAGTCATACAGCACAGAAACAGACCCTTCCATCCAACTCATCCATGCTTACCAGTTTCCAAAGCTAAACTAGTCCCACTTGCCTGTGTTTGGCCCATATCCCTCGAAACCTTTGTTATTCACGTACGTGTCCAAATGTCTTTTAAGTGTTGTAACTATAACCACATTTACCACTTCCTCTGGCAGTTCATTCCACACACGAACCACCTTCTGGTTGAAAATGTTGCCCCTCAGGACCCTTTTAAATCTTACTCCTCTCACCTTGAAAATATGTCCCCTAGTTTTGAATCACCCATCCTAGGGAGAAAACCTTTGCTATTCACTTCATCTGTGCCCATCATGATTTTATAAGCCTCTGAAAGGTCATCCACTAACATCCTGTGCTCCAGTGGAAAAACATCCCAGATTACCATGTCTACCCTCATAACTAAAACCCAGTAACATCTGGTAACATTGTTAAAGGAATTGAGTTTAAAAGCAGAGAGGTTATGTTGCAGCTGTACAAGGTGCTGGTGAGGCCACACCTGGAGTACTGTGTGCAGTTTTGGTCTTTTTACTTGAAAAAGGATGTACTGACACTGGAGGGGGTGCAGAGGAGGTTCACTAGGTTGATTCCGGAGTTGAGGGGGTTGGCTTATGAGGAGAGATGGAGTAGAGAAGGATTATATTCATTGGAATTCAGAAGATTGACGGGGGATCTTATAGAAACATATAAGATTATGAAGGGAATAGATAAGATAGAAGTAGAGAGGATGTTCCCACTGGCAGGTGAAGCTAGGACAAGGGGGCATAGCCTCAAGATTAGAGGGAGCAGATTTAGGACTGAATTGAGAAGGAACTTCTTCACCCAGAGCGTTGTTAATCTATGGAATTCCTTGCCCAGTGAAGTAGCTGACACTACTTCAGTAAACGTTTTTAAAGCTAAGGTAGATTTTTTTTGAACAATAAAAGAATTAAGGGATACGGTGAGAGTGCGGTTAAGTGGATCTGAGTCCACAAAAAGATCAGCCATGATCTCATTGAATGGTGGAGCAGGCTCGAAGGGCCGGACGGCCTACTCCTGCTCCTAGTTCTTATGTTCTTATGTTTATGTAAATCTTTTCTGAATCCTTTCCAATCTAATAATGTCCTTCCTATAGCAGGATGACCAGAACTGTACACAGTACTCCAAAAGTGGCCTCACCAACATTCTGTCCAACCTCAACATGAAGTCCTAACTCTTATACTCTATGGTCTGAGCAATGAAGGCAAACATGGGCCGTACAATTAACTGTATAAGTCCTGCCCTTTTGTTTGTTTTCCCAAAATGCAATATCTCACGTTTATCCCAATTAAACTCCAGCAGGGGTAAGTATATTCCATGAAGTACGGTTGCTGGGTTTAATGTAAGATAGAATTGGATTAAAAGTCTGGGTTTGTATGATATATTCTGTGTTTTTTCAATATACTTAGCTTTATGCCTGTTCCAGCTGCATTTTCCCAACAGGCCCAATAATCTCTGGGTTGTAACCAAGACTACTGCTTGCCACATATTCAGTGCTTACTCTAACTCCCTATAAGGTGAATGCATCATTTGAATCTAAATATGCTGACATAAAAACAAAATTGATAGTTATGAAATGTTTACATATAACACCGGAAAATTTTACTTCCAGACTAGTAAAAATGTTCAATATTACAAGAATCCATAACAAAGTTCCTTATTGAATCCTGTATCTCTGTTGCTGGCATTGTTTCTTTATGGATAAATAAATATTTGCATCCTTAAGTAATACTATTGACAACTTTGAAAGGAGAATACAACTGATTTTTGTTTGATTGTTGACATTCAAGCGAGTAGGGGTTCAGGTTTGTACAAATCACTGAAATATGTGGCATTATAGCTTTGTAATTTTAAAGAAACAACAATTTGTTTCAGTCCATTTTTGATAGATAGGATCTGAGTGGAGTAATTTATCTCGTCTTTTACTCTTGTGATGTAAATTCTGGTTATTCAATCTTGATGCTCAGTTTGTAAACAGAATCTTCCTGTTGTCTGGTCTTGAGCTTCAGAAACTTCCAAAAGCAGCTCAGTTGAAAGTGTGAAGCTGGGACACAGCTCCAGTCTCCTTCATGTAGAGCAGAGTGGTCAGGTTTGTTACTCAAAAGACTTAACAGTTTGATATAGGGACGTACTCCCCCTCATTTCTAGACCAATGTTCAAAATCTGCCAAAGGCTGCACTTATTTTGCCGTTCTTGCATGAATCTCATCGTCAGTAGGTCAGGTCAACAAAAATGTTGCAGAGGTCCATGTCCATTCTTGGCATTTCTGCTGGAGTTTTCTAATGGCAAACACCGTATCAGTGATTCCTAAACCTTTTCTGAAAACAAATTAGCTCTCTGGCAGCAGATCTTGGTTGAGATGTTGCACTAAGCTGTTAAGGAGATTGAATAAAGATTTTACGAGTAATAGAAAAGAGTGAGATTCCTTTTCAGTTTTGGCAAGATCAACAAGTTTCTTTCAGCATGTGCAGATGGAAAATAGAGGCATGTTTGAATCTTACAGGATGGTCCCTTGTTCCTATGTAGACTGAAAGTATTCGGTGATCTTCATAACCAGGTGTAAGAGCAACTTTCTCGGAGGCAGTAACAACTTGAAGGTGGAGGAGTTTGTTTAAGTGAACCGAGCAGTTTATTACAGGCAGTTACTGGTAAATGCAGGGAGAGGAGTTCTAGGTAGACACACAGGAACACCAAACTCACTCTGATTCATGCGCATGAGTTACTGCTTTTTGTACACAGAAATAAACAACTTGTCTAGCAATCATCAGCAGTTAACTCCACCCCACTTTCTAGAGTGGTCACTCCCTAGGGCACATTAATGTGTTTTCATTTTAGTTTGATAATTTAATCAGAGTTTGATCATTTAATCAGCTATTGTCGGCTATTCCTGTCATGTTGTCCTGCCTAATCTCACCAACCAACTATCTAAAGGTCAGGTGCATGGTCCTTTGTCACAGAGGTGTCAGCCATTTCAACATAGTCAGTAGACCACATTGTTCCACCCGAATAAGTTTTGCTTAAGCATTTTTGGTCAAGTATTTCATGTCAATTCTACTATACTTATGTGTATATGTACGGGAGAGTCTTCCCTTTCACCAGGCATTGACCTCTAGCCTTATAGCTTGTAGCTGAGACAGCAGCAGTTCCTGGAACTTTGCTCTAGACGGGAGTTTGATTACATTTGTCTTTTGTTAGTATTTTGGGAGTATCAACAAGAGAGCAGTTGATGGAAACCTATGCTCCCCTGCCATTGATTGCTTCTTCATTTATCGGTGAAGGTCACTTGGGGATATCGTTAAAATGCTCGATTTTTTTTCAGAATTTGGACTTTTCTATGAGCGGTGTTGATCCATCAGCACCAAAGATCTATGCTGGACCTGTAGCCTGGGGCCTGTAGGCAGATTTCACAACATGGTAAAATCTCTGAGTTATTGTGATCTGTTGTGTATAACTCAGCAAGCCATATAGACTAAGACTGCATGTTGTGATCCAGTACTGAGGTATGTATGCCAACGCTGCTTGGCATTGTCTGATGCTAAGCTATATAGACCAGGAAGATCTTCAATCTCCCATCTTTCTTGAACAAAATAATTTCAGCATATTAATTGGTTCTCACAGGTTTGTACCTTCTCCTTACCTCTGACTGACCTTGTTCTCTTGAAATTCATCTTGCTTTAAAAGCCCTTAACATCACTGTGTCTTATCAGCTGTAGATACCAGACATTACCATTTGTGCTTTCAGTTTTGGATTCCTGTTGTTCTATATTGTTCATGGCATTGAGGGCAGAAGTCAGTTTTTAAACTAGGACTTGTGGCTTCTAGAATTGTCTTCCACTTGCCCTTGTTCATTTATCCTTGCCCGCAAAGGCCTCAGAATCATAGAATCCCTACAGTGTAGATAGAGGCCATTTGGCCCATCGAGTTTGCACTGACCCTCCAAGGAGCATTTCTCCCAGACCTGCACCCCCTTGCCCCCATCCTTGTTACCCTGCATGTACCGTGACTAAACCACCTAGCCTGCACATCTCTTGTCATTACTAGACGGTTTTAGCATGGCCAATCCACCTAATCTACACATCTTTGGACTGTGGGCCAAAACCCAGTGGAATCCCACATGGACACGAGAAGAGCATAGAAACTGAAGCGGACAGTTATAGAATCATAGAGTCATGGCGCTGTACAGCACGGAAACAGACCCTTCGGTCCAACTCCTCCATCCTGACCAGATATCCTGTATTAATCTAGTCCCATTTGCCAGCATTTGGCCAATTTCCCTCTAAGTTCTTCCTGTTCGTGTATTTATCCACATGTCTTCTAAATGTTGTAATTGTACCAGCTTCCACCATTTTGTCTGGCAGCTCACTCCCGACACGCACCACCCTCTGCGCAAAAAAGTTGCCCCCTAGGTCCCTTTTTAAATCTTTCCCCTCTCACCTTAAATATATGCCATCTAGTTTTGTACTCCCCTACCCTGGGGAAAAGACCTTGGCTATTCACCCTATCCATGCCACTCATGATTTTATAAACATCCATAAGGTCACCCCTCAGCTTCCGACACTCGAAGGAAAATAGCCCCAGCCTCACCCTATAGCTTACAACCCTCTAACATCCTTTTAAATCTTTTCTGAACCCTTTCAAATTTGGCAACATAGAATCATAGAACGCCTACTGTATGGAAGCAGGCCATTCGGCCCATCAAGTCCACACAGACATTCCAAAGAGCATCCCACCTCGACCCACTACCTACAGTATCCCTGCATTTCCCACCCTACATACTATGGGCAATTTAAGATAGCTAATCCACCTAACCTGCATATCTGTGGGAGGAAACCGGAGCATCTGGAGAAAACTAACGCAGACACAGGGAGAATGTGCAGACTCCACACAGACAGTCACCCAAGGCTGGAATCAAACCTGGGTCCCTGGCACTGTGAGGCAGCAGTGCTAACCACTGAGCCACCATGCCATCTTGCCTGTCCTATAGCAGGGAGACCAGAATTGCACGCAGTATTCCAAAAACGGCCTCACCAATGTCCCGTACAGCCGCAACATGACCCTCCCGGCTCCTATACTCGATGCACTGACCTATAAAGGCCAGTGTCCCAAATGCCTTCTTCACCAGAGATAAAAGGTGCTGCAGATGCTGGAGAATCCGAGATAACAAGGTGTGGAGCTGGATGAACACAGCAGGCCAAGCAGCGTCATAGGAGCAGGAAAGCTGACGTTTCGGGCCTAGACCCTTCTTCAGAAAATCTTCTTCACCCTGTCTACCTGTGACTCCACCTTCACGTTTCCCAAGGTTAGAATCAAACCACTAACCACTGTTAACCACTGTGCCACCATGCCATCTTTTCCCAAGTTGATCTCCCTAAATTCTTTAATTTATGGCTAGTACTTGTACTTGTCAAGCAATGTTTTTAAATAAAAATACATCATTTAAGCTATAAAGTTCATAGAACCATACAGTATAGAAGAGGCCTTTGGCCCATTGAGATGTATCAAGACATTTGGACAATAACCCCCAAACTAACCACAAATCAGTACCATAAGCAAGACAATTATAAAGTAATAAGTTCTTGCAAGCATTCCACAGATGGTGATGGTCAGAATAATCAATTAAACATACATTAAAGTTACTATTTGAAAGATTATACTACATATAAAATAACAGACCTTGCAGCTTCATATTGAAGATAGATGGATATTGTGAAAAGACTAGTGGAGTTGCAGATGGTACAAAGATTAGCAGAGTTGGGAATAGCGTAGAAGGTTGTCAAAGGAAACAGCGAGATATAGATCAGTTGCAGATACGGGCAGAGAAATGGCAGATGGAATTTAAGTGTGAGGTGCTGCACTTTAGGAGATCAAATGTTTAGGGAAAGTATACAACTAATGGCAGGACCCTGAACAGCATTGATCTACAGAGGGATTTTGGATTTCAAGTCCATAGCTCCGTGAAAGTGGCCATGCAAGTAGATAGGGTGCTAAAGAAGGCGAACAGCAGAAAGAGGGTGCAGAAGAGGTTTACCAGAACACTGCCCGAATTAGGAGGTATGAACAAAATGGAGAGGCTAGAAAAACTCGGGTTGTTTTCTCTGGAATGGCAGAAACTGCGGGGAGACTTGGTAGAAGTCTATAAGATTATGAGATGCATGGATAGGGTTGATGGTCAGAATCTCTTTCCCAGAGTTGATATGTCTAATACTGGGGGGGATATATTTAAGGTGGGAGGAGGAAGGTTTAAAGGAGATGTGAGGGGCAAGTTGTTTACTCAGAGAGTGGAACGCACTGCCAGGGTAATGGTGGAGGCAGATACACCTAAGGGCTTTTAAGGGACTTTCAGGTAAGCATATGAATATGCAATGAATGGTGGGATATGGAGCAAGGGTAGACAGAAGGGATTAGTTTAATTTGGTGTCATGTTCAGCACGACATCGTGGGCCAAAGGGCTCATTCTTGTGCTGTATAGTTCTATGTTCTATCTAAAATATTGATATTGTCAACAGGTTACAGAGATTTTGAGTGATTGGGTTAATTTAAGATTTGTGAGAGGAGTGGGAGAATAATTAGCATAATGTGTTTGTTGCATGTTTTTCTCACTTTTGCATTCTAATCTGATTCTGATCAATCTCTAAAGATCCTTCATTAATTGGGTTTGTGCAGTCTCAGTTTACTCCTCTGTGGTATGGGCCAGTCATCAACTTCTGTCTTATAAAATTTTAACCAACATTGAAGTGGCAGGATCTTTTCAAGAGAGCATTCCACGGCACTAACAAACACTGGTCGGCCCTGAACAATTTATTGGCTTTATAACTTAACTTAATCTGTCTTATTCTAGAAGCTTTCAAATATTCTTCTTTACATCAATATAGAGCTTTAATTCTGAAAGAAAGAGTTCAAAAAGAAAATTTGTTAGAACACCTACTATCTCAGATGTTAGAATTCGTCCAGTTTATGTGGTTACTGCCATTTCAAGGTCTCATTGCTTAAGAACAAAGGGGAAATTAACAGGATTAACATTTTGAGTCCAGTGACCCTTCTTCAGAACTGGAGAAAGGTCACTGGACTTGAAACATTATCTCTGTTTTGTCTCCACTGATGCTATCAGATCTGCTGAGTTCATCCAGCAATTTCTTTTTTTATTTCAGATCTTCAGCATCCACAGTTTTTTGTTTCATTTTGTGAAATTATGCAGGGTTCCTTCTCCATTACTGCCCAGTGACCCCTGCTGCAAAGTGTGCACATTTAGACATCTTGTAGAATAGGATTGGATTAGACTTCATGGTAAAATAGTTGGCCAAATCTAATTGCAAGGGTGATGTAAGAAAAAGCAAGTAATTAAGGTATGAAATGCTCTGCCTGGAATGTAGTAGAAACAGATTTAATTGAGGTATTCGAGAAAACATTGGATGAAATTTTTTTGAAGAGTAATCACGAGCAGGGATACGGAGAAAAGGCACTGATTAATAGTGCTGGTGCAAGCATGATGGATCGAATGGCCTCCTTCAGCACTGTAACAATTCTGTGATTCTGTAATCATCTAAGTTGATAATGTCTGCAGAATGGTAACTCCGTGGATATTGTTGACTTCATGGCACTACTTTTAAGGGAAAATGGAAACACATGGGGGAAGAGGAGCCAGAATAACATCGGTACCAAGCAAAATGGCAATATAATAAAAAGTGATAATGTTATGATGCTATTTATGATGTCCATTTCATTGTTGAAAGTTTAAGGTCAAAATACATTGAAAATTGCAGATTCTATTTAAGGAGCTGAAATGTCAAATACTCACCCTAGAACTAAATGTACATCTGAAAAAAAATGCCCTTGTGTTTGAAAAGAGCGCTGTTTGTGGTTATCCTTTGATGTACATTTGCTTTGAAAGCATGCGTGCTCTGTGAATTCTCGCAGTAGCTTGGTGCTGCAGCTGCTAGCAGAGCTCCTTTGAGTAAATTACAATCACTTGTTATAAAGTACAGAACTGTTAGGCTAGTCAGAGCTGGAGTGCCTGCTATCCTCAAGTAAGGCTTTGTGATGTTGTTGGATCATATTTTAATGGCACGACTGCCCAACAACCTATTTCAGTCTTTTAGACATTCGTCAGAGAAACAAATATTCTGGGGGGAAACTAGTAACTCAGGAAATAGTGAGTCATTCTGTTGGGCCCATCATAAAACAGCACTTGTACTCACTCACTACTTTTACTCTGTACAAATTCATGAATAGCAGACTGTAGCCAAATCACCAAGATCTTTTTCCATGCAAAAGAATGGAGCCTTTTAAGCAATGTAGATGATAGATTTTCTGGAAAAAGAAGGCACACACCATCTTTCTTCTTTTCTCCAGCCACCCACAGTGTACCTTTACTCACACACATTCACCTCGTCACCGAACCGTTAGTATTCTCTTAGCCTTTCTTTCTCAGACTTGCCAACTATGTCATGAAAAATTTCTCTCCACCTCAGGCATGATTGCTAACCTCAAAAACAGAAATTGCTGGAAAAACTCAGCAAGTCTGGCAGTTTCTGTGGAGGGAAATCAGAGTTAACATTTCTGGTCCAGTCAGTGACCCTTCTTCAGAACTGGTTGCTAGCTTTTTATTTTCCTTGCAGGAAAGAGACAAAGTTTGTGTTTCTGTCTGACCTTTCACAACCACAGGATATCCTAAAATGCTTGGTTTGCTGTCAATGAAGTACTTATATTTTTGATATATATAGCAACTTGTATGGTGTTCTTCCACTGTATTTCTTAAAAACTATTGTATGGAAATTCCCAAGTTTCATACCCCCACTGATCAACATTACACTAGGGATGGTACATTTGAACTTGGCAATGATAAACTAAGGAGTCAAAATTCATCCACAAATGGTAATCTTTGCTGGAAGAGGGATTGAGTAGCTAGCAATCAAGGCTGACGAAGGGTCACTGGACTCGCAAAATTTACTCCTTTTTCCTCTCTACTTATGCTGCCAGGTCTGCTGAACTTCGCCAGCACTGACTGTTTTTGATCAAGAATGGAGTTTGGTTTTGTTGTGATAGCTCCGTGGTGGAATGGCTTTCAAAACATAAAAATTAAGTGTGATTATTTAGACAGAGAACAACCAGTGCATGCTAAACTGTACCTCAGTAACAAGTCAATTTATTGAGACATAGGAAGGGTTTGGCAAGATAAAATGGTTTATCTTGAACTTCATTCTTTGTGTTCCTGAGACTGATATTTTATGTTCTTGTTTGTTGCAGTGTCTTTCTTTGGAGACAGTTACATGGAGGTGAGGGAACTTGGGGCTTTTACCTCCAGCAGACTCTCCATGACGTTTCTGACCAGTAAACAAAATGGACTTCTCTTCCTAGCTTCAGGTCAAAGTGACTACCTGCTGATGGAGCTGTATGCTGGAGTATTGCAGGTACCACATTCTCTGGGATAATATGTATTCAAACCAATTGTGAGATACAGCCATAATAACTATATTTGTATACATATAGATGGGTAACAACCAGAATGAATAATTTTCTTGCTGGGGAAAATGACTCTCCAAACAATTACCGTCATTGGATGAATAGAGAAATCTTTGTCAGTATTTTTAGCAAACAGTATCATGCTTTCCTGCATGTAAATGAGCTATTTGACCACCAATTATATTCTGCAATGCAAGCGTCTTGCAAATTTCGTTCATGTACTTTCAGAGTGGACCTGTGCACTGCGAAGTTCAGATTGGTGTAAAGGAGTGTAGGCTGAAGAACACAGCCATTCCATTCAGCTGTAAATGACTTTCCTAACATGACCATTTCTGGATTTGGCAGCTTGAAGTGCTGATTATTGTGCGAGTGCATAGTGCTAGTGACAGTTTCCTTGAGCCTTCTCTGGTACCTTGGTGAATTCAGCAGAATCCCCATACACATGGAGTTTTCACCAAGGCTACAGTGACAGAGCAGGAGAAACCACAAAGAAATATTGGGTATAGGATTTGTAAGGATTGCCTGCATAACATAACAAGCCAAATGATCTTTCTTATTTTCAAAAATGTGTTCATAGCCATGTGTGTTATGATCCATTATGCATCCTATTGATTTAATCTCCTGAAAAGGATTTTTCCTGTCCCCAAACATAAATTGATTAAATGTCTACTCAGCTACACATCCTGATCATCTGCTGCTTTTTAGTCCATTGAGTTGATTAGTCCAGATTCCTATTGCTGGAATACAATAAATATTCCATCAGATGATGGATTGAAATGTATAATACAACATTAATAATGCCATACTTCTCATTGCAGTGAAGTCCATGCACTTCCTAGTGCAAAGCTTCAGTATGCAGCTACCTTGTTCTTTCTCTGTCAGTCACACTCAACACAATGCTGTTGATTATAAGATCCCCTCCACATGGCAGTCACTGTTACAGCAAACTCGTACTGAGGAAGGGTCATTGGACCCAAAATGTTAAGTCTGGTTTCTCTCCACAGATGCTGCCAGACCTGCTGAGTTTTTCCAACAATTTCTGTTTTTGCTGAGGGACATGGATCAGCAGAGAGAACTTCTAATTTTGACAACTGCTAAAAGGCTGATGGTTGCCTTTAATGGGAAACTGATCATACCAAACTCTGGCATATGACGTTAAGCTATCTGTAAAATGAATTTGTGCAAAACTGATGATCAAGAACAAAGATGCACCAAAATATCTACAAATAATCAGAGCAACTACTGATAGGTTGTCCCATGTAGGCAGGAGAACAAGAGCATAGGAAAGAGCTTCCCATACAGCATGGTTCCATTCAGGCACTGTATCTGGATGATTGTGCCAATACCGAAATATGTTAATAGGTGACTTCCCCAGTAATATGAAAATATTCCAAAACAAGCCTGTTGATGACATAATTAGCAGCTGAAGAAAATAAATTCCTTTATTGATACTGATAGCTGATTTTGCCTTTCAGGAGTTATCTCCAGAACCATTTTTTATTTAGTGCTTTAAGATTAGTTATTTACTAGGGGGAGATTAAATGTGACTAGAATGTGTCCCCTCTGAACTAGAAACTTGGATCTGCTTGGTTGTATCTAAACTCATTTTCCTGGTGCTTAGCGTGTAGGAAGACAGTTTGTAGCTGCGACAGCAATATGTATATAAAAAGCAATAATGCCATGAGTAATTATTTATACCTTAAGTCTTGCTGGAGTTAATGCAAACAACACATTTCCAAAGCCGAATGCGTAATCCAGGTATCACTAAGAAAACTATCACTGATAGAAGTTTTAAGATGAAGTATCACTCATTTCTTGTATAATCAGGATTTTCAAACAGAGATTTGAGAGAGATGACTGGTGGTGGTTTAATTTGATGGTCACCATGCCTCAGGCAAGGGGAGAGGTTGAGAAGGAGAGTCCTTCATGGTAACCTCAGCAGTTGGGAATTGAACCCATGCCGTTGGCTTCACTCAACTGTCCAGCCAACTGAGCTAACTGACCCCTTAGGTAATAGGGCTGATGGTAAAGTAGCAATCACTAGGGTCAATTTCTTGGGACATCTTACTCCAGGTTTTGTTTCTCCATGCCATCTAATACGTGCAGGAAAAGAAACATTCAGTTGGAAATATTCTGTTTATTGAAGTCCCTTGTGTCGCCAATTCAACTTCAAAGTGTCTGTTCTCTTTATTTCTGCAGTATTCTGTTTCTAGCTAGGCCTTGCCTCTTTTTATTGAAGCTTCTCCAAATTTTTGGGGAAACAGTTGTGTAGTGATAGTGTAAATGGACTAGTAATCCAGAACCCCAGGCTAAAGTTTTGAGGATGACTGTTCAATCCTACAATGTGAGATGATAAAATTTGAATTCGATAAAAAACTTGTCTAATGGTGACCGTGTAACTATTGTCAGTAGTTGTTCACTAATGTCCTTAAGAGAAGGGAATCTGCTATCCTTATCTGGTCAGGCTTTCATGTAATGTGGTTGACTGTTAACTGCCCTCAAAGTAATTAGTGATGGGCAGTAAATGCTGGCCTGGTTAGTGATGGTCACATCCCTTGAACAAGTTTTTTTACAAAGATCTAAGTCCTTCCACTGAACAGACATTTGTTCTGTTAAATTCTACAGAACATGAGACTCCTCTTGTGTGCCTTCCAGTCAGTATGCTGCTTTCCTTGGCTTCAGGCCACTCTGTCCTTTATAATCATATTCTGCGCAAGACTAATACAACAGAACAGGGTAATGACAGTTACATGAACCTAGTTGTTTCCAACCTCTGTGATTCCAATTAAAATTGTATTTCATGTGTGCTTTTATCTTTCAGGTGAAATTAGAACTTGGATCTGGAGAGGTTATATTGCATTCTCAGACTGGCCTGAAACTTAACAATCTTGTCTGGCATGATGTTTATCTTGTGCACGAGAACAAGACCCTAAGTTTGACTGTAGATGAACTCTTCACAACTTCGGTGCAAGTGCTTGGCCATCTTAATAAGTTGAATGTCGACAATGGCTTATACGTGGGTGGACCTGGGGAGGCAGAGATCCCTTATCTATCTAGGGAATCCACTCATTTCAGAGGCTGTATTTCCAAGGCTGTGTTCAATGATTATGATATCTTATTCTCACTTGCAACACATCCCAGATATAGAACTGTTTACGAGATAGAGGATGGATGTAGCAATGCAATTGTAGCGGGGGATGATTATCCCAGCAACTTTCTTGGACCAAAATCTTACATCTCCTTTTCGAGTTGGAATGCAAGAGAGGAGGGAGCATTTGAGTGCTTTCTGAAAACAACGATTCTGCAAGCTCCATTGCTGTATCATGCAGGATGGCAGACAGATTTTATTGTCTTAGAAATTACAGATGGACATCTCCGTGTTTCACTTGACAACGGAGGTGGAATTGTTGTATTAGATAATACTCGTTTTGTTAGTGATGGGAAATGGCACAATGTTAAAACGTTATTTAATGTGAACTTTATAGAGGTTACAGTAGATGGTGAATTATCTCAAAAGCAGCTGATTGACACTAAGAAGACATATTTGGATCTCCAAGGACACCTGTTCATTGGTGGAATAGACAACAAAACCTCTTTTGAATTAACTAAACGTGGACTGTCAAATGGGTTGATGGAAGGAACAATATCTGGCTCCTTCGTTGGTTGCATTCAAAATATGCGGGTAAACTTAGAAAAGAAAGGTTTGGTAGATGCTCTAGTCACCAAGGGTATTAGTACTGTATGTGAGGATGAAGAGAGTGAAGGGCTGGAGAAAAGTGAGAATAAACTGGAGGATGAAGTTTCAGCCACACCAATTCCAAGTTTTCATGAGCTCCTAACCACCAATGCACCTTGTATGCTCAATAAGAACATGTCTAAAGTCTTCAGTAATTTTACTAGCTTACTGAAGCTGACACCATTAATTGTAAAAGAAGCAGGAAGGTCCACCTTGGAGCTCATCCATATTCATCCCACTATTGATTTGAGCAGAATTGGAGTGAGAAATTCTCAAGTAGTTTTCAAAATAATTCAAGAAGCCAGATATGGTACCTTGGAACTGAATATTCCAGGTGCAAAGAGTAGGAAAGCATTCACCCTTTTAGATGTAATCCGCCATCATATAACATATAAACATGATGGATCCGAAGGGTCCCTTGACCAGTTAAAATTTGAAGTATCTGTTCATAGTAAAAAAGAGATCCCCAACTGTTTAAAACAGGGTCAACGTTACACGTTTAGTATAAAGATAATCTCTGTCAATGACCCACCAGAATTAACCTTCCCAAATGGAAATGTTATGACGATTCTTAAACATACCTGGAAAATCCTTGGTCCAGATGTCATTCATATTGTAGATGTTGACAATGTTTGTTCTGAGTTAAGAATTATAATAGTTAATAGAAAAGATCCAGGTTTTGTGGAAGATGTAAGAAGCCCTGGCCAGAGAATTGGAGAATTTTCATGTCAAGATTTGAAACTGGGAAATATTCGTTACGTTAATACTGGGGCCAAAGTTTCTGAATTATTCCTCCAGGTCACTGATGGGGAACAAATAAGTGACCCAACTCCTTTGAGAATAGTGGCCTTGAAACCTGATGTGCAAGTGGGAAATAATACTGGTTTAATTCTTTCACAAGGAGGTGTCAGTCTAATCACCATCAGCAATCTGTCTGTAGAGACAAATGCAGTCAAGCAGAAGGTGGATATTTTATATAACATTACTGAGCCATTATATTATGGGGAGGTACAGAAATTTGATGGCAATGGGAAATGGAAACCAGTGAAGACTTTCCATCAGGATGATATAGAGCAGGGATATCTTCGCTATTTCAGCACAGATCCTGAGTTTCGCAGGCATGATACAACAGAAAAACTTAAGTTTTCAGTGACAGTTGGACAGGAAATCCTTGAAAATGTTTTTTTAATTAAAATAAAGAGAGCTAAAATAACACTGGTGAAGATATCTCCAAACGAGTTAAATAATGTTAGACGAGGAAAGATTACACAAAATGAACTGGAAGCTGCAATAGAAGGCCATACGATCCCTTCTGATCTATTCAGGTATGTCATTTTAAAGTCTCCAGATAAAGGAAAGCTGCAAGTTCTGGACAAGGAGCTACATGTTGGATCAACCTTCACCCAAGAGGATTTAAAGCAAATAGGTCTCACTTACGAAGCAACAGTTAGAAATTCTGAGGAAACCCAAGACAGCTTCCAGTTTCAGGTTTTTGTTGGAGACCAGCACTCACCCGTATATACCTATCCAATATTGATTGGCATTGATCCAGAGGTACCAATTTTGATGAGTAAGCCACTGGTTGTGACAGAAGGAGGCACACAAACAATCACCAAAGATCAACTTTTCACCATAGGTCACAGCACCACTGCTTTTGTGTACAATGTCAGCCAGGGTCCTCAGCATGGGAAACTGATTAGGCAGCTGGACCATGAAAAATCCATCACAATCTTTACCAATGATGACATTCTCCAAGAGCAGTTGATGTATAAGCATGATGACTCTGAAACTTTAGAAGACAAGATTGTTTTTGTTGTTACGGAACAGTCTAAAGATGATGACCCTGTGGTAGATGTGGTTCTTGGCACATTGAGTATTTATATAAGACCAGTAAATGATCAGCCACCAATTCGAGTGGTGAACAAGACATTTAACGTGACATTAAATGGGCAACACTTGCTAACCACAGCCGAACTTCGTTTTCATGATGCAGACTCGGATTTTGATGATTCCCAATTGATTTATACCAAATGGGGTATCTCCAATGGTAACATTGTTTCTGCAGATGACACTGCTCATGAACTTTCCCGTTTCAGTCAGGAAGATATGGAGAAGAAACAAGTGTTGTTTAAACATTATGGAGCTCAACAAGGAACTTTCCAGCTCCAAGTGTCTGATGGTGTGCATCAAACTAGGACAGTCTTGGAAGTTCATGCATTAGATCCATATCTGAGAATAGTCAATAATTCCATATTCTTGGTTCACCAAGGAGAAGAGTTGCCTATCCTTGGCTATGTCCTTGGTGTGGAGTCCAATATGGACATTTGGAGTGAAGAGGAAATAGTATACCAGATAACATTTCCACCGAGTCACGGAGAAATTCTAGTAAATGGTGAAATGGATCATTCTTTCTCGCAGAAAGATATAAACGATGGCCGAGTGGTATATCGCCATGACAACAGCCAGCATTCAAGGGACTTTTTTAACTTTACAGTTGAAGTGAAAGAGATCAAGACAAAGGGAACTTTTCCCATTTTAATCTTCTTGGAGCATCATCAATACCCACCAATTGTAGTACACAATAAAAAGATCTTTGTCAACCAAGGGGGAGCAAAGAAAATTTGGAGAGATCAACTTCTTGTAAGTGTGAACTATTTAATTTATAATTTCCTTTAACTTGTACCCTTCTGAATGCATCAACTCATGCTATCTTGAGGAAGCTTAAAGTGAGATTCGCTAGAAAAGTATTTTGCCTCTTTTGAGTAGCACACTGATTTATTTAGAAAGCAACTAAATTGGCAGCATTCAAATCATGCAGCCATTTTGCTACCCACGTCCTTAAATTAAGCTCACTCAGCTTGCTGCTTACGTCAAGTGGTATTACATTTCTAAAGTGCATAAAGATTGGTTACTTCTGCAAAGAAATTCATGTTTCTTTCAATAGTTCTACTTGAAGAGATTGCTTTTGCACAAAGATGTGTCTGTTGGAATGGTTGAATCATTTGTCTCCTCCTCCTAAGGACTGCACAATCTATCCTGAAAGAAATTCTTGAGGTTGTTAGTTACCAACAGAGAAACCAAATTATTTGCCTAGATTTTTTTAAAGTTGAATAGCTGCCACCAGATGGATCTGATTGGCTACATCTGCTTTGGATCTGCTTAGTTTGAGAGCAGTTCATTATTAGAACTCCAAACCTCTGGTTATTTTAAGAGTCTATGAGAAATAGCTTAAATTGCATCTAGTTTAGATGACAGGAAGCCCTTAAGGTGTTAATAAACAAGATTAGTCACTAGGAATAAATTGACAAGCTCTCTTCAGACAGACCCCTGGAGTTGACAAGTGTTTCAATATTATTTAATTAAGGTTGTTCAGTTGAAGTTGTAATGTGCATCTAAAATTTATTTCTTAGTCACAGAAATATTGAATTTGGCCACAGTAAACTGTTTTTATACATTTACTTTGTTGAATTATTTGACTTATGCAGCCAATATTTTTTCTTGCAAGCATTGCCTTGTGTGAGCATAAGATATGTTAAGTTTGCTTGGTTGGTTCAAGCCCTATAATACACCTAAGCGCACAATTTGCACTGGCAATTCAGTGCAATCCTGAGGGAGTGTTGCATTGAAGTGCCATTTTGGTTGAGCTATTACAACCAGGTTGGTTGGTCGGTTGGTCGTTCAGATGTGAAACATTCCTCTGAACTATTCAAAAAGAACTCAGGCATTTTTCCAGGCTTGATCAATATTCCATTGATACCCAAAACGTATTAATTGATCAGTCATTAATTTTCTGTTTGTGATAGTTCGCGGTGCACAAACTGACTGCCACACTTACCATCATCAGTAACTTCAGTGACTATAGTAATGTGTTCGCTGATAAAATGCTTTGGGATGACTCATTGGTAGGATAAAGTATATAAATTCAAATTAATTTGTTTGTATATGTTACCACTGACCCAGTGTGTGGGTGCAAACCTCAGAATACATCCAGTCTAGAGAATGATGGAATGCTGTGAAACTGCTGGTGTTTTAATGGTTACTACATTTTTCCTTATTTCCAGGCTCTGATTAACAAATATAAAAATTAAACTAAATGTTCCTTGTTGGCTCCTCCGCTTCACTTTTAACTTCCCTCCTCTGGCAATGTCTGTGTCCCTGCCAATCAAATAAATAATCTACATACTTGCCACTTCAACTCTGAATTTTATTAATGATAATTAATTACACTCAATCTGTTGGTTCAGTCGAATTAATTAACAAACTTAATTGAATTCTGTTATTCTTTGCTTTTCTAATTAAATGATAAAATGTTTACAATCTTCCCTTGTCATTATCTGCCTACATAATAAATTCTCATTCTGCCAGCTTTATACATAGGTACTAGAGACAAGGTAAAGCTGCTTTGCTAAAATTTGCAACTGTTTCCCCCTTCCACCCCCCCACCACCACATTCATTGTTTTTCAATAGTTTTCAGGCATCATCCATCTATATATCTTATGATCCACTTTGACAATGAATATCAGCAACCATTTAGTTAGTGAAACCATCACATTAAGCTTAATCCCATTCTCTCTCTAAAGGGTAACTTTGTGATAGGGAACTCTGGCCTCTTATCCCTTTCTTATATCTTGGGTTGCCAGGAATAATTATGACACCCAATATCTGCCCTAGTTGACATCAGCTGATGTGGTGCAGATCAGGCAGTGAACTTTGACTGAAGCTTTGAACAATGTGGTTTTGTTGTATTTATTATTAATGGAGTTATCAAGGGAATTTTACTGTTAACCTGTTACTAGACCCTGAAATAAATAAGTATTCAGGTAAATCAGTGTTCTCTCCCATGACTTATTCTGCCCTTCTATCACCTATTGATTTTAGGTGATACAAAATCATGATTACCTAATATAGTTAATGATTTATAGCAATTTTCTGATGGGCTTCTCAATAAACTTAGTTTAGATACAGTACTTTAATGGTTAACAAGGTAAAGAAATGAAATGCGTCACCTGTGACACATTAGATTGATTCGCTGATCCTGAGTCCTATAAAATGGACAAGTAGAGGCAGTGCTTTTCCACATCCCAGATGTTTTACTGTCCTTCATGATTGCCTTTGGTGGCAGTTATATTTGTTCTTCACTCAGGCTGATGTAGGGGAATTCCTTATTTTCCTTCAAGAAGATGGTGGCTCAAGCCTCTGCTCTTGCTCATATCCCCCTCTCCCAAACTATCCCTGTTGAATTAGATTATTTTGGAGGCTGGCCATCTCTGCCTGGTCAATCACACATCTGTAGCCTCTTGGCCATTGGCCATAGGCAGGTGACAGGTTGACTGTTGTCCCCTTGCCTGTCTTTGTTCGAAAGTTAATTTTCATTCCTTCGAAGAACAGAATCAATTTTCCAAAAAAAGTGCAGTGATAAATCTTCTGTTCATGCTTGTGAAAGTAAGTTACTGATATTACACAATTAAAAGAAGTATCAAAATGCATAGGAAATATAAAATATGGAATGCTCAGTGGAGAAGTTTAAAGGGGGCCCCAATTTATATTAAACCCTTTGAGTGAAATAGTTTCCTCAACTTTGTTTCATGTCTCTCAGTGGAATTTGAAGTTTGCGTCACATATAAACAGGCTGGGCTAAAAAGGTGTTTGGCATGCTTACCCTCATTGCTAAGTCCTTTGATTATGTTGGAATGTCATGTTGAAGTTGTACAGGACATTGGTGATGCCTCTTCTGGTATACAGTGCCCAGTTCTGGGGGGATAGGAATGATGTTGTCAAGTTGGAGAGGGTTCAAAAGAGATCTAGCCAGATGTTACCATATATGGAAGGTTTGAGTTGTAAAGAAAAGCTGAATAGGCTGGAACTTCTTTCACTGAAGTGTAGGAGGTTGAGATGACCTTATAGAAGCTTATAGCATCATGAGGGATATAGATAGGGTTAATGGTAGTTGTATTTTCTCAATGATGGGACATTTCAAAACAAGGGGGCACATTTTTAAGGTGAAAGGAGAGAGACTTAGGCAATTCTTTTACACAGAGGATTGTTTGCCTGTGGAATGAACTTCCTGAGGAAGTGGTGGATGCTGATACAATTAGAACGTTTAAAAGATATTTGGATAAATACATGAATAAGAAAGGTTTGGAGGGATATGGGTCAGGTGCAGGCAGGTGGGACTAGTTTAGTTTGGGATTATGTTCAACATGGACTGTCTGGACTGAAGGGTCTGTTTCCATGCTGTATAACTCTTGACGGTGTGAGTCAGAGATCCATGGGTTTTAATCCTGCAGGACTTTTCTGACTTCCCATCTTTCTAAGATGGGCGATCCATAGGACGTAATGCTAGCTAGCACATCTATCCACATTGTTAGCTGTGAAATTGGAGATCTGCACTGTCTCATACTACCATCTGGTGGTGATGTGACACTTTTTTTGCTCTTACACTTTACAGCTGTGATATCTGGCCTTTTTGTGCCTAGGAAATCTGTCTGACTACTTCCAAAATTCTTTTGTGGGATTGGCTCTGTCTCAGGATAATTGATTCCATTCGTTTGGCCAACCGCACCACTGTGAAAATATACGCATTACTTTTGCCTGAGGATTTAAACTTGACCTTTTTCCTTTATGTTCAGTCTATATTAATGAAGTGAAACAGTTACATGTCTTTCTTCATGCTCACTACAGAATCTGGAATTACTTCTTTAACTTTATTGCCTCACATTTAAATATCTTGCTTATGGTTGTCTGTGTGAATGCAACTTAGGTTCTGCATGTCAATTATATTAAAGCAGCTTTGTAGTCAATCCCTGTGATGCTGGCGGCACGGTGGCTCAGTGGTTAGCACTGCTGCTCACAGCACCAGGACCCATGTTCAAATCTATCCTCAGGCGACTGTCTTTGTGGAGTTTGCACGTTCTCCCCATGTCTGCGTGGGTTTCCTCCCACAGTCCAAACATATGCAGGTTAGGTGGATTGGCCATGCTAAATTGCCTGTAGTGTTCAGGGATGTGTAGCTTAGGTGGGTTATAGGGGGATGGGTCTGGGTGGGATGCTCCAAGGGTCGGTGTGGACTTTTTGGGCCAGAGGGCCTGTTTCCACACTGTAGGGATTCTATGATTCATAGTCCGTAGTTGGGTCCTTGACATTAAACCCAGCTGAATAGGTCCACAAAGGTAAATTTAATACTTGGATAAATTCTTTAGGTATTACTATACTCTTATTTAACTCCTCCCTGTTATCCTTTACATTTAATTAATTATTCTTCTGTTTGTCCTTAATGGTCCACATTGTGTGATTTTCCATCTAATTTCTCAGTTATTAAAATGTTTCCCTTTTTCAAACTTTATTTATGTTTATTTCCTTTGATAATTATTCTGTAGAAGAGCCAGAAAGATCCAAACCTGGGGCACTAAACACAATACAGCCAACAGTCATAACAACCTGTAACTATATAAAAAATTTTAATATAGAAACACACCCCAACACGTGCCACAGTGGCCATATTTGAATTCATAAAATTCATTTTATCCATGCTGGAGTTTTTGCTCCTCATAAAACCCTATCGACATATCCTACTATCCCTTTCTCCTTCATATACTTGTGTAGTTTTCCCATATACATATTTGCAGTATTCACCTTAACCATTTCCACATAATAGTAGGCTCCACACTCTCAATGCTCTCTGAATTACACACACACACACACACAAACACCTTTTCTACGTCTACCCTATTCAGCTCTTTCACAATCTTTAAAGACCGCAATTGATTTCCCTTCAGCATTCTGTTTTTTGATTTTAAAAAAAAAGTCAGCCTACCCAATCTTTCTGACTAGTTCTGGTATCGAAAGGGAAATGTTTCTTTTGCATCTCCTCCTGTCACTATGTAGACTCAAAACTAATGGAAGTGGTGGACTGCAAAGCTGAACAGAAAGAGCAACAGGAAAAGTTAACTATACTGGGAAGACAGGTAGAAGATATAATTCCATTGAATGAAATTCAAAATGCTTCACAAAGGGGACAACATATTCAGGAACTGACTATTGCTTAATTGGAAGAAAATAACGTGTATGGAAAGTGACAGGGAACTAGGTGATCTTGAGATACAATAAATGAGTCTATTAACAATCCTTGGTGGCGGATTAAAACAAAACATATTTTGGGATGTATCGAAAGGTCAAAATTGAGCTGAACCAGTGAAATAATTCTGTCACATTATAAATTGGTGGTGTGACCTTGGTTGAAATACCCTGTACAGTTCTGGTCACAATTTATATTTCTATCACTGTGGTTCAAAGAGGATAATGCAGTAATGAAAGGATACATAAGAGAGCAGCCAGAATGATGAGGGGAATGGAGAAGCTGAATTTTGAACAACTATGTAGGTTAGAACAGTTAGGTGCTTTTTCTTTTGCTTAGCACAAACTGTGTGGGCCAAGGGGACTTTTTCTGCGCTTTAGACATCTGTCACTCTAGTTTAGTTTAGGTATGTTTTTGCTTGGGAAGACAAGGTGTTTCTTGATTACTGTCTTTAGGGTTCTAAAGGGCTGGACAGTGTTGACCAGGACCTACTGTTGCACCTTGATCGATAGGTTCTTGATTGGTAAGGGGATTAAGGGTTATAGGGAGAAGGCTGGATAATGGAGTTGAGAAACATTTCAGCCATGATCGAATGGCGGAGTGCACTCAGTAGGTCAACTGGCTTAATTCTGCTCCTATGTTTTATGGTCCAGCGCAGAAGATGCAACAGAAGATGTCAAAGAGTTGGATAGGGGCATGGGAGGTAAATTCAAAATTAATTGGTGGAAACAATATTTCAGTGAGTGAGTAGTCAGCCTATGAAAGAGACCCCTAAAAAAACAGTGAAAATATTCATTCATTCATTCAAACACAAATTAGATATAGTTCCCTTAGAACATAGGATTTTGGCATCTGGTAGATGAGTAATTTGAAACATGAGGTGTAATTTAGAAAAACAGGTGACTTGCAGATATAACAATCCCAAAGCTGTCTGCTGCTGGGAGTTTATTTACCTCCTGTCCAGGTCTAATTGATGTCTAGAGACTAATTGATGTCTAGAGACTAATTGATGAAGATCAATAACTGTTTGGTCAGAAACTCCATTAATGTTGTACTATGTGACCAGTAGAATACCACAAGGTCATTTACATGGACCTTGGATTGTTTTCATCCAACAACCACTGTGATCCTATTTACCCAGTTAAAAATATCTGAGCTATGATGGCTGGTTGAAGAATCTGAGATTGCTTACCCTGGTGAAGTAGAATCAGGAGAGATATTATTCAAGAATGAAGATTCGGAAAGTATGTATGAACTGAATTCCAATAATCTGTTTGAGATAGTTAGAAATTCCAAAGGTGGGAATTTGTGCTGAAGCTTATACAAGGGAAGATGTGTAGACAGCTTAGATTTAATTTGTTTGCACAAAGAGCAGTGAACATCTGGAATGGTCACTCTGGGGAGTGGAAGACCGAGGGTGTGGGATATCTGAAATAAAAACTTTCTAGATGTTCGAGGAAGTGGGCAATTGAGATTTTGGGACTGGATGGATGGAACAAAATTTTGGAAATTCAATTAAAGAGATCATGACGTGTAAGATTAGCATTAAATGTTTAACAGAACTTTATGAATTTCTGCTTTGTGACATTTCACCAGTGATGTTAGCTGGGGCTGCAGCTATTCTTTACCATATAGAAATTTTCTGAAAAATGTGCTTTTGGTGACTGGGTGAGTTTTATATTGTGCTAAGATTGTTAAGAATGTTGTCTGACTCCTGGTGTACATTTCTCACCAAGCAAATAGTAGACCAAGATTAAATTTGCTTCATTCACTGAGTGTTCACAAAGTATAGACTTCCTGCTGAACCTATAAAATCTCAGTAGAAAGTCAAAAATGAGGTAAACAACTTGAAAGGATGGATCAGAATACTTTAAAAGCTTAAATTGTGAAAAACTACAAAGAGTCAAGTTCCAGTGAGACTTTGAGGGGGGGGTCCAGGTACGCAGATCATTAAAATGTAATTGCTTACAGACGATTGTTTAAAAGAAAAGCCAATGGAATGCTTGCCTCATAGGGGTTAGAAGTTTCATTTCACTTTTACAGATCTCTGGTTAAAGTATAGCAGAACACTGTCAGAAATCCTAAATAGTTGGAAAAGATATACTGGCCTTGGAGGAAGTGCAGTGTGGGTTGACCAGAATGGTACTTAGACTCCAAGGGTTAAGTCATTAAATTACAAGATATTTCACAAAAATGTATTGTATTTCCTAGGATTTTGGATGTTAAGATGGGAACTAATCAACATTATGGGGAAATAATAGGGTATTTAGTAACAAACTGTTTGTTTCTACTGATTAATCAGTCTATGGGTAGAGGGTATAACCTAAAACTTCCTACCAGATCTTCAAGAGTGAGGTTAGGATGCTCTTCCAAGTATAAATGGTAACTGATGCTGGTCTATTGTTAATTTTAAATTTGAGATTGTTAGGAAAATTCTATCAATGTCTAAAAGAATATGGAGCAAAAGAGCAAGATACCACACTCAACAAAAATCCAAATTTTCAGAAGGGCTATTTCCCTTGAATCATAGAATCCCTGCAGTCCAAAAATAGCCTATTCCAAGGAGCATCCCACCCAGTCCCACATTTACCATGGCTAATCCACCTGGCCTGCCCAACTTTAGACTGGAGGAGGAAACTGGAGCACTTGGTGGAAACACATGAAGACACAGGGATAACATGCAATGCAATCACCCAAGGCTGGAATCGAACCCTGGTTCCTGTTACTGTGAGGCAGCAATGTTAACCACTGCCACCATATGATTGCTTAAAATTTCTCTGTTCTTTGGTAGTCATCCTTCCCTTTTATGACACTTCAGTGTATTTTGGACATTGTCAGACTGTGTAACTACATACTGAGGACACTCACCATACAGTCAGAGAAACTTCTGATTATTCTAAACAGTTTCAAAATGGTCTTCCCCTAATACTGATAGTCTCATGTTTGCTGTCAATAAAATGTCTCTTATTAAGGCCTTGTGGATCTTTCTTTCAAGTTGACACAAAAATATATGGTAACAAAATCCCAGAGTTGATATTTAGAATCATAGAGTCACAGAGTTTTACAGCATGGAAACAGACCTTTCAGTCCAATTTGTCCATTCTGACCAGATATCCTAAATTAGTCTAGTCCCATTTGCCAGCATTTGGCCCATATCCCTGTAAACCTTTCATATTCATGTACCCGTCCAGATGCTTTTTAAATGTTCTAATGTACTAGCCTCCACCACTTCTTCTGGCAGCTCATTCCATTTGTTTGCCTTGGCCTGTAAAACCATTTTGCCTGTAATGTTTAAACTAATTGTTTCTTGTTAATTGAATCATTAAGCTATTATTTGTGTTTTAACTAAGTGTGTTTTTATGTGCTTTTCTTGGACAGGTTTCTCACAATGATAGTGTTCCTTCAGATTTAATCTACTCTGTGAAAGCTGCTCCTGTGCATGGCCAGTTGGTCATGGATACTGAGAACCAACCGACTGGCCAACAGAAACCCCTCAAGTCATTTTCCCAAGATGATATAAATAGAGGCAGAGTTCAATATCTTAATTCCAGATTCAGCCCTCAGGGCGATGCATTTGTTCTCGATGTGACCAATGGATTTAAGACGGTGGATGGATTAACAGTGTTGGTGGAACTCATCCCTGATGTAATTTTCTTGGTGACGCAGAATATCTCTGTGAAAGAAGGTGATGCACAAGCCCTCACTGGAGATATTCTAAATGTTTCCAATTATCTTACTTCTTCAAATTTCGAATTTTACGTTACTAAAACTCCTAAACATGGTAGAATTGGACGACAGAGACTTGCTGAAGAAAGTATTTCGTCTTTTACTGTTGAAGAGGTCTGTTGAACGGTATCTACTTTTGTTGGTCAGATTTCTTTTGTCTTAATTGTCCTAATGTTCATGGATATTATCCTCGGTATGTATTATGCCGCCAACACTTGCCATCGATTTAGAGAGACCTTTATACATACTGCCAACCACATGTGCTGAAAATCAGTGTGTGACCTCAACATGCTGCCCTGGTAAAGTCTACAGCTGGCTGCATTTTTTAATTTTGCCTTAAAAATAATACCAGAGATCTACAGCACAGAAAAATGCCTATCAGGTCTGTGCCAGTCAAAAACAAGCTCCCAACTTTTCTAATCCCATTTTCCAGCATTTGGCCCTGTATGCCTTGGCATTGCGTGTTTTCTTTATTCATTCACGGGATGAGGGCATCACTAACCAGGCAGCATTTATTGCCCATCTCTAATTGCCCCAAGGGCAGTTAAGAGTCAACCATATTGCTGTAGGTCTGGAGTCACATGTAGGCCAGACCAGGTAAGGATGGCAATTTCCTTCCCTAAAGGACATTAGTGAACCAGATGGGTTTTTCCACCAATCAACAATAGATTCATGGTCATCATTAGATTCTTAATTCCAGTTTTTTTTTATTGAATTCAGATTCCACCGTCTGCCATGGCAGAATTTAAACCCAAGTCCTCAGAACATTATCTGAGTTTCTGGATTAACAGTTCTGCAATAATACCACTTGGCCATTGCCTTTCCAAAGGTACGTCTAAGTACTTCTTAAATGAAGTATGATGTTATGATGGTTTCTGCCTCTGCCGCCCTTAAAGGCAGTGAGTTCTAGATTCTCACCACCTTCTTGGTGAAAATGTTTTTCCTTGCATCTCCTCTAAACTTTTTGCCCATTATTTTAAATCCATGCCCTTGCTCATTGATCCCTCCATCAAGGGGAAATGTTCCTTCCTGTCTACACTATCTATGTCTCTGTTCTTCCTTGTCTTTTGGAACTCAGCTGTTCCAACAACCTCCCCTACTTGTGGCACATCTGTGTTATTTGTTCATTTATAAACATTGGACTGATCAGTAAAACAAAAGAGCCAGTGAGATGCACAAAATACCCACTGGTGTGCAGTAACTGGGTCTGTGATGTATATGGTGTACTATTGATTTAAACCATTAGTTCAGTGTTTGATGTGCAGTTGCTATGTTCTTCTTTCCTAATGTTCCTTTTCTGCACATTTTTAGGTCAAAGAAGAAGCAGTGTTTTATTTTCACGATAACAGTGAAACATTAGTGGACAGCTTTACTGTGATTGCCAATATTTCTGAGATTGGCAGACAGAGTGAGCCAATGTCAGTTATTGTTACTGTAATTCCCATTAATGACAAGGCTCCTGTTGTTACCATTAACACTGAACTGAAGGTAAGTGTAGATTATACTCACTCCTCGCTCCTAGAATGAATTTACTGGGTAATAAGAATTAAAGGTTTAACCACTTGTACACCAAATATATTCACTGTAAGGAAAGGAAATCTTTGCTAATGACTCCAAACTCTCCATGTTTAGGAGGGCTAATTAAGCAATTTCTAACACTGCTACCGCATACACACTTGTGTATTTTTTACTTTATTAGAAGTTCCTTAAATATTAGCAGAGGGATGGTTTAACTTAAAAAGGTATCAAAATCACTTCTAACTTTGCCCAATTCAAAAGCTTTAAAAAATCTGCCTGAATGAACATTGTTTTTGAACTAGACCTGAAAATAAATCAATTAGATTTTTCAATTATTTTTTGAATTTTGTATTCATCAATATCAAGAGTGAGCATTGTGTAGGATAATTTAAATTGTCCATAACACTGTTTTCAGGAATGGAAGCTGGGTGTCAACAATGCTGAGGACAGCATTTGGATTGTAGTCTTCCTATGAATGTGCAGTAGAATGTTACCAGGGACAGGTCAGAGTACACTAGCACTTCAGAGGCCTTCAGATGACAATGATCCACTAAGGGCTAACGAGTATCGTAAACTCTAGAGTTGACATTCCAATTTAATTTTGATACAGTTCTGTTGACTGCTTCATTTTTGTTCTTGTCGCAGTGCGCCACTAAGGCTGTCCAACATCTTTATGGTTTATTTGAATAGTAGACTCTAGACGTCAGCACAGGGTGGCAGTGTGTCTGGGGATGGGCACTGGGTGGCAGTGTGTCTGGGGATGTACGGTCGGTTCTGCTAAAATGTGAATTGGCTGTAATGTGACTGATGAATCGGGGAATGCTATTTCTAAAATGCAAACTTTTGTTGGCTATAACCAATTCTGCCAGAGCATGGAGGAGTACGTGTTGACATCATGTGATCGTTTCATAGGCTTTGTCCAGAATATGCGTAATGTTAGTGCTGAAAGAGTCCCTGGCACTGGCATCATGTGGTCATGAAGTGGTTTCTGTGAGAGTGCTCCATGATTTTTGGGTATTTTTGCAAATTCTGCAATGTTACCCACAAAAATGCGAGGACAAAGTGACAAGAATGTTAGCAAGAAGCATCCTGGTGAGAAAATTGCAGGTGGTGAATGTAAAAGAAGGGCTATAACACTGGAAGAGAAGCTATATGTTATAAAACATTTTGAGCGTAATGAGAGAAAACCTGTGATATAGTTTGCATAACGGGAATAAAGGAGTCTACCTTGCGCACCATTAGAGACAATGCAGCAAAGATTAAACCAAGCTGTACTGCCGGAACAAGTCCGAGTGCTAGCAAGTCTGTGAGGTCACGGACAAAGGAACTTGAGGAGATTGAGCGGCTTTTAAGTGTGTGGATAGAAGATTAAACAAAAAAGTGATCTGGGACCACCTTTCTCACCATAAGAGAAAGCCTTATCAATTTATGAAGATCTAACAAAAAAAGCTGAAATTCCTGCAGATGTGCCTGCCTTTAGTGGTAGCAGTGGCTGGTTTGCTGGTTTTAAGAACCGCTATGCTTTTCATAACATAAAGTTATGTGGCGGAGCTGCGAGTCCTGACGAGGAATATGTAATGGAGTTTCCTCCCATAATAAAAAAAATTAATTGACAAAGAAGGCTACAACTTAAATCAAATTTTCAATTTGGATGAGGCAGGTTTGGAAGTGAATGGCATCGTGAACCTACATTTCTATGAATGAAGCTCATGCTTCAGGCTTTAAGGTAGCAAGGGATTGTATGACTGTGCTGCTGGGTGCCAATGCCAGTGGAGACTTAAAGCTTAAGCCTGTGGTAGTGTACCACTCTGCCAACCCACAAGCCTTGAAAGGTTACCTTAAGACTACTATAGGTGTCTACTTTAGGTCAAGCAAAAGAGGTTGGATGACAGGACAAATTTTTTTCTGATCTTATTGATGTTTTGGAAGATGATTTTAGAAAATATTGCAGGAAAAATATTTGGATTTTAAGATTCTCCTCATCCTGGATAATGCACCAAGCCAAGCCATCCTCCCACCATTGGTGAGCTTTCTGAAAATATCAAAGTGTTATTTCTACCCTCAAACACAACCTCTCTCTTTCAACCCATGAACTGCAATAGCAGCTTCTAAAGCTTATTATTTAAGGTGCACATTTAAGAGGTTTATTGCAGCCACTCAGGGGGATAAGGACAGTGCTGTTCAATTTTGGGAGATTTAACATCAAGAATGCAGTTGACATTATCGTGCGGTGATGTCAATAAGGACTGCTTGCATGCAGTTTGACGGAAATGTCTCCCAGACTTTTTTCAAGATTTTAAAGGCTTTGATCCATCGGAGGAGCTCCCAAGAATCAAAGAACATTGGAAAGCAAATTGGATTTGAAGAGTGGAGAGTGAAGATGTTGAAGAACTGCTTGAGTCCCACTGTGAAGACCCCTCTCCAGCTGATCTGCAACATCTTGTCGCTGAGGGGGAGGTGGAAGCTGGAGATGAAGATGTTGTCCAGGATGCAGCACAATGAGAGCTTTCCACTTCTGTTTTGTCTTCTATCCTGAGGGAAATTGAAAAGCAGTTGCAGCCCTTAGAGGACAACAATTACAATGCAGAATGCAGCAGGGTAGCAGATCATGGAATAAGATCTTATTTGGCACCCTATGAACAGCTTCTTCATGAAAGATGAAAAAGGGCAAAGCAGCAAAAACTGGAAGTCTTTTTTAAGCCAACCCCAACAAACAGGCAGAAGACAATGAACCACATCCATCCACCTCTGGAATAACTCTTTTGCGCCCTAACCCTGGAACCATAAACTGCTCCTGAAGGTGGACCCTGCATTAACAACAGAGCAACCTCAAAAACTCCTCCCCCATCAAGTCATCTTGACATTTTTTCAAGATAAGGTGTTAAATGTACTCTTATTTCATTATTAGATATGATTTAAACATTTATTCAAAGAGTGCTATCCTTTGTGTTAGACTTCTGAATGATTTTTGAGCAATTCTGAGTGACTGTTTTGGTGGTCTGCCCCTAATCCCGCTTTTTCCATAGGCCCCATTATTCCTATAGCATGATTTTCTATGATACTATGTTACATAGGAACATAACTGTTGTGTTACAGTAGAACCGATTGTATGCTGGGTGAGTGTGTCTGTGGATGGACCCTTGTTGGCAGTGTTTCTGGGGATTGACACTAGATGGCAGCTTTGAGCCAGATTTTAGTATATACTGCCACCTCACTGAAAATTTCTTAAATATGAAAACAGGGTGGGCTGTAAATACACGGCTCAACGTCAAAACAAACGAGGAGCAAAACCTCAGCTCTCCACAGATCATGCCAAATCTGCTGAGTATTTCCAGCATTGTGTGCTTTTATTTCAGCTTTTCAGTATCATGGTATTTTGGATATGTGGCCCAATTTTGTTTTGAATTGTTTGGAAATCTTGATACAGCTGCTTGGGTCCTAAGCTCTGAAATTCCATGTTTTTATGTCTCACCATCCTGACTTTAATTCCCTCAGTCACTCATTAAAACCTAAAACTTTAACCTGTCCTGAACCTTATCATGTGGTTCACCATCACATTTTGCTTTATAATACTCAAGTGAAGTGTCTTGGAAGTGACATTAGAGTTGGTTTACAAAGACAGATTGTTGTTAAAGTGGCTTTTCTTTGCTAGTTCTTCATACTTCCATCTGTACATCCTCTGCTCTGTTTAATCATCTCCCGTTCTACACTAAGCACTTTTCTGGTCAGTCTTGTGCATATTTTCATTTTGGGGTATTTTTCTCCTTTACCCTTTCCCTCTTGAACTTTATATGGCACTTAATGTTTGTTTTCAAATACTGTCTGTGATATGTCCTAATTCTGATGCTGGGTCCATGCCTGACATGTTGATTTCTGTTCTCTCCTCCTGTCAGACCTACTAATGGTTTCAAGCATATTTTTGTTTCCTAGAATCTCTTTCTTAATTCTTGATAGGGAGGTAATCAAATTGATCAAAGATACATATTGGATGTAGAGATTACAGGGGGCTATGATATCACTGCTGTATTGTGTACTCACGTGTAACTTAATCTCTATTAAATAGAAGCGCGTTTTTGAACTGATGACTGGTGGTACGAGTGATATAATCTATTAGTTTAGAACGAACGAGGATGCTGTTTTATCACCAGTCACTCAGAGGAGAGAGAATTTACCAGCCTAAAAGATAGGGGCAAATCTATTAAGAATATATGCTTCAATATATTTCACTGGATTGAGAAATCATGGAGAACAGTTGGAGAGCTATAATCACTGTATATTACGTATTTTTTTGAAGATGTATTCTACTAGACTCTTTGCTTAGACTTCCTTCAGATTCTTGTCTGTTAATATATAGGGCATCCCTTTGGGACGTGCTGTCTGTTGATACTCCAAAGGGGCATAATTGATCTTATCAACTAACGTAACATATCTTGTTCACTAACATAATGCATTCTATCCTTTTAATGACCTATACTCAAATAGCATTTACTCTGGACTGGACATTATTCTTGGTGACAGATTATTAATTATATAGCCTTCTATATTACTGCTCAGTATACTGCCTAGAAATATTCTTGCATTTGTACTTCAACCAATAAAATAGTTTTCTAGTATGTTAGCTCAGTCCATTATCTACAAGGCAAACTCAAGAATATTCCCCACTTGCCTGAATGAGCGTAGCTCTGGCAACACCCAAGAAACATGCCACCATCCAGGATGAAGTAGCCCACTGGATTGTCCACTCAATGCAATATGCTGGACTTGATTACCCATTAACTCTGATCAACCATGTTCCTCTTTCACGTTGCAAGTGCCTTTCTCAAAACCTTGTTTCTTATCTAGTCAGATATTTTCCTGTATGGAAGGGTCTCTTCTCCGTTCTGAACAGCAGATAATGAACTGAGATATGAAGGAGAATGAGGTGTTTCTATCTGACACAGCCTAGACAGGCTAAAGGATACATCCTAGCAAAGGGTGAGGTCATTTAGGGGGGAATTAGCTCAGTGGATGCGGGAGGCAGAGCCACGTTGAACCCAATAATTATGTAAGAATCACTGTAATTGAGATCATCTTCTGTATAGGGTAGCTTTACAAAACCAAAGGCTACTGCAAAATCTGTACAAATTACTGAGAAAAGGGCTGAATGGCCTATTCCTGATCCTAAGGCATGTTGTTATGTTAACATTTGATGATCATTATGGGTCCTAACAACAACAAGAATAATATTTGAGAACTGATAATGAGTGAAATATGCACCTTTTTAAGTATTTATAATGGCAGAGAAATATTTTCTTATTCTTAGATGTGGGAAGATGGCATTGCTGAGATCTCACAGGATTTACTGAACAGTGAGGATCCAGATACCCCTGCAGAAGAATTGATATATTCCATCAAGCCTCCATCCAATGGCCATGTGGCTCTGAAATCATCTTTGGATGACAGCATTCTGGAGTTTACCCAGGAACAGATTAACAATGGTCAGATCATCTTTATGCATCACGGTAAGACAGGAGTCATGATTAGTTATTGAGCTGGTTTATTTACATGTTGAGGTTACTCGGGGGAGCCACTGAACTAATCTGATGGGAGAACTCCATTATCACTGTTCTACTTTGTACCAAACACAATGAACAGGGCAGTAAAATGTTCACTGACAGAGAGAGATAAAAGTGGGGACAGAGTTGGTGCAGGGTCATGCAAGGCCAGGAAAGTTAGGTAGTAGAATGATGAGTTGGGATGGGCTGAAAGAAGTCTTTTTGAGTTTGACCTCTCCGAGGTTACTCATCAATGCAGATCCAGAAACAGCTGGTACAACAAACTGGGACCACTTTCTGGAACACCTGCCCTCAGTTCACAACAAACAACTGCACCTCCCAGTCGTGAACCATTTCAACTCCCCCTCCCATTCCTCAAACGACATGTCCATCCTGGGCCTTCTGCCGTGCCGCAATGATGCCACCCGAAGGTTGCAGGAACAGCAACTCGTATTCCTCTTGAGAACCCTGCAGCCCAATGGTATCAATGTGGACTTCACGAGCTTTAAAATCTCCCCTCCCCCAACCGCATCCTAAAACCAGCCCAGCTCGTCCCTGCCTCCCTAACCTGTCCTTCCTCCCACCTATCCCCTCCTCCCACCTCAAGCCCCACCCCCATCTCCTACCTACTAGCCTCATCCCACCCCCTTGACTTGTCCGTCCTCCCTAACTCCCCACCTACACTCACCTTTACTGGCTCCACCCCCGCCTCTTTGACCTGTCTGTCTCCCCTCCACCTATCTTCTCTTCTATCCATCTTCTATCCGCCTCCCCCTCTCTCCCTATTTATTTCAGAATCCCCTTCCCCTCCTCCATTTCTGAAGAAGTGTCTAGACCTGAAACGTTAGCTTTCCTGCTCCTCCGATGCTGCTTGGCCTGCTGTGTTCATCCAGCTATACACCTTGCTATCTCCCATTCTCAGAGTTGGTGCTTGTAGATACAGCTCACGTACATACCCAGGTTATATAGCAGTTAGTATCTATGCAGTTAAACACATAGTCAGTGGTATCACCAGGAGGGAGCATTAATCGTTATGTTTCATAGGGCTAAAAGGAAAGGCCTGATCTGTCTTTAAGTGTAAGGGATATTTACATGCTTTTGCCAAAGCCCAGTATTGCATTTGTAAAGCAAGGTTCCATTGATTTTTATCCAGTTTATCTCTGTGCTCTAGGCAAGTCCAGCACTGAAACCAAGTCTATCTTGCAGAGACCCTGAGTAATTAACCCTGGGCAGACCTGGAAAATCTTCCTCTTCCTAATTTGAAATAATATATTTGGAAGTGTCCTTCTCACATTCTTCCTAAGCCTGAATCTTTCTCTTCCTGAATCAAAATATAAACTCTTTGCAGGGCCATCAGGCATGAACTCATTCTCCCCAGGCCTTCACATTGTGGGGAAACCCACTCCACAACACCCCCTCTCTCCGTTATCACCCCCCTCCCACCACTGCTGCTCCTCACCCCCCTCAATCTTCTGAGAAATCACCAAACACAAGATAGCAATAAGCTAACCGCCATCTTCTGAAACAGAGATAAAAGGTACTGCAGATGCTGGAGAATCCGAGATAAGAAGCATGGGGCTGGATGAACACAGCAAGTCAAGCAGCATCATAGGAGCAGGAAAACTTGACGTTTCGG
>JAHRHZ010000181.1:54712-163486 GCA_024137785.1 Ginglymostoma cirratum | reverse complement strand
CCCCCATTTCTGATGAAGGGTCTAGGCCCGAAACGTCAAGCTTTCCTGCTCCTCTGATGCTGCTTGGCCTGCTGTGTTCATCCAGCTCTACACCTTGTTATCTCAGAAATTCTGCAAAACCTTTTCCTCCCATTTGGTCATGAGTCTTTAGAACTCTCTTTCTGAAAAGGTGGTGGTACAAATTTTTTGAATATTTTTAAGGCAGAGTTGGATAGAATATTGTTGAGCAAAGTGAATGAAATGTCATCAGGATAGGTAGGAATGAAGATATAAGGTTACAATCAGATCAACTATATCTTATTGATCTTATTGCACCATACAACAATCACCAGACAGGAATGTTCCCTCCCAGTGGGAGAACACTCGGCCTCAGATCTTCGGGTTAACGTCCTCCAAGGCGGACTTTGGGATACACAACAATGCAGAGTCGGTGAGCAGAGGCTGATAGCTAAGTTTGGTCCCCATGAGGACAGCCTCAACTGGGATCTTGGGTTCATGTCGCATGACAGATGACACCCTACACACACACACACACACACACACACACACACACACACACACACACACTCAATTCTACAAACTCACTCACTCACACACACACTGCACTCTCACTCTCACTCTTACTCTTACTCTCACACACATGCATACACACACACTCTCGCTCACACTCTCTCTCACGTGCACGCGCGCACACACACACACACACACATAAATCGATGGGATGAATTTACATTTGCAGATACATTCTATTTTGTTCAAAAAACACACACCATTTGATAAAGGAGCAACACTTTGAAAGCTTGTGTTTTCAAATAAACCTTTTGGACTATAACCTGGTATTGTGCGATTTGACCTTGTCCAGCCCAGTCCAACACCGGCACCTCCACGTTGTTGATGGTGGAGCAGTCTCAAGGGGCTTAATGGCCTAGTCCTGTTCAGCTTGTTAATCAGGAGTAGCAGAGCTATGCTCGCTTCTCCACTCACTTCAAATCCACAATTTTTTTTTTTTTTTTTAGTTCCTTTATAGAATATGAGCATCACTGGTGAGGCCATTACTTATTGCCCTTCAATTTGGCTATTTCAGAGGGTAGTTAAGAGTGAAATTATTGTTGGGGGCCTGGAATCACATGTACAGGTCTGAATTGGTGAGATGGCAGAATTAATTCCTTAAACAACGTCAGTAACAACAAAATGAATTTTTACAACAATTAATAATTCATGATACCATTATTGACACTAGTCTTCAATTCCAGTTTTTTTTTAAAATTGACTTTAAATTTAATCAGTAGACATGGTAAATTTTGAAATTATATCCCAAAAAACATTAGCCTAGAATGCTGGATTACTAGTCCAGTGATGTTACCACTACACCATCACCTCCCTGTAACTCAGGTTTTCAAGCAGGAGGCGAAATGGATCAATGCAATCTCATCACCAGCTCTGACAGCCCACACTTAGAGACAAACTGGTTCTGGAAGGATTTCTCTAAGTAGGGATTCCTACTATCTCTTACAAAAGTCTTCACGTAGATTTTTAGAGTAGAATTCATCCCTGCACCAAATACAGACACAGTAGTTAATCTCTGAAACCCAATTAGTGATAATAACTAGGCTTCAGGGTCCCGGTTAGTGATAGCAACTGCAGGTCCCAGGCCCTAAGTTAATAATAGGAACTACACTCCAGGGTCTGGGCTAGTGATAACGATCATACTCCAGGGCCTGGGTTAGCAATAATAACTGGGCAATAGCATCTAGGCCTGGGTTGGTATTAGTAACCAGGCCTCAGTGCCTAAGCTAGTGATAGTAACCGGGTACTGGAGCCTGGGCAAGAGATAGTAAAAGGACCTAGAACTAAGGCTAGGATACTAACCACACTATGGAGCCCAAGTTAGTGATAGTAACCAGGCTCCAGAGCTGGGTTAATGATAATAATCAGGCTTTGGCGCCCAGGGCTGTAAGATTGAGCCAGGATTTATTTAATCTAAGGTTTGATTAACATTTCTAGGCTCTGGTTTGGAGAATGTGAGATGTGGGAACTCCAGAGAGGAGGAAAGCTGCCCCATGGTGTGGCTGAGGGGAACCAAAGGGAAGTTAAATAAACACATGACAGAGGGAGGAGTAGAGGGATGTGTTCATAAAGTTAGGATTAAAAATGATGAGAAGAAGCTTAGAGCACAAACACCATGTCAAGGTGGTCCAACATGGACTCTTTCCATGCTGCAAATGTTTTACAATCGTGTAATAAAGTGTGGGTTCCTAATACTTAGGATAATGTCAGTAAACAGCATTCATAACATATTTTGTCGTCTTCACTAACAGCTGGAATCTGAAAATATTTTCTACCAACATAATTGGCCAAAGGAACCCTTTTGGAAATGCCAGGATTCATTCGAGTTCACAGTGTCCTCTCCCCTGGTGGTGACAGAAAGGAAGACCCTTACATTATGGATTTCCTTTGAAAAGCATAGTCTTCAACAAGGCACTCAGCTATGGCACAATAAAGGTAAGGTACAGTTTATACTTTAACAGTGATGCCATCTTAATCGTAGCAGTGACTGAGCATACAGTTCAACAAGAACTAAACCACCGTCAGCTGCTTTAGCCATGTAGCCAATGTGTTAGACAAGGTATTCTGGTTGCCTGGTACTTTGTGTCTCTGCCTGTATCTCTGTCACTATCTAATTAAATTTTTCCAGGATAAATGGGCCTCCTGACCCAATGCAATTCCTCCTGGGCCTTGCAGCTCCTCACCTCCAGCCCCGTACCCGTCTTTGACATCTGCAATACCAGCTGCTTGAGAATCCATGATTTAATTACATTATTGGTAACTGTGCCTTTAGCTGACTGGGCCATAAGTTCTGCCATGGTGCCATGGTGCAATGAAAACAACCTGTTTCTCATCATCAGTAAAACTAAAGAACTGATCATTGACTTCAGAAAGAAAGGAGGAGAACACACCCCCATCTACATCAATGGAACTGTGGTTGAGGGGGTAAACAGCATCAGGTTCCTAGGAGTGAAAATAAGCAAAAATCTGTCCTGGACTTCCCACATACATGCGACAGTCGAGAAGGCACAACACCTCAGGTGGCTCAGGAAATTTGGCATGTTCATAAGGTCCCTCACCAATGTCTACAGATGCACCATTGAGAGCATTCTGTCCAGGTGCATAATGGCCTGGTACAACTGGTCTGTCCAGGACTATAAGAAACTACAGAAAGTTGCGTGCACAGCCCACACCATCACGAAAGCCAACCTTCCATCCATGGACTCCATTTACACAGCTTACTGCCGTGGAAAGGCTGTCAACATCATCAAAGACCATCACACCCTGCAACCTCTTCCGTCAGGCAGAAGATACAGTAACCTGAACACGCAGCAGCAGGTTCAGAACCAGCTTCTTCCCAGCCATTATTAGACTGATGATTGGACTCTCCAGCCTCAAATAATGCTGATCTTGTTAATGTTGATCTCACCTCTGGCACATCCTGTGCAATGTAACCTGGATGCTTTTATCCAAATCTTTTTGATCTATACATCCCTGCTTACTATGATCTACCTGTACTGCTTGTAAACAGAGCTTTTCACTGTACTTCTGTACATGTGACAATCAATCAATCAAGAGAGTCTACACTACAGAGGAGGTGGTGCTGGAAGTATTAAAACTCATGAAGGTGGATAAATGCCCGGGACCTGATGAAGTGTATTCAGGACTTTGTGGGAGGCTAGGTAGGCAATTGTGGGGCCCCTAGCTGGAGATATTTGTATTATCGATAGCCAGGGATGAAGCACCTAAAGATTTGAGGGTGGTTAATATTGTGCCATTATTTAAGAAAGGCTGCAGGGAAATGCCTGGGTACTACAGCACAGTGAGCCTAACGTCTGAGGTGGGTAAGTTGAGAGGGGATTCTGAGAGCCAGGATCTACATGCATTTGGAGAAGCGAGCACTCATTTGGAATTGTCAGCAATGGCTTTGTGTGTGAGAAATTGTGTCTCAATAATTTGATTGAGTTTTTTGAAGGAATGACCAAGAGAGTAGATGAGGGCAGTTTATGCGGTAGATGTTGTCCAAATGAACTTTAGCAAGGCCTTTGACAAGGTACCACATGGTGGGTTGTTAAGGTTAAATCTCACAGGATCCAGGGAGTACTAGCCAATTTGATACAAAATTGGCTTGACAGTGGAAGACAGTGTGGTGGTAGAGGGTTGATTTTCAGACTGGAGCCTGTGACCAGTGGTGTGCCACGAGGGTTGGTGCTGGGTCCACTGTTATTTGTCACTTATATTATTGATTTGGATGAGAGTTCAGGAGGTACGATTATTAAGTTTGCAGATGATACCAGGATTGGGGTACGGTTGTCAGTGAAAAAGGTTATTTGGGAATGAATGAGATCTTGATCAACTGGGCCAGCAGGCTGAGGAGTGGTAGATGGAGTTTAATTTAGATAAATGCAAGGTGTTGCACTTTGGTGGGTCAAACCAGGGCAGGACTTACACAGTCAATGGTAGAGCCCTGAGGAGTGTTATTGAACAGAGATTTAGGGGTATGGTTTCAAAGCTCCTTTAAAGTGGAATCGCAGGTAACAGGGTGGTGAAGAAGGCTTTCAGCATTCTAGCTTTCTTCAGTCAGAGCATTAAGTAAAGGAGATGGGGTGGGGGGGGGTGCGTCTTGCTGCAGCTGTACAGGATGTTGGTGTGCTCACCTTTGGAATGCTGCCTGTAGTTCTGGTCACCCTACTATAGAAAGGATATTCTTAAACTAGAAAGAGTGCAGAAATGATTTACTGGGATGCTACCTGGACTGGAAGTTTTGAGGTATAAGGAGGGATGGCCTTTTGTGTACAGAATGAGAGTCACATGCACTCTCCTAGGTTTTAATTTGCTGGGTTTGAAATATCTGCATTTTTCCAATTCAGGTCAATGGTTATGACAGACAGAGGCCACTTGGCCCCATCTATCTTCAAGAGGGCTGACTAATTAATTTCACTTCCTCCTCTTTCTTTACAATCCAGATACTGATTTGTAGAGAATATTTAATATTTATAGCTGAATTACAATTATGTGGGTAGCAAACATTACTAAGCTCACTACATTTGAAAATTAATTTCAGTCGTCCTGAAACATGCACCACATCAATTCACACCTATCTATGGCAGAATAGACTTCCATTCTGTCAGCTTCTACAATTCTTTCAATAGGAAATGGAAATGGACAAAGGTAAATATTTCAGCGCAGGGAAGAGTTCTAGTAACTGAGATGCAGGAGAAAGCTTCAGACTCTTGCCAATGATAAGTTTGTACAATGAATGCACTGGCAGGGTTAGGAATGTGGCTGTCTGTGTTGAGACCAATCCTGTGGTCTGTTCAACCACGTAGGAAAAGACATGACTCATTCTATGGTGAAGTAGAGACAAGTATTTGAAGATTGCATTTCCTCTTTCACACTTTCTCGGTTTCCCTGGTGCCCTGTAGTTATCAGCAATTCCAGTTGAATACATTCATAATGTAAAGGTCGAAGGTTATAGTTTGCAGCAAACTAGAACTCACGTTAATTTATTTGAGCTGTTAAATGCCAATATGCAAATTGTGGGGTCCTTGTAAATATGGCATAGTTTAGAAAGGGCACGCACTTCACTTTGGAATTGAATTAAAAACATTTGTTTTAAAAAACTGCCTTTAGGCAGCCTCTGAGAAAGCTGTTCACTTTTTGCACAGCAGCCTGTTGCATATAAATTGTGAAAGTAGGAATGATTGCTCTCCTGTAAACTGAACCAATACTGGTTGACTTTTCTCTTTGTATTTTCCTTTGTGGGTTAACCCTATGTTGACAGTCTGAAAAATCATAGTGCACCCAGCCCCTTTAAAATGTTAGTAATGTTGAAATGCTCCTAGTCATTGAGGACTCTGGATGCAGAGATCAGTGATATAAGATTAAAACATTATAGATTTAGGACAGAGAGCATGATGCATTTTTTTATACAGAGCTTGTAGATTATCCCTATAATTGAAGACTCAATATTAGAAAGAGATGATACAGTAGGTACAAATAAAGAGAAAAAAGATATGACAAAATGAAATTTAAGGATTTGGCTACTGCTCATGCAGAGAATAAATGCTAACACTTAAAAGTTTGGACCAAGGGAATGGTTACTGTGCAATAATTTTTATGAAATGAGTTAAAAAAACTCTTTCTTTTTGCTCCAGGTCTTATACTGCCTGAAGGTCAAAGTGCAGCAATCGATCAGTCAGTGCTGGATGCTTCAAATCTTCTGGCTAGTATCCCAAAAGCTCAGCAGCCTGCCTATGATGTGATATTTGAGGTGACCACACAACCAGTCCTTGGGTTTCTCTCATTAGCTGATGTGGGCAAGGTGAAGCACTTTACACAGTCTGATTTGCTAGACTCTGCTCTAAAGTATACACACAGCAAACCAGGGCCTTTAACAGATAGCTTCACATTTCAACTGTGGTTGAGTCCAAGGAGAAAGTCACTTTCGCATCCTGTGTATGATGGATCTCTCGTTGTCCTTTCTGAGCTCTTCAATATAACTGTAGTACCAGTGAAGGATCACTCCCCACAGATTATGACTACAGGAATGACCCTGCATGTCCTGCAAGGCTCCAGCTTTGTGCTGACTCCAGATCACATGAACACAGTTGACTTTGATAATTCACCAGAAGAAATTCTGTACAGTATTGTCACAGGGCCAAACAATGGCTTCTTTGTGAATCAGGTTAACGACACTACAGCCATCAAACAGTTCACACAGGCGGATATCAATGCTGGCAAAGTGCTATTCAAAGCAGATGGGCAGCCAGCTTCTAGCATATTCCAGTTCAGTGTCTCTGATGGGAAACATTCAGCAGTTAGTGGGTCTGTCACTGTTGAAGTTACACCAGCGACTGTTCATATAATTCATAACAAAGAAATTGTTTTATTGCAGGGTAATGCCTCTGTGCTGATAACCAGAGAGGAACTCTTAATAGACACCCAACTAAGTGATATTGTACTCTATAAAATAATGCAACAGCCAAGGTATGGAAAAATAATTATTAACCAGTCTGTTGTGACTGAGTTCTCCCAGAAACATATTGATAATGGAGATCTAAAATACCACATGAGAGATTTCTCTGTTTATCAAGACAGCTTCCATTTCTCTGCAATGACCCGTGAGGGCAATCTATCAGGTATTGTGAATGTTACAGTGCAACCTCTTGTAAGAGTGGCACGGGATTTGTACTGGCCCAGAGGAACCACTATTCTGATTGACACAAATGTTTTGGATGCTAGTGAACTGGCCAACAAAACCCACAGCATTCCTTCTTTCAACATTATTCAACAACCCAAAACTGGAAAACTTGTCAAACTGCATAGGCAGAATGGAAGTCAAAGTGATCTGAGGAATCAATTTACACAGTCTGACCTAGAAGATGGTCATGTGGCGATGGAAGTTTGGGATTATGGTGAGGCTAGCCCTTACCCTGAAATTGATAGCTTCCGATTTCTCCTGAAAGCAGATGGCGTACCACCTGGCATAGGCACTTTTGAATTTAGGACTGTCCCATATATACCTACTCACCATTACAATGCCACAGTGCTTAAAGTTTCCTCCTTGAGTGGGACCAAGTTACCAGATTTCAGCAGCAGCCCCACAAGTCAGAAAGGTGATAAAATGGATAAATATTCATCGACTGTAACCTGGGATCCCTATGGAGTTGCCAGAAGAGGCAATATACCAACATCAGACAATATAATAACAGAATCCAGACCAACAGCAAGTAATGAGAAGGTTCTCACATCAGCAGGGAATAATCTTACAGCGATTATCATTGCTGTCATTATGATTATTTTGCTGTTTCTGATTGCTGTTATAATCACAATCTATCTGACAAAACGCAACAAAACGGGCAAGCATAATGTGCAAATGCCTCCAACAAAACCTAAAAATGGTGCTGTGGAGAAGGAGACCTTTAGGAAGACCGATCATGTTCAATCTGTTCCTTTAGTGAATGTCAGACCACTAAATGGCGTAGAAACACAATCCAATAGTGGGCATGTTAATCCTGATGCCAAACAGTTCTGCAGGACAAGCAATCCTACTCTGAAAACTAATCAATATTGGGTGTGATCTTTCCAATGGCTCATCCACTCATCCCAGTCTAGGAGGGTGCTTCAAGTGAGTTCATGAAAAGATGTAATCAGCCCATTATCAGCATCTTATGTACTGGAGACAATAACATTCCACTGTGTCTCTGTTTTTGCTTCACTGCAACAAAAATCACAAACCCCTTGGGTTGGAAAACAATTCCCCACAGGATGGAACCCTGCCTTAGCTCTCTGACCATGAGGAGGGTGGCCAGTGCCTTATTGGCTCCCAGAGATGACTCATTCCACACCTCGTATAATATTAAAAAAGACTGGTTTTAAAAAAATGCATTAGGATAAAATTTATTCTGTCTTCACCAGTCCTTAGATGCAGCCATGTTGTGGTACTATCATTACTGACACTTGTTGGTAGAGAAAGACACAAGAATTTGGAATTACTATGGTGAAGATGTGAACTGGGGTTATGTTTGTACCAGCCTGCAATATTATTGCAGCTTTTCTTAACAGGCCGAAGGTTATGTAATGGGATATTGCTATAGTTCTACACTGTAATTAGAAACACATATGTTTTCTCACAGCCTCACAGTCCCTACAGAATGTCTGTGCAATTAACACCATCTTTTTCACTCAAAACTATCAATGCCTGAAGAAATTCTCAGTGATGTCAGTTCTGAATACTTTGCAGTGTTAATCAAGAGTTGGCACTTTTGGAGTAGATTTTTAATTGAACTGATGATTATTTAATTCTTGTGTCTCGTAAAGCACTTAACACACTTCACCCACCCTTCTTTCAATTGGCTTCCTGAGTTAGACTGCCACTCAAACGAAACTAATGACTACTTTTGCTGACCTCTGTGCCAGATTACATTGTATATGGTCTCTTTTCTTTAAACACTGTCCCTTTCCTTTTCAACACTATCTTTTCTCAAAAAGAAAACCATGTCCTTGAAAGCCAACGCTACCAGTTCCAACTCTCCTTTCCTCTTCAAAGTCTTTGACTCTCTTATTAGCTGCTTGAAATTCTCCAACTGACCCAGACTGTGCACCTAACTCTGAGCCCACATTCAATACAGCTTTCACCATTCTGAATATGTTAAAATTAACCTGCATTAATAAGGATGCTGCCACTAATTCTAATTCTTTGTAACAAGAGTCTAGTAAATAGCCACAGACATCAATCAGAAAACCAAATAAAATGAACATAACTCCGTAAGAAGGGATTCCTGATCTTCCAAGACATAAAATTAAGTAGGTGGATCTCATCATTCAGAATTCCCACTTTGGGTGAAAATTAAATCCCATGTTCCAATGAATCCAATGAGCTAAGCATCCTGGAAGTTCATCAACTCTTCTGGAAGCAGACTGGGACCAACAAAGGAATTTTTGTGTAAATTCACACCATTAATGAACACGAAAGCCCAAGGTTGTATAAAATTGGCAAACGCAATGTAAATTTCTCTTGCTGGATATAATAAAGAAATTGTTCTTATAGCAGCATGGAGCTTTTGTTCATTTACACTGACCTAACTGAACCAAGAAGAAATTAAGTTCCTTCCAGTGTCAAATAGTTTTAGAACCTCTTTGGTTTGGGATGGTGCCTACTCTAGATTGCTATTATAGCGAAAAATATATTGTGGAGAAAGGAAATGACAGGATGAAGTTGTTTTAGTTGAAAAGATGTCTACTCACATGCCAAATGGTTACCTGGATGAGGTATTGGAGGGATAGGCACTCCGTGAAATTTCAGAACAGGACAGATTAAAATGGGGAAAAAAAATTCAAACAATCCTACAATCTTTGAGAAGGTTTCTATGGGATAAACTGAATCAATTTGTAACAATCCTCAGTCTGGGCAGTATAGCTGCAATAACTTTGTATTATTGTGATAATTGACCTTAGAGTGAACACACTGAATTTAGTCTATTCTAGAAGAATGCACTCTGTCATTAAAGGGATACAGTGCCACCAGGTCCCTAAATTAGTACGAATGTCACAGAAAATGAGAGATGTTTTAAGTCATTTAAATGACTTTCAAAAAAAATGTGTGGAAAACCTTGGACAACACTAAATCTTTTAATATCTGTGCAGGTCACAAGGTAAATATTATCATGATGTATTAACTATCAACAGGACACCTGGAGTAGATGATATACCCTCCAGAATCCTCAAAGAAAGTTGGTGAAAGGTGAGATTCTGATCAATATTCCATAAATGCAGGATCTCTCTCAGGTCTATAGCTTGATTCTTGTTTAAATTGAATTGAGCTAGAACAATGAAACCATGGAGTATTACAGTAACATAACGCTACAGTGTGATCTGAAGCAATCATTAGTTGGAAGAATTTAGCTTTGTTTTTAAAGTAACAAATGGCAGGACAAGGTAATGCAGTGATCCAACGTCATTTCCCTCCTCACAGTCCTGGTTTTATATTTAGTGCAGCTGAAACAGAAGTCTCTTCTCTCTGGTCGTTGTGAAATGAGTTTGGGTGTAACGTGTGCATGCTTTCTCTCTTACCCACACTTCAACATATAACCGGCTGTGTACATGCACAAAGAAAGAAACATGACCACATAAAATACAGCAAACACAAGCACCTGTATACACCGATCAACTATTCAGGTGTTAACACAGACAATGCAAGTTAACATTGAAACAGTATCCAACTAGTTATAGAAAGAGCACATGTTGGAATACTGGGCAGTTACTGGAGGCAAGATCATTTCAGTTACTGGACTTGCATGGATTTCAGATCTGGGCTATGGCAAGAAAGAAACTTCCTAATTCGGTGTATTGTCAACTATCAAACCCCATTGCAACGACAGGCAGTAACCCTTCCTCCCTATTGTAGCATGCACACTTTGATTCAACATAATGACTCGAGGCTTGAGGCAGTACTAGACTCGTTGATGTAAAGTTAACCATTGATTGTTCTGCACTGCTAATCCAACAACAGCTGTAGGTGAGTGTGAGAGAGTTACAGATGTGAACTTGTTGTGAGACTGTCATTTCAGCTGTGGGTTACCACATTTAAAAAATCAGCCATGAAAAGGTATGGTACGATAATGGTACTGTTAATGTTAACTGTCCTCTGAAATGGCCTAAGAGTAAACTACTGTTATCAAGAAGAGGGCTCTCTGCCGGCTGCTCAAGCAGTTCAAGATGGGCAACAATAAATTAATCCAAAAAAAATCAATATCAAATTTAGTACTTCAGTTAATCTCAAACAGCCACTTTAATTTGATAAGCGTGGGTGTGTGTATGTCAGATAGGCTCAGCAGTTCAAGGGAGCAGCTTGAACCACCACCTTCTCAGGGCAAAATAAAAACCGAAAGAACTGTAGATGCTGTAAATCAGGAGCAAAAACAGAAGTTGCTGGAAAAGCTCAGCAGGTCTGGCAGCATCTGTGAAGAAAAAAAAATCAGAGTTAACGTTTCGGGCCCGGTGACCCTTCCTCAGAACCCTTCTCAGGGCAACCATTTTCCCTGAGTTCTCTGTCTGAAGGTAGGTCTGACCTATGGCATCGTGACCTCCCCTGTACGTAGAACAAAATCGAAGACAGTACTATTTGCTTCAATCTGAGTCCCATCAGGAATCCAGCCAATTAAGCCAACTGGCCTACATAGGTAGGCAGAGTCTCTGTGGCAACAAACACTTTGACATTCATGTTGTAGCTTGGAGCTCTCAATAGTGATGGTAGAGGGTCCAATTTCATTTCATCACTTGGCTAACCAGGAATCTCTTCCACTACTGCCACCTGCCACTGCTGTGTGTTGGAAGTGTCTGCAATTTGATGCTCATCGTGATTGCTCACAGTTCAAACATACCTTCCATCACTGTAAGACCTGGAATGGGACTTGAACCTGGAACCTGTCCTTCCACCTATCCCCTCCTCCCATCTCCTACCTACTAACCTCATCCCGCCCCCTTGACCTGTCCGTCCTCCCTGGACTGACCTATCTCCTCCCTAACTCCCCACCTACGCTCACCTTTACAGGCTCCATCCCTGCCTCTTTGACCGGTCTGTCTCCTCTCCACCTATCTTCTCCTCTATCCATCTTCTATCTGCTGCCCCCCTCTCCCTATTTATTTCAGAACCTCCTTCCCCTCCCCCATTTCTGAAGAAGGGTCTAGGCCCGAAACATCAGCTTTCCTGCTCCTATGATGCTGCTTGGCCTGCTGTGTTCATCCAGCTCTACACCTTGTTACCTTTGAACCTGGAGCTTCTGGCTCAGAGGCAAAGTCACTGTGCAGAAGAACACCTCACAGAGCAATTCAGGATGGGCACTGAATTTCTGGTTTAGCCAGTGACACTCTCAGATTTGAAAAGAACAGTACAGTATATAGATGAAGGTGTTGGATTCACAGTCAATTGGGCAGGGCTAACTGATAAGTCCTCGACGAGTTCACTGCCTATACTCTCTTTGACCACCAGATGGGGAGTGTGATGCAGACTGGGGCAATGAGATTCACTGCCAAGTCAAACGGGGATTGGACATACAGCTGAAGCATTCTAATTAATATGATGACTTGTTTATTATCTTACACAATGACAGGAATTGCTGGAGGAGAATCAACAATCAACGAGTACACAGGAAACAGGCGTAATGACATCACTCACAGCCAATGACAAGGCCTGGTATAGATCCAATCAGAAACGAAGAAGCTGTCAGTGCCGGGAGTGCAGTTAGGCAGCATCTGCAGTAATCTTATACATTAAAAAAATGAAATGATTTCACTGGGGAGGGGAATGCTTTCATTATATCATCCAATAGTAAAACACTTCTTCACCACGATCATGATTAGGGCAAGACTGGGCAAAATCATGTCTTGATGTTGTAGTGAATAACACGGATTGGTCCCTAGGAACCAAGGTAACAGGAATAGAGATAACAAGGTGTAGAGCTGGATGAACACAGCAGGCCAAGCAGCATCAGACAGGAATATGTCTTCATAGACAGCCCCTTAGGACTGACACTGAATTAGAGTGAAAACAACTGCCTGCCCCATCTCAAAGCCAAAAGTGTGCACTTCAAATAACATTGTTTCTATCCAAATTGCCACAGTATAGCAATAAATGTGGCTGCTTACCTCATAAATACCCCATGACTCATACACCTCACAGATGTACCCACGCCCCCTCACTGTAACACTCTGATATTCCCACACCCCTCATTTTAACACTCCAATATACCCATACCCCTCACTTTAACTCTCTAATATACCCACACCATTCACTGTCACAATCCGATTTACCCAACACCCCTCACTGTAACACTGACATATCCCATGTCTCACTGTAAATTCTGATATACCCCACAGCTCTCACTGTAACACTTATATATCCAACACCCCTCACTGCAGCTCTGATTTACCCCACATTCCTTACTGTAACAATCTGATATATCCCACAGTCTTCACTGTAACTATCTGATATATCCCTGTTCCTTGCTGTGACACACATCCCTCATTACAACACTATGATATCCTCCAGTCCTCTCACTGTAATGCCTGATCCATCTCATACACCTCACTATAACACATGGGTATATCCCATACTCCTCACTATAACCCTCTGATATACCCTACACCATTTCTCCAACTCAACCTGGTGAAGGTAGGAAACAGGACTACTTGCATGCGAAATAGCATAAGCAGCATGTGATAAACAGGGCTAAGCGATCCCACAGCAAATGGATCAGATCTAAGCTCTGCAGTTCTGCCACACCCAGTCCTAAATCGTGGTGGACAATTAAAAAACTCATTGGAGAAGGATGCTCCACAAATATCCCCACCTTCAATATAGAAAAGCCCAGCACATCAGTGCAATAGATAAGGCTGAAGCATTTGCAACAATCTTTAGCCAGAAGTGCCGAGTGGATGGTCCATCTCAGCCTCCTCCAGTGGTCCCCAGCATTATAGATACCAGTCTACAGTCAATTCAGTTCACTTTGCATGGTATTAAGAAATGGTTGGAGACACTGGATACTGCAAAGGATACAGGTCCCGACAACGTTCCAGCAAAAGTACTTTAGACCTGCACTCTAGAACTTGCCGCTCCCCTAGCCAAGCTGTTCCAGTACAGTTACAACACTGGTATATACCCGACAATATGGAAAATTGCCCAGGTATGTCCTGTACATAAAAAGCAGGACAAATCCAACCCGGCCAATTACCGTCCCATCAGTCTCTTCTTGATCATCAGTAAAGTGATGGAAGGTGTCACTGACAGCGGCATCAAGCAGCACCTGCTCAGCAATAACCTGCTCAGTGACGCCCAGTTTGGGTTCCGCCAGGGCCACTCAGCTCCTGATCTCATTACAGCCTTGGTTCAAACATAGACCAAAGAGCTGAATCCCAGAGGTGAGCTGAGAGTGACATCCTCAACATCCTGGCTGCTTTTGACCGAGTGTTGCATCAAGGAGCTCTAGCAAAACTGGAATCAATGGGTATCAGGGGGCAAACGCTCCGGTGGTTGGAATTATACCTGGCGCATAGGAAGATGGTTGTGGTTGTTGAAGGTCAGTCTTTTCAACTCAAGGACATCTCTTCAGGAGCTCCTCAGGGTAGTGTCCTGGGCCCAACCATTTACAGCTGCTTCATCAATGACCTTCCCTCCATCACAAGGTCAGAAGTGGGGATACTCACTGATGATTACACAATGTTCAGCACCTTTCACAAATCCTCAGAAATTGAAGCAGTCCATGTTCAAATACAGCAAGATGTGGTCGATATCAGGGCTTGGACTAAAATGTGGCAAGTAACATTCATGTCACACAAATGCCTGGCATTGCCCATCACCAATAAGAGACAATCTAACCACCGTCCCTTGATATTCAATGGTGTTACCATCACTGATTCCCCACTATCAACATTCTGAGGGTTACCATTGACCAGAAACTCAACTGGACATGCCTTGTAGAGTGGTTACAAGAGCTAGTCAGAGGCTAGGAAAACTACAGTGAGTAACTCACCTCCTGACACCCTGCCCACCATCCACTAGGCAAAAGTCAGGAATGAGATGGAATACTCCCCATTTGCTTAGATTAGAGCTGCTCCAACAACATACAAAAATTTTGACACCATCCAGGATAAGGCAGTTTGCTTGATGGGCACCATATCCACCACCTTCAATATTCACTCAGTGCACCACTGATGTTCAGCAGCAGCAATATGTACTGTTCACAAGATGTACTACAGAAAATCACCAAAGATCCTGAGGCTGCGCCTTCCAAACCTGTAATCACTTCTGTTTAGAAGAAAAGGCATACCACTATTTGCAAGTTCCCCTCCAAGCCATTCACCATCCTGTCTTGGAAATATATCACCCTTCCTTCAGGATGGCTGGGTCAAGATCCTGGAATTCCCTCACTAAGGGCATTACAGATCAAGGTACAGCATGTGGACTGCAGCCGTTCAAGAATGCAGCTCCTCCCCACCTTTTCAAAGGTAATTATGGACAGGCAATGAATGCTGGCCAGCCAGCAATGCCCACGTTCCACAGGTAAATTAAAAAGACTCTGAGATACCCATAGCCCTCAGTGTAATACTCTCCTATGCCCATCACTGTACAATCTGAGATAACCCACACCCCTGATTATACACACAGATGTACCCCACACCCCTCGCTGTAACAATCTGATATGTCCTCTACCCCTTTGCTACCAAGGGGTAGCAGGTGTTACTGAGGACTATTCTTCCTCTGTGCCGTTTAGGGCTTGTTTTCAGAGACACTGAAATTTTGTAATTTTCATATCACATCTTATTGGCTCCTGAATGCAGAGATTCCTCAGACTGAAGATTGTTGATTTTAAGCCAACCCATCCCTCTGGCTTCAACTGATGTTCATTTTTAAGCATTCTAAAACACAATGTTTAAAGCAACGTCAGCCTGTCTCTTTTCTGTTACTTTGTTTCCCTGTTCCGAACAATTCAGTTTTTATGATTTGGCTGGGAGGGACACACACACACACACACAAACAAAGGATCCGAGTTGAATTATTCCTCATTGGCCCTTCTAAACTCAAATTTACTTGAAGTTGCTTCACTTTCAAAATGGGGGCAGGAAATAATGAAAATTAATACAAAAACAGTATAATAAATTGGAAAAGGAGGAGCATGAGCATAAAAGTAAGAAGATAGGCAGAATAGGAGTTTTAGAGAATATAGATGAGGGATATTAGGCTGCATATCTCTCAAAGAAAAAATGGACCATCATGATAGACTGAAAGGCCTAATTCTGTAAATGTAAAGTTCCAGTTATAGAATAGATTGATATTTTCACCCCGGGCTTAAACTACATGAACAACATAGCTTGTATTCCCAGGAGTTTGAAAGGTTAAGAGGTGATTTGATTAAAGTTTTAATAATATTAAAGGGTGCAGAGAAAGGAAAGATTGAGGAAGATATTTTCTCCAGTTAAGGACTATAGTGTGCACCAGAAAATTTAAAAATGAGTGACAGGTTTTTCAGGAGTGACATTAAGAAATGTTTCTAAGCACATGGGTTGCAGAGGTTTTAGACCCTTGTCTGCAAATGATGACTAATGCCAAGTCGATGGTTAATGTTAAAATTAGGATTCACAATGTTTTGTTACCAAAGGTATTAAGGATATGGGATGAAGAAAGATATATGGACTAGGTTGCATATCAGCCTCATCTTATTAAATGATGGAACTGACTTGAGACCTGAAATTACCTCCTCCTGCTCCTAAGGTGAGTTTGTTGAGGGTAAAATTGTCATTCTCCTCTTTACCAGAAAGTGAATCAATTTGGATATTAGATGAAGATTGTTTAGGCCTGGACGATGATTGAAAAACAGGGCATTGCTCTACTTATACATGGCAAATAAACACTTGGGTAAGAAACTGGGCCTCAAAAATTCCAAAACTCGGCATGAGACCTTTGGGAGAAGGGGGAAAGGTCGACACAACAAATTGATAGCAATCTGAGAAACACAACATGAAGCCAATTGTCATTCACTCAAATACAGCAACTCCCACAAGGAAAACCATATCCAAATGTCTAGCTTCTATTCTAGTTAAATAATATCATCATTGATTTAGAAGAACTATTTTTCCAAATGAAGAACCTAATATTCTTTCCCTGACTGCAGCTGCTTCATACCAGACATTTCAACATTAAATACATGGGAGACTGGACTCCAGTCATGATTTTGGAAACATTTCCCTCTAAGAATAGAAAAAAGCACAGAAAGTGAAGAAACTTAAGCATCTGAAAACACCCATCTCATAGCCCCGTATATCTACTCCTCACCCATTTAATCCCCTCCCATAGCCCAAGTATACTCATCCCAACACTGACTCTACCCCTGATTTTAAGCACCCAATTGAAATTTCTAGGTAAATAGATCCAGATCTCTTGACATAATTAGGGATAACTCTGGAACAATGTACTTTACACCCTACTGCTTGCTTATTTCCTCTCGCATGTTGCTTGCTGTAACAATGCAGCCGTGTCCCTCAGAGCATTCCATAATTTTTTTAAAAATGTTTGTTGACTGGATGTGGGGTGCTGCCGGCCTGGCCAGCATTTATTGCCCACATCCCTATTTACTCAGAAGGAGTTAAGAATCAATCACATTGCTGTGGCTCTGGAGACACACGTAGGTCAGACCAGGTAAGGACATGGGTGAACCAGATGGGTCCTGAACAATTAACAATGGCCACCATTTGACTGGCCTTTTGAAAAAACTTTCCAGGTATTATTGAATTCAAACTTCAGCATCTGCCACAGTGGGGTTCAAACCCATGCCCCCAGAACACTGACTTGGGGGTCTGGACTACTAAACCACTACACCACCACATCCCATCTATCTAATGAGCCTCAACAGGCTACACCACATTTAATGCAATAAAATATACCAGTTTATTCTGAGGTGGGGGATTGGCTGGGTGAGGAGTGCAGAATGATTCTGGGAATAGACAAAGGTGAAATGTAAGAAGTGGATTTTAGGATCCGTTTGGATGACAGATAACATCGAGAGGGTAAAGAGGTTTAAGGAGGGAACTGAAGAGTAGGCACCACAAACAGTGTAAAGACATAAGTGACAGGAGATCTGCAAGTGAGGGGAGAGCGAAAGCAGAATAAAGAACTGAACAAGGGTGCTAAGGATGTGTGAAGTGAAGCCATGGAGAGAGTTACAGACGTGAAGTAACATTCCAGTTCATAGGCTGAGAGATGGTATGATGCACCATGTGACCCACATCCAGTGCTACTGTATCACATGACCATGTGTCTAGTCTATATGCTCCACTGACAATTAGAGGTTTATAAACTTGTAACAAAAACAAATTGCTGTAGAAATTCAGCAGGTCTGACAGCACGTGTAGAGAGATAGCAGAATCAATGTTTTGAGTCCAGTGACCTGTCTTCAGAGCTTTATAAACTTGTATATTGTACATGTTGCTGCATGTTGTCAGGAGGAGAGACATGGATGTTTGTGATAGTGTTTTGAATTTGAGGGGAAGCTGCTGAGGTGGACCAGACCCCAGCACAGCTTCGGGAATATCAATTCTCTGGAATCTCCTGTTTTCAGTAGGCAGTTTCCTGCACACTAACCACACCCCCAGCCCTCTCCTTCACTTCAGCATGGAATCACCTTAAAAACATCCGGGTTAGCTGCACTTCTGCCAGGATCACAGGAATTTGCGAAGCTTGCCTAATGCCAGAATATCTGGCTCATTTCAAACGGGTCACATCCCAAGGGGTTGTGGAATTTGGAATCTGGAATGTTCCAGCTGAGCATTCTGAGATTCCTATTTGAATCTATTTCTCTGCCAAATCAATGCTGCTTGGATTATTAGGCAGAGTTCAACAGGAGCCAGGATTACAAAACTATGTTGTAAATAAACTTCAAACCTTGACTGGCAACAGGAAATGCAAACAAACTTCTTTGTGTCATCACATCCAGTACATCAAGATATTTGCATCATTGTGAAAGTCTTGTGAAAGTTGTGGAAGTTCCAACAAGATGATCACATTGTCAGCTGTGACTCAGGAGTCAAGCAGCCTTAAGTTAAAAGCTCATGGTGTCAAGTCCCCTTCTAGAGGGTCAACACAGAGGGAGTGCTACACTGTCGGAGGGTCAATACAGAGGGAGTGCCACACTGTCGGAGGGTCAGTGCTGAAGGAGTGCCGCACTGTCGGAGGGTCAGTGCTGAGGGAGCACCGCATTGTTGCAGGGTCAGTACTGAGATAGCGTCGCATTGTTGAAGGTCACAGCATTCGTACTAAGTATTGCACTATCAGAGGATCAGTCCTGAGGGAATGCTACACAGTTGGAGGTTTTTGTTCTGAAGGAAATGGTGCACCATTGGAGGGTCTGTATTGAGGTAAAGCTGCACTGTTAGAGCATCAATATTGAAAAAGTGCCACACTGTTGGACATCAGTCCTGAGCAGCAGTTCAAGAAGGCAGCTCATTCTCACCTTCTCTAGGACCACTAGGGATGGGCAAGAAATGCTGGACCCAGCCAGCGATGCCCACATCCCATGAATGAATAAAAAATAACTCTAGACTGTTTGGAAGTCAGTGCTGAAGGTAGGCAGCAATGTCAGAGTGCCAGCTACATGTCTCCGATGCTCACTAAAGACCCCAAAGAAATATTCAAAGATTGGTCAATTTTTTAAACACAGAACCAAACAGTGCTAAAACTGATTATCTAGTCATTTATTTAATTCTTGAATATTACTGTTGACTCTGAATCCACCACTCTATCAGCATTGCAATTCAAATCCTAACCACTCATCACTTAAAGAAGGTATTTGTAAATGCGCCCCTACCGCAACCCCCCCCCCCCCCCACCCCCGGTCTTTTGCCAACTACCTGAAACTTGGTGCTGATTGACCTTTGAGGCATTGGAAACAGTTTATCTTTATTTCCTCTTTCCAAACCCTTCATAAATTCTAAACGCCTCAATCAAACCTCCTCTTCACCCTCTTTATTCTAAGAAAAACATTAGAACAGTGACTATGTTTAAAAAGGCAACATACACACAACCTGCACACACTCAATGACACACCCCACTGCACACACAAACATGCACACTCACAGACACACCCCACTGTTCACTCGCAACCACACTGCACATTGTCATAGACACACCTCACTGTCACACACACTCATTCATATGCACTAAACTACACATTCACAAACATAGCTCTCCGCATTTACTCACAAACAAACCTCACTGTACACTCACAAACACACCCAACTGCTCACACTCACAGACACGGCTCACAAAACTTGGTCAAAATCATTGGATCGAAGGAATGCCTTGAGGAAAGAGAATTAGAGAGGGAATTCCAGAGGATTCCAGAAAACCTGATCAGGAATGGTGGAGCAATGGTTACAATGATAGGGAGGGGCAATATCATTGATGACTTCAAAAACTGAGGATCAGAATCTTAAAAACTGAGGCAGTGCTTTACTGAAAGCTAATGCAGCTCAGCAAATACATGAGGTGAGAGGAGTTAACAGGGTTTTGTGAGAGTTAAGACCAGTAAAGTTTTGGATGACCTCAAGTTAACGGAGGGTAGAATGGGAGAGTAGCCTGCAGTGCAATGGAATCCATCACGTCTGGAGGTGTCAATGTATGAATGAGGGTTTCAGCAGTAAGTGAGCTGAGACAGGGGGAGAGTCAGGTGAACTTGTGGCAATGGTAAAAGACAATCTTAGTCAATAATCTCAAAAGCAATAGCCATTGGGAATGTCTCCCGAGCTCACATCTCATTGTCAGGTATTCTGTAGGGAGGTATGGTTGGCCAAGTTGTGACTCAGTGGTCAGCTCCCAAAATAGAGGTCTTTGGGTATATAGCTGTCACTCTTCTGATGAATTAGACTGAGACAGTGCAGATGGTATTGTCCAAACACTGCGTATATCATGTTGAGAGTAACCTTACTTCAACTTGTTACTGACAGCTGGGCTCCTCGAATCTGGGAGATTCCTGCTGTGCATGGTTTAAGACAATATGCTCACTCTCTGCACTGAAATAATAAAATAAACTCTTCATCCCTTTCTGGATTTAAGCTACAGTGAAGAATTCACTCTGCATTTACCATACTACATCTCCTGAAGGGTCCTGTTATATGCAGCTGAACTCACTGGGGTCCATTGTTTCCCGTCCTTAGCATTGTCCTCATTTTGGGCACAATTGGAGAATTGGGTTTACAAGGTAACAGGAGGAACTGGAACTGGCAGTAAGAGATTCTGGAGGCCGTGAAAGTTGATTTTATGATTAAATTTGTGATACGAACTGAACCTACAATAGAAGGACACTCCTGTTTGGCCCTAATTCCTCTTTTGTCAGTCAATTGTGTAATTGCTGTTTGCTCTTAGCTTAATTGCAGATTTCTGGCATCTATGGTTTCTGTTCTTTAAGAATCTGAATATCTAGTCATTTCTTGGTCTGGTGAAAAGAGATTTATTTCAGGGGATTGTATTGATTCTTTGGGGGATCCAGTTCGGTTAAAATCCCCTTTAGCTTTGCTAATCTTGGAGGAACACAACCCTACTTCCCAGCCCACTGGTCAATTTTGCTTACTTGAAAGGAAAAAGGAGCTTTTGAATTGCACTCATCAGAATTAGGATACAAGAAACAGCCTTGAAAAGGACATTGGGTCCTAGTCCTGATGAGTGCAAGATGAAACACTTCAACTTCTCATCTTCTTTTAACAATGTTTAAGTTCTCTACTTGCAAGCAATTAATTACATACCTGATCGATAAATCCTTGATAACCTTACCTAACAAAAAATCTATCCATTTGATTCAAAACCCCAGTTTCCAGAGCTCTGTAGGGAGAGAATTCCTGAATCCGTGACCCTTTGTGTGGAGATGTTTTTCCTTATTTCACTGAAATGGCCTGGCTCTAATCTTAAGATTTTATCTTGTTCTGAATTACCCCAAAAGAGGACGTATTTTTGTTATGTCTGTTGTTTTGAATATCATTATCATTTTAACTATCTTGATTAGAGATCTCCCCTCTCCCAACCTTTAAACTTAAGGGAGTATGAGTCAATCCTTCTACAAACTTTCCTCAACTTCCTTTTCCGCATGGGAGAAGCAATAGGCTAGTGATTTAATTGCTAGACTATTAATCCAGAGATCCAGATAATGTTCTGGGGACCTTGGTTTGAATCCCACCATGACAGATGTTGGAATATTAATCCAATTAAAAAATCTGGTCCAATGATGCTCACTAAAACCACCATCAGGAAAACAAACACACTGGCTCATTAATGCCTTTTAGGGAAGGAAATTGCCATCCCTACCTGGTTTGGCCTACATATGACACCAGATTCACAACAATGTGGTTGATTCTTAACTACCCTCTAAAAAGACCTAGCAGACTTGTATAAACTACTAGAAAGGAATGAAAGCAGCCTGGTATCGGCAAAGGCATCGGAAATGACAACAGCAAATCCTGCCCTGTCACTATTGCCATTCATTCAATGTCACTCAGTCAAAATCTTGGAACTCCTTCCCTATTGGCATTGTGGGCCTACCTGGAGCAAATGCACTGCAGCAGTTCAAGAAAGCAGCTCACCACCACCTTCTCAAGGGTAACTAGGACAGGCAATAAATCCTGGCCCAACAAGTAATACCTTTGTCCCACAAGTGGAAAAAAAATTCAACCCTCTCAGACTTAGTATTATTTTGATGAATTTTACTGCCAGGAATTCACTCACTTCTTCAGACTCCATTCTGAAGCAAGCAGACAGTGAGTCAGAACATTACAGACTGCAATATCCTCACACTCTGACCTGCTAGCCAAAGCCCTATAAACATAGGCAGCTATAACACAAACACATTTTCTGGAGCATTGATTCCACGATAAAGGGGTCAAGAATGTTCTGCTACTGATTGTGCCCATCAACTAGCAAAACGCTGTTTCCTGGAATGGGCGCTTTTACCATCGCCCCTCTGTTTCCTACAGCTTCCTATTACAGGAACAGTGGAAAATATGTGACAAGAAAATTCCATCCAGTTTTCTTGATGCATATCATTGTAGGGTGGCCGAATATTGATGCTGCTCTTTTTAAGAAAAAAAGTTTTAAGCTTGTATCATATTCATGCTTTGAAAGAAGAGCAAAAAGCTGCTGTAAATGAGTAAACTGCTTTTCCTCTTTGCAGTTACAGCTGTGTTTCCAAAAGCACTGGCCCCATTTCTGCAGTAGACAACAGTGAAAGCATGTCGACACTCTCAGTAATGTATCCCAGCTGGAATCATTCTTACATCGGAAACCTGTGGACAATTAAAGTTCCTGGATATGTAAGAAATTAAATGGAACATCACCACCCATGTGGGGGAGGAATGTTGTGCTACAGTTTCAGATTCACAACAGCAGCTGCACAGAATTCAGACAACAGGCAGCCTGTGTGCTCGAACCTGGTTTGATAACACGGCAGAATTGAACAGGGCATTTCATGGTATGAAGGATATTTGTTCCTCCCTAACCTGATGTGGGTGTGCCTGAATGTACACAACTGATATCTGGTTTGACTGCTTTATACTTGTTTTAGTTCATTCTGGATTTAGAGTTACTCAAAACTGATTTAATGTTGAGTTTTAAAAACAGCTTGATGTCAGTTTCAAAAGATGGCCAGTGTGCTGTGAAATTTTGAAACCATCTTTGAAGTGTTTGCCTCTGTCATTCAGTGGATAGCACCCTTGCCCCTGAGATGGGGAAGTTGTGGGTTCAAGACCCACTACAGACACTTCATCGGGCTGACATTTCAGTGCAGCATTGAGGAAGCACTACAGTGAAATATCGGAAGTGTTACCTTTCAGATCAGATGTTAATTTGAGGCTGTATTTGCCTTCTTCGGTGAATGAAAATGATCCAAAGCAGAACTCCGGGAAGAGCAACATCGTACTCCTCATGTCCTGGTCAATATCAATTCCTAATTCAACATCACAAAGTTAATCAGCTGTTCACATTGCTGATTGTGGACTCTTGCTGTGCACTGTAAATTTCCACATTTCAAATGTATTTCATTGGCCGTGAAAAACTTTGGGATATCCAGAGGTTGTTACAGTAACATTACTGTCGGTGATATATGTAAAAGATACAGAAGAAAATGAGAAGGGAATGATAAGTTTGTGGGTAATACAAAGATTGGCCAGGTGGTTGAGAATGAGGAAGGAGGTCTTAGGTAACAAAAGGATACAGACAGATTAGTCAGATGGACAGATCAGTGGTGGATGGAATTTAACCTTCAAAAGTGTGAGGTGATGCAGTTTGGAAGAAGTAATAGGCAAGAGAGCACTCAATGAATGGAAGGACACTAGAAAGCTCAGAGGCACAGAGGGATCTTGGGGTGCTTATCCATAGATCTTTGAAGGCACAGGAGATGTTAATAAGGTATTTAAAGTAGCCAATGGGACACTTGCCTTTATCACTTGTGGCATAGATTATAAGAACAGGGAGGTCATGTTGAGCTGTACAAAACTTTGAAGCCACAGCTGGAGTACTGTGTCCAGTTCTGGTCACCACATTATAGGAAGGATATGATTGCATTGGAGGGGGTGCAAAAGAGATTTACCAGGATGCTGCCTGGTGTGCAGCAATTTTGCAATGAAGAGAGGCTGGATAAGCTTGGGTTGTATTCTTTGGAGCAGAGAAGGCTGAGAAGGGACTTAATAAAGGTGCATAAGAATATGAGGTACTTGGATAGAGTGGAATAGAAGACAGTTGTTCCCCTCAGTTGAAGGTCAATAACAAGAGGCATAATTTTAACATGAAAAGCAGGAAGTTTAGAAGGGATTTGAAAGAAAGTCTTTTCAACCAGAGTGTAATGAAGGTCTGAAATGCACTGCCTGGGAAGGTAGTTAAGGGGGGGGGGGAACCTCTCAACCTTTAAAAGCTACATGGGTAAGCACTGAAATATTATAAAATGGGCCAAATATATGGGGTCAGTCGGCTGGTTTGCAACGCAGAGTAATGCCAACAACATGGGTTCATTTCCTGCACCAGTTCAGGTTACCATGAAGGACTCTCCTTCTCAACCTCTTCCCTTGCCTGAGATGTGGTGACCCTCAGGTAAAACCACCACCAGCCATGTCTCTCTAATGAGGCAGCAGTCCTTTGGGCTGATAGGACTAGAATGACTTTACTTTAGGGTTTGTTTAGCTTAGCTGGCCAGACCAGCTGGCTTACAATGCAGAGAGATGCCAACAGCATGGGTTCCATTTCTGCACTGGCTGAGGTTATCATCAAGGACCTTCATTTTCAGTCCCTCCCTTTACCTGATGTGCAGTGACCCTTAAAACACCACCAGTTCTTTCTCTCTAATGAGAGAGCAGCCCTATGGTCTGGTAAGGCGAGAGTGACTTCATAGAGCAAGTGCTGGAAAGTGCAACTGTCATTGATTTAGAGTAGTTTTTATTGGTACAGACTCGATGGGCCAAGGGGCCTCTTCTGTACTAAATGATTCTGTGCAGGTGATGCACAAACCTATTTTTGGATTATTTCATATTATCCTAAATCTCAGTGCTCTCTCTGAAAATGTACCTGAATTCACCTCCTCTCTAACCCTGTGATGGGTTAGGTGAGCTCAGCTGGTTGTTGGGACTGTGGATTTGACTTCAATGCCCAGTCAAGATTCTCCCTCCACTTGTTTGTAATCCAGTGAGATCCTTTTTGGAGTACGCCCATTCAGGGAACAAGAAAAAGATGAAGCTCCACTGTGATAACCTTTGATCTCTCTGAGTGAGCTATTTCACACTGTTGACATTGTATTGCTGTCCTTCACTTCCTGTATAAGATGTGCCTCAAAGTTGGAAAGGAAGATTGAGATAAACAGGAAAGTCAGAGGGATATTGACAGGGGGAGAAAACAAGGGATTACGTTTATCTTGGCATCATTAAAGCTCTATGTTTGTGCGCATTTTGTAAGTACACTTTACCTTTTCTAGGACGAGATTATTTCTTGCAAATTCCCTTTACCGAAAAATCATTGTAAACTTTAACAACACAGAATTTGAGATCCTCAAGAAGAAAGAAGTGAACTTCATAAGTTAGACATTTTGGGCACTGAAAGATTTCAACCAAAAAAAAACTCAACTGTCCGATCAAGAACTGATTTGATGTCTGCCTCAGGGAAACTGAGCAAGGAAAGGGGAATGAACGGAGTTGATTGAGTGTATGGAATGAGGTGAAACTTGTCTTCTGATGGGGAGGATTCTATTCCATGGTAACAGCTGAATAAGCCTCAGGTTACATTTCAGGTTTGACCTCAGTAACATGATCACTGCAAGCACCATCCTGTCACCCAGCTACGGTCATACCTGCCTGACAACGGCTTAGGAATTGTTTATATGATCGCTACGCAGAACAAACACTGCTCTCCACGTCAGAATTGTGTTTGCTCATGACTGCTGTCCTTGTTTAGATGGAGGAGTGCTGGTGTTTATTTTTTGCCTGGGTTTGGTCTAGTAATCTGGAAATTGGACTAAAGATCCAGAGGTATGAGCTCAAATTCCATCATGGTATCTAGAAAATTTAACTTCAATACTGTAAATAAGTCAGGAATAAAGCACTCATGGTAGTAACAGTGATTATGAAACTACACGATTGATGTAAAAATCCACCTGATTCATTCACGTCCTTTAGGGAAGGAAATCTGCCATCCTTATCTGTTCTGGCCTATATATGGCTCCAAATCCACAGCAACATAGTTGACTCTTAAGTACAATTTGAAATGACCCAGCAAGACACTCAGCCATATACTAAAAATAAATACTGGAACTAGTGGGTGCAGCGCTAGAGGGTGGATCACACCCCACCTTCTCAATGGCAATTAGACATAAGTAATAAATACCAGTCTAGCCAGCAATACGTAAATCCCATGAACAACTAAAGAACCAAGCTGGGAGAGGTCAGCGCATGAAATATGAATACTGTTACTGAAACACACATCAGCTCCAAATTTCAGCTGGTCCTTGCAACAAACCACAAGTCAACATTATGTGCTCACACACAGTCAAGATTACCTTCAATCTTTTTGTATTTGGTAAAATCTTCTTTGCATGTATTCACCTACTGTTGACCTTTATGGTCCCAAAAGAGAGAACTGAAAGGGTATTGAGACAAATTAATATTACAGAATCTCTAGAGCCTCAGACAGTGATGTTATTAGAGATTTTTTTAGGTGTTAACTCTAAACTTTCACCACAGTTCTAAACCCTTCACTGTTTCCAGCTGAACCAGAATGTTCACAACCTTGATGTCCAATTTATCAACTGCAGAACCCCACATCAATGTCTTTGTCGCCTTCATATTTTATTACCCCAAAGGACCCCTACCAAGAGTTTTCTGTCTTACACTCTATTTGTCAATTCCAGCTCAACCAAAACTCTGTTGCCCAAATCCTATCATGCACCAAGTCCTGCTCACACATTCCTCCTGAATGGCTTCTCCCCAGCAGTTCAAATCTCAAATCCTACCTTCCCCTGGCTCAACTTGCGCTTTGTCTACCTTTTTCACCATTTTTGGCACCTATCCCTTTGTCTCTTGAAAATGTACCAGATTAATCCAGCTTTGAGTCACAGACCCAGTTTAATATTTAATACTTTTACCAAACACCAGTTCTTTTTTGATTACAACAGTAGCACCATGGGAAACATTTTTCTACATTCCTTACATTGGCGTTGTTGTTTATCTTCTATTAATCCTTCCCCTTCTAAATTTTTCTTGTGAGCAGTGGAAGATGACAGAAAGTGCAACGAAGGATAGGTCTCGTGCTGGCCATTATGTGTCTGGAGTATTTCTAACATTTCCAGAGGGTCATGGATTCACTGCGACATGTCAAACAGGAATTCTCTAAGTGGACAATTGGACCAGCCTCAATGGAGACTATTCCTGGTGTGATAAGCAGATGCAGTGACTCACTTACAATCATAACAGAGACAGAAAAAGCAATATACTTACACCCATGAACGTGTTTTCAGGACATTATCCAAAAGTCCAATGTCCTACAATACCTAGAGCGCTGTTTAGAGAATAGACAAACAAGATCATCACAAGAAGTACAAAACTACTTTCTATTTTGTCATTTTATTTTCTATTTTTGATGTCAAGGTGATGTTTGAGGGCTTCAATATTGAGATAGCTGCTTTGGGGGGGAGGGGGGTTACGTAGCATCTTCACTCTAATAGCAAATAAATGTTGTTCGAATGTGCTCAATGTTCATCTGCTAATATAGGCTGAAATCTGGGTTGATGCCCTTCATTATCCATTGTAAACACAGTAATATGGTTTGTGTCTGTTGTTACCTATTGTAAACACAATAATATGGTTTGTGCCATTGTAGTCAGTAATATGGTGTCTGTCATTTCCTGCTGAAGACACATAATACAGTCTGTTCCTGTTGTTCTTCACTTTTGACGCAGTAATGAGTTTTATGCCTGTTGGCACTAATTGTAGACACAGCAATAGGGTTTGTGCTTTTTGGAACTAATTGTAGACAGTGTAAAGAGGTTTGTGCATGTTGGTACTAATTCTAGAGAAAGTAATGGGGTTTTTTTCTGTTGGTACCAATTGGAGACACAGTAATGGGGTTTGTACCTGTTGATACTAATTGGAGATGCTGTATTTGGGTTTTGCCTGTTGGTAGTGGCTGTAAACATTCTTAGATTCTGGAAAAATCCCACAGGATTAGTGAACTGCCAATGTAACATCAAAAATGGAGGGAGTCAAAACTGTAGGTAATTTTAGGCCAGTTAACTTAATATCTGTCATTAGGAAAGATTTCTAGTCTATAATGAAGGATGTAATAACAGCGCATATAGCAACCCATAATATAATCACGCAGAGTCAGCATGGCTTCATGGTTTCATGACGGGGCAATCATGCCTGACAAATTTATTACAGCTTTTTGAGGAGGCAACAAGCAGGATAGTTAAAAGTGAACCAGTGGATGTAATACATTTGGAGTTGCAAACAATATTTGATAAGGTACCACATAAAAGCCTACTAAATATGAGAGTCCATGGTGTTGGAAGTATTATGTTAGAATGGATAGAGGACAGGTTAACTAATAGCAGACTGAGAGTTGAGATAAGGGAGCATTTTCAGGATGGCAACCTGTAATTAGTGGAGTGCGACAGAGATCAGTGCTGGGGCCAAAATTATTTACACAATATATTAATGACATGGCTGAGGGATGTACTAGAACCAAGTTCGCACATAACCTAAAAATAGGTGGGAAGAAGTGAGGATGACACAAGGAGTCTGCAGAGGGATATAGAAAGGTGAATGAGCAAAAATGTGACAGATGGAAGACAACTTGGTGAGACTATGAGATAATCAGGAAAAACGGAGGAGCTGAATATTATTTAAATTGGGAAAGACTGTGGAAAGCTGCCGCGCAGACCAATTTGGGAATCCTAGTACTGGAAGCACAAAACCCTAGCATCTAAGTTCAGCAGGTATCAGGGAATGCAAATGCAATGCTGGCTTTTATTTGAAAGGGAATGGAATATAAAAAGAGGGTGGTCTTGCTAAACTATACAATGCACTAGTCGGATCACAGCTGGAATTCTGTGGTCACAGTTTTAGAAGAATATACTGGCATTGGATGCAGTCCAGAGAAGGTTCACTCAGTTTAGACATGGATGGATTTTCTTATGAGGAGAGACTGAATAGGTTGGACTTGTATTAATTGGGGCTTACAAGAATGAGAGGAGACCTTTTAAAAAGCACACAAGATTCTTAGTGGGCTTGTCAGGGTAGATGCAAAGAAGTTGTTTCCGTTGTGGAAGTCTGTGTGGAGTACTACCCATTCATACAGTCTATACACTAATATAGTCTGTGTCTGTTCATACCCATTGGAGACACTGTAACATGACCTGTGTCTATTGTTAGACAAGTAGACATACAAATAGGTACCTATTGTTACCCAGTCTCTGAGTTTCTATCTCAGTTGTATCATGAGGGATGAGCCATTGAGTTTTAACGAGTAATGGTGAATGGGCCTTCTTCTGAAGCTGTGTCCTGTTTCTGAATGATTTGTTTCATTCACTGTCTGACGCCACTCCCTTGCATTAGCCGAAGCGCTGCGATCCAAAATGTGCACAGTCTCAGTGGTCTGAACACCTCGGAGTTGCTGCTTAAGTTGCTGCCTGAATCTCACTGGGTATTATATTTTTACACACAGCTTTTGACTAGCAGACTTCTGGGTTTAGTTTGGGAGAATGGTTGTGCAACAATGTAGTTCATCCCAGCTACTGCAAAGTGGGTTTACAGCACAAGCTGATGGAGGTAAAGATTTATTCCAAATCCAATCCCAAAGGCTCCACAAGCCCTCCAAAACTAGGAAGGAGATGCTAGGACTGATTGAAATGACATGAACTGTAAAGTTAGGAAGTCCAGGTTTTATGATTAGTGATGTCATGCAATGGTATTTACATCACTGTCCAACTCCCACTGGGATCAGCAACAGTTGTATGACACTGGCACCATCTTTTTAACATTTAGCTGCTGCTGTGTGCTGCTTTGATGTCACCATTTCTTCTTAAATAGGGTGTGTGGATATTCTCTGATGACGATACAGTGTCTAGTACCTGTTCACACAGCAGCTTGCCCCTCTGAGTCACACCAACTTGTTAAATATCTGTACTAATATTAACCTGCCCAGTTCTGTCACACTCACTAAATGCAGTGCCCAGTACATGTTCTAATAGCAGCCTGCCCCTCTGAGTCACATTGACTAGTTACAGTGCCCATTATCTGTTCTAAAAAAATAGCCTCCCCCTCTGGGTCACACCGACTAGTTACAGTGTCTGTTCCCTGTTCTAAAAGTAGTCTGCCCTCCTGGGTCATGCTGACTAGATACAGTGCCCAGTACCTGTTCTAATAGTAGTCTGCCCTCCTGGGTCATGCTGACTAGATACAGTGCCCTGTACCTGTTCTAATAGCAGCTTGCCTCTTTGAGTCATGCTGACTGGATAAAATGCCCAGCATCAGGGTGGCACGGTAGCTCAGTGGTTAGCACTGCTGTCTCACAGCACCAGGGTCCCGGGTTTGATTCCACCCTCGGGCAACTGTCTGTGTGGAGTTTGCACATTCTCCCTGTGTCTGTGTGGGTTTCCCTGTTTCTCCCACAGTCCAAAGATGTGCATGTTGGGTGAATTAGCCATGGTAAATTACCCATAGGGTTCAGAGATGCGTTGGTCAGGTGCGTTAGCCATGAGAAATACAGGGTTACAGGGATAGGGTAGGGGGATGGGTCTGCGTGGCATACTCTTCGGAGGATTGTTGTGGACTCGTTGGGCCAAAAGGCCTGTTTCCACACTATCGGGATTCTATGCATCTGTACACAACAGAAAGGTGCCTACCCCTCTGAATCACACCAATGGTGTTCTCATTCCCTCTGGAACATTCTACTCATATTGATCATGTATGGATATCTATATGCATTTTTATATTGAGAATATTAAATATTGCTGATATAGCACTATTTTATAGTCAGCCCTGATTATCAGTGTACAATTAAAAAATGATATACAGCTCTGAATAACATTGTAGTGGAAGAGTTTGACAGAATACAATCTAAAGTGCAGTGTACTCCTTGAACTGTCCAGCACACCAGGAGCAAGGATATTGGCACATCGTAACTATAGGCTAAGCCACAATGAGACAACTTTCTCTGGGTACTTGCACACCCGTTTGGAACAGCGTAAAGATGTCCCTTTGACTAGCGTAGCCTCTCATTCCTCTGTCTCCATCGCCACTTCTTCTCACACATCCTGCAGTGGCCTCTAATCCTCCCTCATGTTCTCACTTTTTTTTTGCTTTTAGTTGCTGTCATTCTGTTAACATTTTCCATTTTAAAAGTCCAATTCCTTAATCTCAGCAAAACATACCCAACATTATAGAAAACAAATCCGCCAACCAATAGTCCATGGTATCTAGCTTAGCAAATCTTAACAAATTACTCTACTACAGTTTACACCCTACCTGTAATACTAAAGATTTGTACTTGAAGGTGTCCTGTATGTCCCTGTATAGAAAAAGATTAACTATCACAACAGTTCAAACATCCTGTGGCGACATTCTGCAACTGCCACTGTCTGAGACTGACAGCCTGGCGGTGGTTATCATGTGAAGCCATATCATCTGCCAGAAAATGAATGTAAACCTTGGGAGCTGGAAGAAGTGAACTGCTTCTGAAATAATGCCGTTTCCCTCTTTTTTCTCAAATCAATCTTGTTGAAGTGTCAAAGATAGAAACAGCCACAATCAATATGGCTGTTTCTGCTTGAATGTCTTCCAAAAAATGTATCCTTGGTAGAAGTGGATGTGATTTAGCAGAATCTTGCCACTTGCCCTGCCTTGGTAATGTAATCCAAAACAATGACAGAATCCCCAGAAACATACAAAGAAGTTGGTACTGGTGAACAACACACTCTGAACTGGTTTGTAAAGCACAATGTAAACAGCTCTGAATTATCCAGACTTGCAGTGATGATGGTGAGGGACAAGTGAACTTGTAGTACATCAGAACCCAGCTCACAATGAACTGGCTCCTGGTGCTAAAGTTCCATCTGAGTAATGGACTGTAGGAATCAGGGAGGAGGTAATGGGACTAGGGGAAAGTCAGAGGGATTGGAGGAGAGTTCGGGGGTATTTGAGAGGATTGGGGAAGGAATTGAGGTGGGTTGAAAGGACTGGGGGAGATTGGAGGAGGACTTGAAAGGATGGGAGGGATCAAGACGATCAGGAGTGGCATCAAGGGAGAGTTAAGGAGATCAGGGTTGGTCAACGGGAATGGGGGAGAGTCGAGGAGACCAAAGGAGAATCAAGGAGACAAGGGAAGACTTGAGGGGCTCAGGGAAATGTCAAGGGGATTTGGGGGGGGGGGCGGGGATTGGGGACGGAGTCAATAGAATTGAGGAGAGTGGAGGGGATTGGGGATGGAGGCGAGGGGATCAAGGAAGGAGTTGATAAGTTTTGGGGAGAGGCAGTGGGATTATGAAAGAGTCAAAAGGATTGAGGAAGGAGTCAAAGGAATTAGAAGAAGAGATGAGACAATTGGAGGAACAATCAAGGAATCTGGGGTAGAATTGAGGGGATTGGGTATACTCAATGAGATTTGGGAGACTTGAGGGGATAGAGAATGAGTTGAGGCATTTGGGCAGGAGTTAGCTAAATCAGGAGAAGAATCGAGGTGATTGAGGGAGAGCTGGGGATTCAGGTGAGTTAAAGACATTGGGAAGGAATTGAGGGGATGGGGAGGAGTTGAGGAAATTGGGGAATGAGTCAAGGGGATTGGGGGAAAGAGATGAGAGGGTTGGGGAGGAGTTGCAAAGATGCTGGAGAGTTTAGAAAGGAGTCGTGGAATTGGGGGACAGTTAAAGAGATTGGGGGCGGAGTTGAAGGGACTGGAGGGAATTTGTGAAGGTGTTGAGGGATCAGGGAGGAGTCAAGAGATTGGGGAGGAGTTATGGAGGTGTCATGGGGATTGGGGAGAAGTCAGGGGATTGAGGGGACGAGGGAGGAGTTGAAGGGATTGGCTGGAGTTATGGGAATTTGGAGGCGTTGAATGAACTGGGAACAGTCAAATCTATTGGAGAAGAGTCAGGGATTGGGGAGGAGTCAAAGGGTTTGGGATGGAGTCAAGGGGTTTGGGGTGGAGTTAAAGAAATTAGGGAGGAGTCAAGGGGTTTGGGGAGAAGTCAGGAGATCAGAGAGGAGTTGGGGATTGGGCGGAAGTCAACTGAAGTTGGAGAGGATTCAAAGGGATTTAGGGAAAAGTTAGAGAGATTGTAGAGAAGTCGAGTGGATCATGGAGGAGCCTCAGTATCTTTGTCCTGTATAATCTTCCAGAGTCTCAGGAAGTGGGGGCCTTTTATTACAATGAATCATACAAGTGTAGACTCTGCTCCAGTTGCTGGCTGATCCTCTGATAGAAGACGATTTGCTGCTGGAGGTAAGACTGCATCATGCGCTTGAAATCTATGATCCTGCGCTTGTGGAAGTGGTTCATCTCAGCCTGTAGAGCAAATCCTACCACTCGACATCGTCTCTTTATCCCATCCACCTGCTCCTGATCCATCTTTCCTTCATCGCTCATCCTCTGGCTATCTTTCACCTTGGCAAAGGCACCTGTTACCAATACAGAGACACATCTATCAGTCAGAATTTAGCACCTATTTTAAACACCACTGGAATTGTTTGAATTCTTCATTTTGACATTTTACCCAGCATTAAAACCCTAAAGACAAGTTACTGTTTTAAACATATTGTATGTGGGTGTCTGAGCAGTGATAGCACCACAGCACTAATGAAAAATGCTTTTGAAGTGCGAGCTTTTTTGTACCATGTGCTTCTTTGCTTTCGCTGAAATTGTGATATTTAAGGTTCAGTGATTAGTACTTTTGCCTCTGAATCGTGCGGTTATAGGTTCAAGTCTCACTTTAGAAACTTGAGATCAAAATCCAGGTGAGACACTGAGGGAGTGCTGCACTGTCAAGAGATCAGACATTTTATAACACGCCATTAAAACAAGCCCCATCCCCTTTCATTGATAGACATAAAAGATCCACTGGAATTATTTTAAGATGATCGGGGAGTTTGACCTCGATGTCCTGAAGTCAATATCTATTTCTCAACCAAAATCATACTACAGTTTGTGACAGCTTGCCGTAGGTAAGTTGGCTATACTTTAAATATGATTCTGTTGCTGTAGAATTCTTTGGAATATTTTGAAGTGACCGCCAAAGCTTTATGATGACAATTCGTTAAACACCACAATCCATTCTGTATCTCAGTCAAGGGACCATTTCTGGTCAGCTGTTTGACTTCTGTCAGTCAACAACTGGGCTGAGCCTTCACTGGACATTAATGTACATTCACTGCACAGTAACAGAGTAAAAAGCAGGAACAAATACAGAAAACACTGGAGTAACTCAGCAAGTCTGGTAGGGCGTGTGGAGAAAGAAAGAGAGTTAATGTTTGAAGTTTGTTGCAACTTTTCTTCAGAAATTTCTCCTTTAAAAGAAGAATCATACCAGACTCAAAACGCTAATTCTGTTTCTCTCTCCACAGATACTGCCAGACCAGCTGAGTTTCTCCAGTGTTCTCTGTGCTTATTTTAGATTTCCAGTATATGTAGGATTTTACCTTTATAAAGAGCAAGAACCTTGGTTGATTTCAGGCCCAGCATTACAAGGTTGAACATAACCTGATTACTGTAGCCTCTACATGTCTCAACTACACACTAAACTCTGCAGAAGCCTCTTGAATTGGAGTTAAAATCAAAATGAACTGCAAACACAGCATTTCCCACGAGGTTAATCCATTGCTTTGGTAACGTGAAGAGTCTGAACCAGGCTTTTTCAGAAGCCTGATGTGGAGGCAGCGTATTAAATACCTGCATCATTTACTAGCTGTGATCCATCACTCTGTACCAGCAAAAGTCACACAAACAATAAAAACAGTTTCAATGTTTTGAATCATTTACTACAGTAATTTTAATTTTTGACCCAGTAAATTTTTTTTTTGGTGTTTTTGTTATACAGTTAGTTACTAGTTAAGATATTCGCTACACCGGTTAACTGGAGCTGTTTGATTCTGTAGTTGAAAAATTCTTGTTTTGAAGCAGAATGAAATTGAACTAAACTTCCACACTTTATTAGAGATAATAAGTACTGCAGATGCTGGAGAATCCGAGATAACAAGGTGTGGAGCTGGATGAACACAGCAGGCCAAGCGGCATCATAGGAGCAGGAAAGCTTGACATTTTGGGCCGAGACCCTTCATGAAGGGTCTAGGCCCGAAACGTCAAGCTTTCCTGCTCCTATGATGCTGCTTGGCCTGCTGTGTTCATCCAGCTCCATACCTTGTTATTCCACACTTTATTTTTTCTTTACTCACTCATGGGACGTGGAGTTCGTTGGCTGGGCTGGCATTTATTGCCCATCCCTATTTACTTCACAAGGTCAGCTGCCTTCTTAAACCACTGTAGTCCATGTGCTGTAGGTAGGCCCATAATGCTGTTCGGGAGGGAACTCCAGGATTCCAATTGTTTAAAGATTTAATAAATGTACCAGTCATGTCTGAAGACTTATTTTCAATTCTGTTTAACTGATAGTTTAAGGAGCTTGGTTAATGAATCTCAACATTTAAGCATGGTCATTGAGATCAGAGGAATGGAAGAAAAGATTAGCACTGTGCTTTTTCATTAATTTACGGGATGCCGGCGCTGCACAGAATACAATGCCAATCCCCGAATGCCCTTCAGAAGGTGGTGGTGAGTTGCCTTTTTGAACTGCTGCAGTCCTTGCAGTGTAGGTACAGTCGCAGTGCTATTAGGAAAGGCGTTCCAGAATTCTGACCCAGCAACAGTGAAGGAATAGCAATATAGATTCAAGTCAGGTTGGTGTGAAAGAAACTTGCAGATGGTGCTGTTTCTGTGAATCTGCTGACCTTGTCCTAGGTGGAGATCATAAATTTAGGAGGTGCTGTCGAAGGAGGCTCGCTGAGTTGCTGCACTGCATCTTATAGTGACAATAGTGCATAATCATCTACATGTCAGTGGTGAAGGGAGTGAAATTTGAAGGGGGTGGAGAGAGTGCCAATCAAGAAGGCTGCTTAGTCCTGGATGGTGTCAAGCTTCTTGAGTATTGAAGAAGCTGATCTCATGCAGGGTTTCGCATGGCCAGTCCACCTAACTTACACATCCCTTGCCACTATGGGACAATTTAGCATGGCCAATCCACCTGATAACCTGCACATCCCTGTACTCTACAGGCAATTTAGCATGACCAATTCACCTAACCTGCAGATCTTTGGGCTGTGGGAGGAAACCGGAGTACCCGGAGGAAACCCATGCAGACAATAGAGAGAATGTGCAAACTCCACACAGACAGTTGCCTGAGGGTGGAATTGAATCCAGGTCCCTGGCGCTGAGGCAGGGTGTCATGCGTTAATGGTTATCCAAAGAACGCCAACAAGATTCTGAAACAAACTAACTGACAGAATAGAGATAGTAAGAACTGCCGATGCTGGAGTCAGAGATAACACAGGGTGGAGAGATAGTAGGAACTGCAGATGCTGGAGAATCTGGGATAACAAGGTGTAGAGCTGGATGAACACAGCAAGCCAAGCAGCATCACAGGAGCAGGAAGGCTGACGTTTTGGGCCTAGACCCTTCTTCAGAAAGGCCTGCTGTGTTCCTCCAGCTCTACACCTTGTTAACACAGTGTGGAGCTGGAGGAACACAGCAGGCCAGGCAGCATCAGAGGAACAGGAAAGCTGATGTTTCAGGTCAGGACCCTTCTTCAGAAATCATTTCTGTTCCTCTGATGCTGCCTGGCCTGACAGAATAGAGACTTCTTTATTGTGGTTCTCTACCTACACCAGACTGAAATTTTTGTCAGCATGAATCCATAATTGCTGAATGAGCTCTGCTTACCTATTGCACTTCCACACGAAACTGAGATCAATGTAACTGTGGAAACATCACTGATAGGAAGGTTAGTATGGCACAGCTAGATTTAGTTTAGTAATTGTAGTTGTGTTTTAGGTCGTCATGCTCAGCTAGGCCTCTGCTTACTGGTTTTTAATCAGGCTCGTATTATCAACATTTTAATAGTTACATTAGATTAGGTTTGTCAGTGATGTTTAACAGTTGCAGTTGGCTAGGTCCTTCAGTGATGCTTCTATCAACACACAGATTAGAAAATTATTTGTCCTTGAACCAATCTTAAACACCACTCCCACAATCAGAATGATTCAGTAGTAGGATGTGTGTTTTAAGTCCTCCCAAACCTGTTAACCTATGACTGAGAAGCAAGGGAATATAGTCAACATAAAAGTTAATAACTGGAGTCACGTGATTCAGCTTCTGAAACTGGATTCCTGTACACAAATGGCTGAAGGAGATCATGGGAGTGATTTCAGAAAATGATATCATACCCTAAACCAACATTTATTTTACAGAGGAATTTAATAGAGGTCACATGCTGACAAAAATCGCAAACAAATCCAAGTTACACCAAATCAAAAATTACATTTAAAACCCTTAGAAAGTTATTGTTAGGGGTTTTGATACAGTAGCTATCAAGAAATTGTTTCCAGTAGGAGGGGGTTCAGGAACCAGAGGCACATAAATCCAAGGTAATAGACAAAGGAATACACAGGAATTGACAAAATTCTTTTCATGTGGTAAGTTTTGATTTGTTAGAATTTGCTGCCTGAAAGGATGGTGGCAGCAAATTCCATAGGAATTTTCACAAGGGAGTTGGAATTGAAAACTTTAGAGGACTGTGGGAAATGTTTGAACTAATGAGAAGGACTTTTATAGAGTCAGCAAATGCATGATGGGCTGAATGCCCTCCATCTGTGCCATAAGATTGTACAAAACTACAGCACCACAACAGATGTAGACACCAGTAACAAGGTGACCTTTCTATCAGGCTGATTCAAACCAGAACATTAAGCATAAATGAGATGACAGCAATAACAGCACACTTAATACCTGCACTGACTGCAAACTGCAAATACAGCATTGATCCAGAAGCCAACATGGGTCCCTTATTGTCTGCACGTTCACATACATTAGCAGTCACTCAGTTTTAACCACACAGCCTTCAGGAAACCAGTTCACAGAATGTTTGCAGCCTTCTTTCAAATCTGGGAGTGTCTGACCTTTCTATTTTCACTAATACTCCACTATGTGAAAAGAAAACAAAACAAACAGAAATAAGAGAGGAATATGAAAACTTAGGTTGGAAAAGAGAGACAATTGACAACAGGAGAAATGAATGAATGGGTAAGAGACCTGCAATCAAATGTGATGTAAATAATCTTTCCTTCTCGGATGATGTTACCAAGCACAGAAACATCAGTATTATTGCAGTGAGAAACCAGCATGAGCACTTCCAAGGAAAAGAGAACAAGGCTAAAGCTTCGAAAAAATGCACTCCTGGATGACAGCCATTCCCTATGAAGCAGCTGAGAGTAAACAGAGAGACCGGAAACTGAAAAAAAAGCTTCTGTCGGCTTCTGGAAAAGGACAGTCTGGTCTTCCGAATGTCAAACATGGTAACTGACTGTAATTACAGGATCCTCTCTCTAAGCTGCTACCCTTAATGCAGTATACCCCTTTCCAATTACCTTTCTCTATTGCCTGAATGAACAGGACTAATGAGTTGTACTAATGAACGTTCGTACTAGAATAATATTTTAATAGCCACGTTAGGACTAAAAATATCCTCAGCTACCTCTTTGATCTCCTGAAATTTCTTCACATTGAGAGAAACATTGGAAGTTATCAGCTGGTCTGAGAGAAACTGCATTAGAATCCAAACTTGGTGACTGTCTCACTAGATTCCTCATCCCCAGATCTTCCTGTGTCTCTCAAACCCAGTTCTCCACTTGTCCTTCAACCTCACCCCATTTACCAAGGAATGCAATGGCTGAATTTCTAGTGCATCATGTGGCAAGTACTATATAACTGCAACTGGGTGAAAAAGTTTAATCTGTTCTTCCATTCTGACTGCATTCATTTTTCTTCCCCTGGAAATTGAATGTCGTTTGCGAAGGTGAAAGATTTGCCACTTTGCTGACTCATGACACCCAAAGACACAGAAGTAGTGACTCAGTGATATTTCAAGAACAGTAGAACACACATGCACACACATTATAAATTCCTGATTAGTGTGCAACCAGGCTGCACTATTAATGACACCTTCCATCACTCCACTGATGATTGAAAGTAGACAGATAAGATGATAACTGGCCAGTTTGGATTTGACCTGTTTTTGTGTCAGGGCAATTTTGCAAATAGTCAGGTAGATGCCAGTGTTGCAGCTGTACTGGAACAGCTTGGGTAGGGGAGCGGCAAGTTTTGCAGCACAAGTCTTCAATATTATTGCTGGAATGTTGTCAGGGCCCATAGCTTATGCAATATACAGCCTCTAACCATTTCTTGATATCACATGGAGTGAATTAAATCAGCTGAAGCCTGGCATCTGTGATACTGGGGATGTCTGGAGGAGGCAAAATGAATCATCCACTCAGCAGTTCTGGCTAAAGATTATTGCAAATGCTTCAGCCTTAGTTTTTGGCACTGATGTGCTGGGCTCCCCCATTGTTAAGGTTGGGGATATCTGTGGAGTCTCCTCTTCCATTGACTTGTTTGTTTGTCCATCACCATTCATAACTAGATCTGGAAGATCTGCAGAGCCTAAATCTGATCCATTGGTTGTGGGATCACTTAGCTCTATCTATCACTTGCTGCTTTTGCTGGTTGGCATGCAAGTATTCCTGTTGTGTAGCTTCACTTCATATTTAGGTATGCCTAATGCTGGTCCTGGCAAGTTCACCTGCACACTTCCTTAGGTTTATCCTGTGGCTTGATCCATTGGTAGAGTGGGGATAAGGTGATGCCAAAGGGTTGCAGATTGTATAGCTGTAAATTTTACTGGCTGCTGATGACCCACAGTGCCTCATAGATGCTCAGTCTTGAGTTGCTAGGTCTGTTTGAATGTTGTCCCATTTTGCACAGTGATGGTGCCAAACAACATGATGGAGGATATTCTCAATGTGAAGGTTAGACTTCATCTCCATAAAGACTGTGCGTTGGTCACTCGTACTGATACTGTCATGAACAGATATATCTGCAGCTGGCAGACTGGTGAGAATGAGGTCAAGTATGTTTTTCCCTCTTGGTTGTTCCCTCCTCACCTGCCACAGGCCCAGACTAGCAGGACCATCCTTTAGGATCTGACTAGCTCGATCAGTAGTGCTGCTGCTGAGCCACTCTTGCTGGTGAACATTAAAATCACCCACCCAAAGTACTTTCAGTGCCCTTGCTACCAAGTATTTCTACCAAGTGTTGTTCAATATGAAGGAGCATAGAGTCATCAGCAGAGGGAGGACCATATGTGGTAATCAGGAGGAGATTTTCTTGTCTATGTTTGACTTGATGACAGGAGACTTCATGGTGTCTGAAGTCAATGTTAAAGACTTCAAGGACCATTCCCTCCCAAAAGTATATCATTATGCTGCCACCTCTGCTGGGCCTGTCCTGTCGGTGGGACAGGACATGTAGACCAGGCCAAATAAGGAGGGAAGATTTCCTTTGCTGAAGGACATTAGTGAACCAGATGGATTTTTTCAACAACTGACAATGGTTTCAGATATCCTCAGAACACAAGGAAGTGCTAAGAGTATTCGAGTTCCATTTTAGTTTTCCACTGGGGAAGTATTCCCAAGCAGATAAATTGCTTGAAAAATCATAGAATGGTTACAGAAATAGAAGGCAGTCATTCAGTCTCTCACATCTTTGCTGAGCCTCCGCAAGAGCTACTCAGTAGTTACAACAAATCCTCCCCTTTATCACGTTATGGGCTGGTTGTTTTTCATTTATTGTGTTTCACAATGTGAGTAAAGCAGAGTGTGTATGTGCAAGTGAACACATGCTGCAACATGCATGAGAGACAGAAAGCAGGTCATTCTTCCACAAACTCTCTCAGCTATACACACACCCCCACACACACTGTTACCCACAACCCCACACACATTCACCCATACCCACACCCGCAAACCCACACTGCAACCACCACAATCTCAAGCACACTCATCCAAAGACTCACACCCCACCCCTACAGACTCACACCCACACCCCACCCCTACAAGCTCGTACCAACACCACCATCCCCCACAAACCCTCACCCACAATCCCACTCCCACACTCTCCCATACCCACCCCATGACCCCCAACCCCACACTCTCACCTACACGCCCACACCCCACACACTCACCTACACCCCCACCGCCCCACACACTCACCTACACCCCCACCGCTCCACACACTCACCTACACCCACACAGTCTCAACCACACCCCCACATACTGACCCACACCCCAACCGCACACACTCTCACCCACACACTCACCCCTACCCAACCCCTCACTCGCATGCCCAAATTGTCATCCACACTCCCACACACTGAACCACAGCCCCACTCTCACACACACTCAACCACACCTACAGCCCCATGCACACTCACCAACAACCCCACCCCCAGGGCACTCTCACCCACACCCCATGCCACCCTATCCCCCACCCACACACTCCAAACACACACTCACCCAAACTCTCAGACATTAACCTACACTGCACCCCCCACAATCTCACGCACTCACCACACCCACAACCCACACACTCATCCACACCCACAACCCACACTTCCACACACCACCATGCCATCTTAACCACACCACCACACTGTCACCCATGCACACTCACCAGCATCCCCACCCCCACACTCTCACTCACACAACCAGCCCCACACACTCTCATTCACACCCCCACCCCCCTCACCCACACCCTCAGCCCCACATAATCACACCCACATCCCACCCCCCAACCACATCCAACGCATCCTCATCCACATTCCCACCCTCCCCTATAACCCACACTCTTAACCATTACCCCCACCGTAAGCACTCTGACCTACACCCGTATGTGCATTCACCCACACATCCACCCTCACCCTCACCCCACACACTCTCACCCACACCTCTAACCCCACACACATTTCTCTACCCTCACTCTCCTTAATCACATAGACTCAACCATCCACACATGATCTCACACATCTCCCCCACCCACATCGGACACATGCACCTATAGGCACATACCCATATGCACACTCGCTCCATTACACTCAAAACAAATGCAGGTACACTCCTAGATGAACACAGCAGGCCAAGCAGCATCACAGGAGCAGGAAAGCTTGACGTTTCGGGCCTCGACCCTTCATCAGAAATGGGGGAGGGGAAGAGGGTTCTGAAATAAATAGGCAGAGAGGGGGAGGCGGATAGAAGATGAATAGAGGAGAGGATAGGTGGAGAGGAGCTGCAGTGGGAGAGAGATCCCCTGAGGTTTGTCCCGGAGGGAGGAGGGTAACTTCTTCAGGGTAGGCATCCTTAGAAGAGGCTTCGCAGTGGGGTTAAAATTGTATCAGAGATGATAGGTACTGCAGATGCTGGAGACAAGTTACCCTCCTCCCTCCGGGACAAACCTCAGGGGATCTCTCTCCCATTGCAACTCCTCTCCACCTATCCTCTCCTCTACCCATCTTCTATCCGCCTCCCCCTCTCCCCCTATTTATTTCAGAACCCTCTTCCCCTCCCCCATTTCTGATGAAGGGTCTAGGCCCGAAACGTCAAGCTTTCCTGCTCCTGTGATGCTGCTTGGCCTGCTGTGTTCATTCAGCTCCACACCTTGTTGTCTCGGATTCTCCAGCATCTGCAGTACCTATTATCGCAGGTACACTCTTAACATTTGCAGACTCTGACACTTCCTGTCTGTACAAACATACATATTCTCTCATATATAGACAGAAGCAATGTATTTTCACATTTGGCAAAAGCATATGAGCACACCTAGCCTCACTCACTCAGTAACAGTGATAAGACAACAGCTCACCCTTTGTGATCGAGACAAGAGAACTAGTAACTGAATTGAAATTCAAAGCCAATCATGCATGCTTCACTGGTTTAAGAGGAGTAAGACAATCTGTCTCAGGTTCATTTTGATCACAACTCCTTGTACTGTGATGTGCCCTCAATAATTCGATCTCCAGTCCAAGGACTCTGTTCTTCAATTCGTCTCTTTCGTTTCCCTACCTCACATCAAACTTGGCATGAATGTACTTTTGAAGACTGGTGTACCAGTGAAAGGACTCACATTCCTGACTAGTGCTTCCTTCCTGTTTCTTTATGGAACCTTTTCTATAATTTATCTATCTCCTTGCTTGCAATAAAATTATCAATTTTTAAGTGCTGTTGAAATACTGCGCTCAGTTCTGGTCTCCATTTGATAAAAGACAGTTCACTTTGAAGTTTCAAATAATGTTCTAGATTGATACCAAGACTACAATGCTACACCTATCAGAAACCCTGTATAATTTGGAGCTTTTTTCTATCAGAAAGAGAAGACTGAGGGTGACCTGATCAAAAACCTTAAAATTATGAAAGGTTTGATAGAGTTTACACAAAGTGGATGCTTCCACATAGGGAACAGACCAGAATTAGGGCCACAAGTTTAAGTTAATAGAGCCATAATAGCTTGTGAAGACCATTGTGTCCAGGCTGGCTATTTGTAGAACATTCCAATCCGTTCCATGCACATGATCTGTAGCCCAAGTTCAATTCCCTCAAGTGCCTTTTGAAATGAAAACTGAAAGAACTGAAGATGCTGTAAATCAGAAACAGAATTTGCTGGAAAAGCTCAGCAGATTTGGCAGTATCTGTGGAGAGAAATCAGAGGTAACACTTCTGAGGATTCTGAGAAAGGGTCACTGGACCAGAAACATTAACTCTGATTTCTCTCCACAGATACTGCCAAATCTGCTGAGCTTTTCCAGCAAATTCTGTTTTTGTGTTTTTTGAAATGTTTATCTCTACTTCCATGAACTTCATGGACGGCAAGTGCCAGGACACTGTTGCATAAAGAAGTTCTTCCTTCCATCCCCTTGCATTTTTTATCCAAAACCTTAAATCTATGTCTCTTAGATTTACAACATCAGCTAATGTGAACAATTGGGATGCAATAGGGAATTCTGGAGAAAGAGAATCCTGGACAGTATAAGCAGGCTACTCACCATCAAGTACACACGGACTCTCCAAAGACCATCCCACCTAGACCCACCCCGCTACCCTATCCCTGCAATGCTGCATAATAGTGAAAACTGTTATGATCCTAGGTGATGGCAATACATGATAATTCAGATTTCAGAAGGAAACCTGGTTTGATAGAACATATATGAATCTTTGTAGTTGATTAACATGCTTGTTAGTGATGGTAACTTACTCACATGAGGTTTCTGATGTTCTTTAACAAGGGAATATGAAATTTATTATACAAAAAAAAGACAGTTTTATATCCAGGAGTATTGTATACAGAAGACAGTTAGAAAGATCTTAACACAAACATCAAAACAGAGTTTCAACCTGTTTCCCAATATTATCCCTTATGGAGCCTCAATGCCAGAGAAATATTATTCAAATCTCAGATTTTAAAAACTTAACTGGTACTTTTCAATTTCTTTCTCTTGAACTGTTTAGAGTTATCTTTTACAATTCCTCTTCTGTGTTTAATGGCATGACCTCAGTTTTGATGGCTTAAATTTCTTTCAGTTCTAACAACTTGGAGATTTCTATCCAAGCTGTTCTGGCTTGTAAGCCTCACAAATTAGAAACCACTTCTACTGTGAATGAAAATGAACCGCTGAACGAAAATGAAAAGGTTTGCTCACCTTCTAGGAGAAAAACTGCTCTCTTCTGAACTGAACCTTGAGTTCTTCTGGACAAAACCTCTTTGTTCTTATGTCAAAACTGAACTAATTGCCTTAATGTGTTTACTCTGAATGCTATCAATCCAATAGTATGAATATTTTATCCATTAAAACTGCAGGGGCCTTCCAGGCGCTTGACTACAGTCATGAGTATTTTTGGAACTGATGCATTTTGGTCATCGTCCAAAAGACTTTTTGACCTGTTTATAAAACAATCTTCACAGGATTGATTCACAAACCACTGTCTCTATTTTAAAATCCAAAATGTCAAAATATGTTATACAGCTTTCATCACAAAACCACCATTATGTTTTCAGATGAAGTAACCAAGGAGTAGCATGTAAACTGAAAACAGGATGTGGCTAAGGAATGATCTGTGTCTATACTTCACCCTGTCTGTCTCTGAAGCTGTTACTAGGTTGACAGGTAGAACACTGGAGAGCAACTCGAACAGAGACTCAAATGTTGCACTCCTGGTGCTTCTTTACCAGAATGCCACCACAGAACTAATAAGAAGCTTTGCCAAACCTGCACTCCCCCAATCCTCCCAAAGTTTTTGGCATACACACAATACTGCAGAGTTTAGCCCTTTTATAGTAATCATAGTAATCACAAAGCATCTGCACTGTGCATCTGTCTCTGATGGGACACTATCAATATTGAACTGATCTCATTTTGAGGAAAGATGGGAAGATTGTTGTGATCTTATACACCAGGTTCTACCCAGTTCCAAGTGCTGCTGAGATTAAAATGTGTTGGAGATACCTTAGTGAGGTCAGAAGAAAATTTGATTCTAGATACCTCTGGGCAAAATTCCATTGCACAGCTGTGACAACTGGGGGAGTTTAATGAAGTCCACAAGAGTGCTAAACATGACATGGAGTTACTTAATCAGGTAGGATGGGAAATTTTGATTAACTGACAGCAGGTTGAGATGCAGCAAAAAATCTGTAGTGTGTCAAGCATTACACTGGCTGGTAATGAAATCATACATGTAATTCATTTGCATGTCACAAATATTCAGTAACATGAGAGTTTTCAAAGAAGTCCTTCAAAGTAAAGTCAGTTGTGCGTGAGAATCTTTTGACATCTGTTTAAAAGGGATGTGCAATAGTCATTTATGTATAGTTATGTGTAACATCAGTGGTTTTCTGTGTTTAACTCTGGAGCACAAAGGAGGAGAGCAGGGGAACAGATTCTTGCAGAGCAGGTCAGGACAAGGGTGAGTCAGTGGTGAGAGGAGTTGTGGAGTAGGGTAGGGGGGCCTGAAAAATTGGAGGGCACTTTTGTGAGGGCAGAGGCTTGCGATTCAGAGCCTCCCTGTTTGACTACATGACTCTTTAATACGCTGCCTATATATACACAACATTATCAGCTGACAGCAGGTTTCATCAATGAGAACCTTTCCCAACTGCTAAACCAAATGTGTTTTGCATGCACGCCACTGGCACTTGGAATTTTAATTATAAATGTGTGAAGGAAAGGTAAGAAGACAAGAGTGTGGAAGAGATACACAGTTCTAGTTACTACGTTGGGAATGGCCCAATGTTGACAAAATTCAGACCAAAGTATACCTAATCTGTACATTCGACACTGCCCAGTGCATTCTGTTACGTCTTAATCTGTGTCAGTGAATTACCGACACTGTTTCTGGTGCATAGCTTTCCAGGCAGTGAACTGCAAGATACCATAATACCATAAAGAGAGGGCTAATCAAAGAGAAAAGAAAGAGCTTGTATTTCTACAGTATCTTTCATTATCTCAAGCAATGCCTTACAGTTACTTAAGTACTTTTTAAGACATAGTCACTGTTATAGTGTAGGAAATACAGCAAGTAATTTGCACACCATTAGATTCAACAAACAAAATGGGATGATGACCAGATCATGTGTTTTTTTCAGCAATTTTGATTGAGGGATAAACAGATGTAGATACTAAACACAACTCCCTGCCATTCTTAAAAATAATCTTGCAGGGTGAATGAGAAAGGAATTGGGGCCTTGGTTTAACATCTCACCCAAGATACGGCAAGTCAGACAGTGCAGAACTTGAGAAGAAGGAATGTCAGCCTGGACTTGTCTTCAGGTCTCTGTAGTGAACTTTTTCAGACTCATGGACAGAATGCTACCCAGTGAACAACACTCAGTACCACTTAAAGGGAAATCTGACATGGTTTCATATACTTTGGTACGACAGTGAAACTGGTTATTTGTCTCTGATCAGCTTGGGCGCTACCCATTGTGATCAATGTCAACAGTTGCTGCCCTCCCTTTTTATTAGTTCTAGTTGAGTTGGTTAATAAGTTACCTAGAAATGACCTGCCTTGCAGAGGATGCCAGTTGCATCAGCAACAACCCTGAGGAGAGAGAGAGACATGGAGGGGGCCTTTAACTTCCATCTTTGATGCCATGGGGTCAAAACTGATGTGACCATATTCGTAAATGAACTGTGGGACTGCTGATAATTTGCTGTTTCTTTTTCTGAAAGTAGCTGCTTTTCTGTTCATATTTAAATCAGACCAACGGGTTACACACAGAAATTGCTGGAAAAGCACCACAGATCTGGCAGCAAAAAGTAAAGTGGTCACTAATTATCTAGGTCCAAAAAGATATTATCCAATCCTCATTTAAACTAACAGTCACACTCAGTTCCTCTTTGTGTACATTGTGTTCATGTTCCAGTCCTCCCCAATCCATTTTGGAAGGTGAGGCACTGCTTCCAGCTCCTGTTGCTGGGAGGATGGGTGAGTTAGGGAGGACAGAAGGAGCCAATCATAGAGCAGTACAATCTGTTCACATTGAAATATATTTTAACCTAATCTGGGAACAGGCAAGATCAAACATAATCCTGGTTTGAAATCCCACCCGAGTCTACTCTATACTGATGTTAGTGGAGATTAATACTGGGTAGTGTGTAAAGGCAGAATTGCACCTGATCCCATAGGTCAGGTTACCAATACTGCCACAGCACAGGCTGAATTCAAGTAAACTTGAAAATGCAATTAGATCATCATAAGGAGGCCAATCAATTATACCAATTGATTTCAGCACCTGGTACAGATGCCCCCCCAAAAAATTGTTTGGCCAAGTTGCCAGCAATGAATTACTTTTGGTTAGGTATGGTACTCCCACACTAATTCCTTTATAGAACCATCAAATATTTATCAAACAGCACATACACCTTATGGTAACTTCCCTTTGACTAGCCCAGTCACTTTAACATCCCCTTCAATATAGCTACACTTTTAATACCCCTTCAATATGTTCTGGCCCTTGACTCAAAGCCACTCAGGATTGCAAGTTGTGAACAAAACCGCTCAGGCGAGCATTGTTGTCCTTAGATGTGAATCTTCAATGGGTTTTATATTGGTTTCAGTCCCTCCAAATTTCATCCTGTGTCTGAAGTATAACTTTTCTCTTGGATTGGAAAAACTTGTCCTACAGTCCCACAGGACAGATATGGACCTGCCCCCCAATTGATAGGTACAGAAACTCACTCGACAGGTACACAACACCACATGACAGATACACAGACCCTCTCAACAGCTATGTAGGCTCATTCAATAGGTACAAGACCCATTTGATGTTTAACTTTGAAACTTCCACATTAAAGAATGGAGACAAGTTTCCATTTCTATAGCACCTTTCATGGGTTCATTTCTCCCAAACACTTTACGCTCAGTTAAATACTTTTGACGTGTAGTCACTACAGTAAAATGGGAAAATTGACAGTCAGTTTATGCACAGAAGGCTCCCACAAATGTATGTTAATGGCTATACAACCTGTTTTAGTTGGTGTTGGTGTCGGGGTAAATACTGGCAAGGGAAGTAGGGGAAACTTCCCTTCCGTTTTTTGAAATTCTGCCACGGAGTCCTTTACGTGCACTTGAAAGGGTTGACAGGGTCTCAGTTCAAAGTCTCAGCTAAATGAGGGTACTTGTGACATTACAGCATTCCCACAGTACGGCAGTGGCATGTCAGCCTGGGTTACATGCTAGTAAATAGGAGTGACACTTGAATTCATAAATTTCTGACTCCCTCTCCACAACATGAATGCATCCTTTGCTCTATTTCTCCAGATTAGACCTCACACTATGTTAATATTGTGTTCTTTACCTTCTTTCCTTTCAAAACTTTTTACAAAGAGCCCAGCAGTTATGCTTATACTTTATTTAAGTATCCCTCCTTGCATACTGGAGTTGGGGTCCTTTAAGTATTTGCTGTTCCAAGAGATCAGTTAACTCAAGAGGGATCAAACCTTAATCCTTATGGTCTCAGCAGCTTAGCCATTTTCTGTCAAGGTCAAATGTGTAATTCAGAGAATTCATAAGATCGTCCATGGCAAACAATCTCTTATGAAGTAGGACTGTTTATTTTAAACAATGCGACCCACTTCTGATGGGTCCTAGTTTTATATTGTCTCACACTGGGGTCCCGTACTAGCGGAGACAGATCTGTATAACTCAGAGGTATGGTATTGGAGGGGGCAGGTCCGTCACTGTATCACACTGGGATAGAATATTGGTGGAGACAAATTTATCACTGTAGAACACAACAGTTCAGTTCCAACAGTTCAGGTAATTCCAATTGGTAATTAAGCAATGGTATATATCCATTGCTTTATGACAATGGATAAAGTACAACTGGTTAGGTTCATCATGGTATAACACTAGAATCCAATTCTGGTGATACAACTTCACTGCTGTATAACAGTGGGGGTACAGTATGGCTGGGTAGAGGTCTTCAGTGGGATACAGTACTCATCGAGATAGGTCCATTGCATTATAACACTGGCTGGGTCAGCATCTATTATCCAACTCTAATTGTACTGAAGAAGGTGGTGGTGAGCTGCCTTCTTGAATCACTGAAGTCCACTTGCTGTAGGTAAACCCACAATGCCATTAGGAGTGGAGTTGCAGGATTTTGACTCATTGACATTTGTTCAATGTCACTATAGTTTCAAGGCAGAATGATAAGTGACATGGAGAGGAACTTGCAAGTGGCGGAGTTCCATGTATCTGCTGCCTTTGACCGTCTAACTCGTGGTTGTAGTAGATTTGGAACATGCTGCCTAAGGAGCCTTGGTGAATTTCTGCAATGCATCTGGTAGATGACAGACACTGCTCACTATGGAGTATCAGCGGTGTAGGAAGTGAATGTTTGTAGATGTGATGCCAATCAAGCAGTCTATTTTGTCCTGGATGGTGCTAAGCTTCTTGAGTGTTGTTGGAACTGCCCTCATCCAGCCAAGTGGAGGAGAATTCCATCACACTCCTGACTTGCGACTTTGCTGGCGGAAGACAGGCTTTAGGGAGTCAGGAGCTGAGCTACTCATTGCAGGACTTCCAGCCTCTAACCCACGCTTGTAGCCATAGTCTTTATATATCCAGTTCAGTCCAGTCCAGTTTCTGGTTGATACTGAGGGAATCAATAATGGTAATGTCTTTGAATATCAAGGAATGTTTGGTTAGATTCTCCCTTGATGGCACATTGTTTGTCACCTGTGTGGCACTTATGTTACTTGTCACTTGTCAGCCCAAGTCAGGATATACGTCCAAGTCTTGCTGCATTTGGACATGGACTGCTTCAGTATCCGAGGAGATATGTGTGGTGCTGACCATTGTGTAATCATCAACGAACTTCCCCATTTCCAACCTTATGATGGATGGAAGGTCATTGATGAAGCAGCTGAGATGGGTGGGCCAAGGACACAACCCTAAGGAAATCCTGCAATAACATCTGGAGCTGAGTTGACTGACTTCATCACTCACAACCATCTTCCTTTCTGCTAAGGCTCCATGATAATCTCACTGGAACCAGGGAGCACAGCCACACCCAGCCAGACTATTGGAGAGATGCTGGAGGTGGATGCTATGTTCATCCTGTCAAAGGCTGCTAACAGCTCAGGTGGAATGGGGACGAACAGCTCTTCTTTGTCATACTGATGCCATTGTCACTGCTCCATTTTTGTCTGTTTGAAAGTTTACCATTAAACCATTCTAACCAGTCTGTCCAGAAGTGAAAAGTGGCGATAGGCTCATTGCAAAGATGAGTCTGGACACATATATGATAAAGTATTCTCTGAGCACTCAAAAATGCAAATTCCTCAGAGGGTGAGTCAAATATCACTCCCCAACTCAAACACAATACTGCTCAGCTTCTACTGAAACAATCACAGACCGTCATGATACAGAACAACTATTTCTATTGCCTGTGACTTCAGAGTTGTACATGCTCAATAACATTCTGCTTTCCCAGGTACAAGTAGGTAGCCATTTACAGGGCAAGGGAATTATGCACATTTCCTGCTAAGCCTTTTGCAATGATTCAAAATCCACCAGAGGAACAGGTAAATCTGCTTAGAAATGATCCTGACAGGTACATCCCTGTTGTCCACACACACATGCATGCACATCTGAGCGGCCACGATCAAGTGAATTATCAGTTAGATGGAGTTGGGAATTCCCTTTGCATTCCGTTTCAGGAAATATAGCTTACAATTCTATGGACTTTTTCATCCCCTCAAGACATCCCAAACCACTCACAGCCAGTGATGCACTTTTGTAAGCTTTGTCACTGTTGTAGTCACATAAGTGCAAACTTGTGCGCAGCAAACCTATCACAAACAGCAATATGAAAATCTCCAGTGCTTTTGTTTTAGTGATGTTGGTTCACATAAGGGAGAATTCCCCTGCTTTTCCCCTTATCCACTGTCTCATCAGGAAAGACAGCACTTTCACCAGTGTGGCACTACCTTACTACTTGCTGGCAGCAGACATCTCAATGCACTGGAGCAGTACGACCAACACTCTCTGCGTAAGATCCTGCAAATCCACAGGGAAGAAGGATACACCGGCACTAGCCCTCAAACAGGCCAACATCAAGGCACTGACTACCTTTGATTGGCCACACTGGGCTGGGCATGTCGTTCTCATGACCGGCACGAGACTCCCCATCAGGTGCTCTACTCCCAAAACAGCAGGCGAGCCCTAGGTTGATAGGGGAAGTGCTTCAGTGATAGCCTCAAGACCTCACTGGCAAAGTGCATCATTGCCACAGACACCTGGGAATCACTGGCTCAAGACCATACAAGATGAAGGAGAAGCATCCAAGAAGTTATCGTGCATAGACTTGCCATCAGGAAAAAAATGGAAGAAAGGTGAAAACAGCATGCTGCCACACCAATGCTCCACCCACCCCTTCCCATGATCACCACCTGTCCCACGTGTAACAGAGCTCGTAACTGTCACATCAGTCCATTCAGCCATCTACAGACTCATCCTGACAGTGGAAGAGAGTCATCATCATCTGCAAAGGACCGCCAATGATGAGGAGTACTTACTGAAGTACTTGTAGTCTCAGGAGTGGGGCTTGAACCCACAACGTTCTGAATCAGAAGCAACATCTACCCACTGAGCCACAGATGAGCCAGTACAATGATGGTATATACCCAGGCTTGGAATGAGATGGTGTTCACTGTGACTCTGAACCATCCATCCAGGCTGCCAAGGAGCATGAGCTCCCAATCTGAGCTATATTGCCATGGAAAGTCGTGTCAGATCCACCCCTCCCTCAACTAGCTTCAAAATCTCCCCACCCCCGACCTCATCCCAAGACCAGCCCCCCCTTCTCATCCCTACCTCCTTGACCTATCTGTCTTCTCTCCCACATATTCGCTCCTTCCACCTCACTGGCCAATCCCCACCCCCACTTCCTACCTACACTCACCTTTACTAGCTTCATCCCAGCCTCCTTCACCTGTCTGTCTTCTCTCCCGCCTATCCACTCCACTATCCACCTTCTATCACCATCTCCCCCTGCCTCTCTATTTATTTCAGAGCACCCTTCGCCTCCCCCATTTCTGAAGAAGGGTCCCGACCCAAAGCGTAAGCTTTCCTGCTCCTCTGATGCTGCCTGGCCTGCTGTGTTCCTCCAGCTCCAGACCTTGTTATCTCAGACTCCAGCACTGGCAGTTCCTACTTCATATCAGCACTGCCTGCCTGTGTCACTGGAGAACACAGACGAGAAAAAGGGTTTGAAAATACCACAAAATGGGAGAGGCTAAAGCTCAATTTAACACTCAAGACCAATTACTCCAATTTTTCAATATCAATTGTTGGAGGGACTCGCTTCCCTTGAAGGTGAAGGCACAAATAAATACATTATAATATCAAACTCTGATGAAATCCCTTTTCAATATATTCTACAGAAAACTGAAACCAATTTGGGTGTCTCACTGAACTAGGTTCTAAGTCACAGTCTTCATTTTGGCCAATAGATATGGAGTAATGAGTACAATAAACATAGATTGCACACATCTTAATAATCTGTGCATCTACCTGGAGACCACACAGATCCCATGTGATACACGACAACCTCCCACAGCCCGAACCTCTTCTCTGGTGCAGCAACCCCATTCAGTTCCTCCTGTAAATTCAGTCCATTAACTCCCCTTGTTTAATGTAATGAGTTATGCAGTCCATACATTTTCAGTGTTACGTACTGCTTAGTTTGCACAGTTCTCATAGTGTGATACACTTCTCCTTCTGTAACATACCTAGTGGTTTTCAGTGCATACAGATTCTCATGCAACACTGCTTATCTTTACGACCTATCTGATATAATCCTAGGTTCGCTCTGTACAGATATTTTGCTTGTCCACTATCAATAATATCTTTCCCTTGAGCAGGACAAGATCATCACAGATTATTAATACAATGAATGTCCTTGGACATTGAGTTGAACAAATAACAGATATACACCAACAGAGCTAGAAAGATAAGATTGAGGTTTAAGGCAGTTTATTTTCTGTACCTAGAAATTATGAATGGGCACAAACTCATTAATAGTGAGTTGTTATCATATCAAGGAGAACTTCAACATTTCAGAGATCTGCTATAATTGAGAGGTGAGCTTACCTTTCTGAACATGAATGATGTCTGGGAAATTGGACAGTAGGCCTTGGTACAGGGAAAGTGTGTCCAACATATGGAACAGATCATTCTTGGGCTGTTCTGCAAACAACTCTCCAATGGCTTCATATGTTTTGCCCGTATTGGAAATGGCCTTGTTCAGAGGCACTGCAAGGTGTGGTTGATCCAATTCAAAAGCCTGACTTATTGAATTAAAAGCATTGCCTAATTTCTGAAATTCCTTCCTGAAGCCTCCGACATGTTTGCGGCAGAGGTCTGTGGCCACATTGGTCAGTTGCAGCACACTGTCATCCATCCTCTTAGAGAAAGTTTTGAACGTGTCCACCCTCTCCTCCACATCCTGAAGATCCTGATGTTCCTGTGGGATTTGGATGGTCAGGAAAGAATTGGCACCGACCAATTCATCTTTCTCCATCCGTCTTTTTCCCTGTTTCCAGGCCCTGTCATCTGTGCAAGTCAGGAAGTGTTGAAACCCCTCGTACTGGGAAAGCACTGGATGACTTGTCATGTGGTCCATCCACAGAATCAAGCGCCTCTTGCGTTTCTCAATGAAATCATCTTCAAATCTGCCAGTGGCCTGTTTCTCTGGCAGATGTGGCACAGAGATGACAGAAAACTTGTGCAGCAGCCTATTGTGTAGCCAGTCAAAGTGTTTGTAGCGACGATAAACGGGGTTGTTGGTTTGACTAGGCGTCAGCTTATAGGAGATGTAACTCTTGATGCCTTTAAACTTGGTTTGCTTAGTGGGTTCCTCAATGGTACAGGTGAAGGGGTGAGGGCTCTCGCTCCACTGAGGCCCATCAGGGCTCATCACCACACTGTAGGTTTCTGAAGTCTTAAAGATAGCAGGCACTTCACCCAGGATGAATGCTTCCCCACCAGATCTAACAAAACTTGAGAAGCGGTTGAAGTTCTTGCCCACAGCACTGCTTTTAGTGCTGAGCCTGCTGGCAGTGCTGTCCTGCCTTTCCACTGATGGCTTTTGCCTGTACATCACATTAGGATATGGGGAGACTGTGTATGGATGGAGATGATTGTGGCCATTGGTGTTACTGGACACACCAGGTTCATCAAACACAGTGGAAGAGTCATCCCAGTCATCCCAATCATCATCATCATCTTCCTCATAGCTGCCCTGTTGGTAGGAAGAGGCTGAACTGGGGGAGTAAATTGCAGAGTGATTTCCTGGTGAGTGGTGAGTGAAAGCAGAATTGGAAGTGTAGGGTAAGGGTGTACTGGGTTTGAGAATTTCCACATAAGAAGCTGGAAAGAGCCCTTTGTCCCCTCGGCTGTTCTGGCCTTCCAGCCAACCATCCAAAGACTTCTCGTTAAAAACCAGCAGCTGTTCATTCTCTTGGATGCTGATCTCCTCGGGGTTCTCACTCTGGAAGCTGTAAAGAGCTTTGGCTTTGATGGAAGCCATGGTCCAGGGATGGGGAAGAAGGGGGCTGCAGTATCTCCTCGGGGATCTGGCAGCTGGAGGTGGGTGCGGATTATCCAACTCTCTCCTTTAATACTCGACTTTCTCCAGCCGGGAGAAGGAAGGCGGACGGCTGGTTCGCAACTCCTACCGACTCCTCTGCTCCGGGTACATCGTTCAGCTCCGCAATTTGTTCCTTGCGTCCAAGACCCAGCTACAAACTGTGTCCCGGGATACTGTAACCTCCCCAGCGATGGCCGCGGCTAAACTCCTCTTTGTTGTGATAAGCTCCCGTACTTTGACGCGCAGCAAAACTTTTGTAGCTTGCAAAGGAAGTTCGCGACTGCCCTCTAGGTATTGGATCTTGGGCACTTCAAGGAAACACATCCCACTGATCCTTCGAAACCGCCGGGATCAAGCCAGGAACTGACTGCTGGGACCAAAAGAAAACCCGAAAAAACTGCGGACGCTGTAAATCAGGAAGAAAAACAGAAATTGCTGGAAAAGCACAGCAGGTCTGGCAGCATCTGTAAAGAAAATATTAAAGTTAACGTTTCGGGTCCAGTGACCCTCCCTCAGAACTGACTGCTGGGGTTTGTTCCAGGCAACACCCCCTCCCTCCGTCCGTCCTCAGTAACTAACCAACCAGTGTAAGGCTTTCGTGGTAACAAGCATGGGGCTGGATGAACACAGCAGATCAAGCAGTGGGTTATTTGACCATTTTAGCTCTGGCCAAATCAGAGCACAGGGACAAGAGGAGGTCAGTCAGCTCCTCAAGATTGTGAACTATGATCAGGGTTGATCTAATATCTGGAGGGTAACAGGGAATAGTGAAAAAGATTCTGGAATCTTTTATCTTTCCAAATAACCTGCAGAGATTTTATGCAAACACAGGGTGTACTGGACAGCACAGCGAGTGTTTGAGACCTTAAAATGAAACAAATAACTGCGGATGTTGGAAATCTAACACAAAAATAGAAATTGCTGGAGAAACTTAACAAATCTAGCAGCATCTGTAACTATTATACTCTCTCTACAGATGCTGCTAGACCTGTAAAGTCTCTCTAGCAAGATTTTTTTCCAGATTTCCAACATTCGCTGTTACTTATTTTGTTTTAACGTTTCAAACAAAAGCAGAAATTGTTGGAGAAACTGCTAAGATTCTTTGGCTTTATTTAAGCGATTTTAGTGGTGTATGGGCAATTATATCACCTCCATCAAATGTACCTTATGTCATGGAACTGGTGTCAAGGTTTAGACAAGGTGTGAGAATAAAAATATTCACAGTCCCCATTTCCGGGAGAAACAAGACTTTGCGGTGAAACTAAAAACAAGCATCCCTCGCGTGACCTTTTCACCATACAGGGCCATCCAATCATTTCCAAGCACATTCCAAATTATCTTCACCACAAAGAATTGACTGCTTCAAACATAGTCTCACTGAAGTTCTACACTGTTAAACTTACACACAGACATTTGCAGCTATCTTTAAAAAAATGAACTTGTGCAGTGAAAAAGAGAACCTGAAATCCAATTGGTTTGGTTTTCAGGAGTGTGATAAATCTGCGATTTGTCAGTTTATAGCTTTGAGCAGGTAATCGTTCATCATCAATGGTTTTTAACTAATTTACTCATCAGTCAGCAGCCAATTCTAAAGAAAGTGTAAAGAAAATATCCACTTTTTTAAACAATTAAATTCGTGCAGAGAAACCAAATTGACTGTAAATAACAACTTGGATCAAGCAAACTTTACATTACAGAGTGCACCTGGATTAATAGGAATCTGAAAACTTATCATTTTCATCCACTGAACTCTTGAGCTTTCATTAGTAATTAGAAGAATCTGATTGACATAAATGCAGCAAAGCATTTGCAAATGGGATCAATATTTTGCCACAGGAAAAATGAAAATAACTTAAAATTGCTATAGATTAGAGAAAAAGTAATATGAAATGGAAGAGCAAAATAGTGTAGATGCTGGTGATTTGAAATAGAAACAGAAAATGCTAAAAATACACAGCAGGATAAACATCATGTGTGGAGAGAGTAACAGTTAACATTTTTGGTCAAGATAACCTTTCATCATAACTATATCTCCCCACGGATGCTGCCTGACTTGCTGAGTGTTTCCAACATTTTCTGTTTTTAATGAAAACTATATATGGAATAATTCTCAGAAATAGAAGTGTTATAGAAAGGGAAGGGGTTTTGGGTGAATTGAACTCTCCAAATACTGGATCTTTCACTATGTCATTGTGATTTTAATGGGGGCAAATCTGGAGATCATGCAGAACCTGTTGACCTGCACTTTAGTCTTCAGTACTCAAACTTCATCAAGAATCACAGAGGAGAGCAGAACATGTCACTTCAAAGTAGGTGGTGACTTTTTCAAAAAGTAGACAGATGTACTGGACTCTTGATTTCAAAACTGAGTATGCCACAGGCAACAAGATTGCGGATTTGGCAGGGAACTGACAGGATCCTGGTCAAAGCACTTTCCCCTCTCCTTATTCCTCGTGCTATAAATACACCTGCGTAGGAGTTGGACAAAATAATGGGACAAGTCTGTATTTAAACTGCAGGAGCTCAGACTTGACACAGCCTGGCCATGGGCACTAATTACAACTCTTTAATTTCATTCTAAAATGTTAGAACTTATGCTTTTCCAACCCATCCCATCTCCACTTAATTGGATGCTGGCATTTCCAGTGACTGTTTAAATGCTTTGGAACTGTTTTTCAGACGTGTGGCTTTGGGCACTTTCTGGCAGAAAATAGTGAACTATATTCTCTTGACCATGAAGGAATCAAAGCCCCATCTACTGGTAGAGTGTGGCAACTCAGCAAAACCAGGAAGGTCAGCAGCGAGAGTTCCAGTGGATAAAGGAGTGTGAGGCTAAACTGCTTCTGGAAACTGTTGTTGGTGAGTAACAGGTAGGTTTTGTGAAATTGTTACCAGAGCAGACAGCATCAGAAGCTTCGATTTAGTATTAAGGATGTTTAACATTGTAAGGATTAATTAACGTAAAGGAATAAGACACGGCAGGAGAGCTCCAAATCACAGTCTGCTCCTCTTGCTCGATGTGGGAAGCCAGGCACACTTTCAGTGCCCGGGAGCTGCAAGTGTGCAAGAAGTGTCTCCAGCTGCAGCTCCTGGAAGCCCGAATTTCAGAGTTGGAGCAACGTCTGGGGACACTGTAGAGCATTTGCAAGACGGAGAGTGTTGTGGATTGTACGTATAGAGAGATGGTCACACTGCAGACTCAGAATCCACAGGCAGGAAGGGAATGGACAACCACCAGGCCAAGCAGCAAGGCTAAGCAGTCAATGCGGGAATCTCCTGTGGCTATTCCCCTGCAAAACAAATATACATTTTTGGATACTGTTGAGGGGAATAGCCTCTCGTGGATAACAGCAGCAGCCAAATTCATGGCACCATGGTTGCCTCTGCTGCAGAGGGAGGGAGAGATAGACATAAAAATGCTATAGTTATAGGAGATTCAATTGTAAGGGGAATAGAAGGCATTGCTGTGGCTGCAAACAAGAGTCCAGGATGGTATGTTGCCTCCCTGGTGCTAGGTTAGGGTCTGGATATCTCGAGGTAGTTGCAGGACATTCTGGAGGTGGAGGGCGAACAGCCAGTGGTTGTAGTACACGTTAGTACGAACGACATCAATGATAAAAGGATGAGGTCCTAAAAGCAGAATACTGAGAACTAGTTAGAAAGTTGAAATGTAGGATCTTAAAGGTAGTTATCTCAGAATTACTACCCGTGCCACAAGCTAGTCAAAGTAGAAACAGTAGGATATATAGGATGAACACGTGGCAGGAAAGATAGTGTGAGGGGGAGGGTTTCAGATTTGTGGTGAACTAGGATTGGTTCTAGTGGGGCTGGGACCTGTACAAACTGGACGGGTTACACCTGGCAGGACCAGGACTGATGTCCTTGGGGGGGATACTTGGTAGAATGGTTAGGGAGGGTTTAATGTGGCAGGGGAATGGGAACCAGAGGAGTAGGGTAGTGATGCAGCAATTGAGGAAGAGGTAGAAACCAAGGAAAATAGAAAGAACAAGAACAGGGAGGGAAATACTGCTGAAAAGAACGGGGGAGGTAATCTGAAATGGATGTATTTCAATGTGAGAAGTATAATAGGCAAAGTAGATGAACTTAAAGCTTTGGTTAGTACATGGAACTATGATGTTATTGCAATTACAGCGACTTGGCTGAAAGAGGGACAGGACTGGCAGCTGAATGTCCCAGGTTTTAGATGTATCAGATGTGATAGAAAGGGAGGTAAAAGGGGTGGGGGAGTTGCATTACTGGTAAAGGAGTATCTCACAGCAGTGCAGTGAGATAATATGGATAGAATTCAGGAATAGGAAAGGTGAAATCACAATGCTGGGGGCATACTACAGGTCTCCCAGCAGCCAGCAGGAGATAGAGGAGAGAATACATTGACAGATTTTGGAAAGATGTAAGAACAGCAGGGTTGTTGTGGTGGTGATTTTAACTTCCCCTCTTATATTGACTGGGACTCACTTTGTGCTAGGGACTTGGATGGGGCACAATTTGGAAGGACCATTCAGTAGGAATTCTTGACACAATATGTAAACAGTCCAACCAAGGAAGGGGTTATACTGGACCTAGTTTTGGGAAATGAGCTCGGCCAGGTAAGTGAAGTTTCAGTGGGGGAGCATTTTGGGAGTAGTGACCATAATACAGTGAATTTTAAGATATTCATGGATGGCGATAACAACGGTCCTCAGGTGAAGGTGTTAAATTAGGGGAAGGCAAACTACAACAATATTAGGCAAGAACTGGAGAATTTTGATTGGAGGTGGCTGTTTGAGGGTAAATCTACATCAGACGTGGTAGTATTTCAAATTTCATTTGATAAGAGTTCAGGAGTGGCATGTTCCTGTGAGAATGAAGGATAGGTATGGGAAGTTACATGAACCTTGGATGACCAGGAATGTTATGACCTTGATCAGAAAGAGAAAGGAAGGAAGCATATGTAACGTCCAGGAGGATAGGAATTGATGAAGCCCTTTAAGTATATAAGGAAAGTAGGAAAGAACTTAAACAAGGAATTAGAAGTGCTAAAAGGGGTCATGAAAAGTCATCAACAAACAGGATTAAGGGGAATCCACCAAGTTGCTATTAAAAAGGAAGTGGTGTTGTGCATCTTAAAAAGTATTAAGTCCTGATGGGATCTATCCCAGAATATTGAGGGAGGTGAGAGAACAAATTGCCGGAGCAGTGACTAACATCTTTGTATCCTCTTTGACCATAGGTGAGGTCCCAGAGGACTGAAGAATAGACAATATTGTCTCACTGTTTAAGAAGGGTAGCAGGAATAATCCTGGAAATTCTAGGCCAGCGAGTCTTACGCAGTGGTAGGGAAATTATTGGAAAAGATTTTCAGGGATAAGATCTATATACATTTAGAACCAAATGGATGCATTAGTGAAAGACAGCAAGGTTTTGTGTGGGGGAGGTCATGCCTCACTAATTTGATCAAGTTTTTTGAGAAGGTGACGAAGATGATTGAAGAGGGAAAAGTGATTGTTGTTGTTTACATGGTCTTCAATAAAGCGTTTGACGAGGTACAAAAGGTGAAATCACATGGTATCGGGGTGAGTTGGCAAGATGGATATAGAACTGGCTTAGTCATGGGAGACAAAGAGTAGAGGTGGAAGGATGCTTTTCAGAATGGAGGGCTGCGACTAGTGATGTTCCACAGGGATCAGTGCTGGGACCTCTGCTGTTCGTGTTCTACATAAATGATTTGGAGGAAAACGTTGCTGGTCTAATTAGTAATAGATACAAAGACCGGTGGAGTTACGGATAGTGAGGAGCATTGTCAGAAGATATAGCAGGATATGGATCAGCTGGAGGCGTGGGCAGAAAAGTGGCAGATAGAGTTTAATTTGGACAAATATGAGGTGATGCATTTTGGAAGATCAAGTACAGGTGGAAATTATACAGTGAATGGCAGAACCCTTAGGAGTATTGATATGCAGAGGGATCTGGGTGTGAAAGTCCACAGATCACTGTAGATGGCAGCATAGGAAGGTAAGGTAGTAAAAAAGGCTTATGGCATGCTTGCCTTCATTGGAAGAGGCACTGAGTACAACGATAGACAAGTTATGCTGCAGCTTTCTAGAACTTTGGTTAGGCCACCCTTGGAATATTATGTATAGTTCTGGTCACCACACTACCAGAAGGATGTAAATGCTTTGGTCAGGGTACAGAAAAGGTTTACCAAGATGTTGCCTGGTATATGGGGGATTTCAGTTTTGAAGAAAGGTTGGATAGACTGGGTTTGTTTTAACTGGAACGCAGGAGGTTGAGGGGCAACCTAATAGAAGTTTATAAGATTGTAAATGGCATGGATAGAGTGGAAAGCAAGAGGCTTTTTCCCAGGGTGGAGGGATCAATTACTAGGGGACACAGGTTCAAGGTGCAAGGGGGAGAGTTTAAAAGAGATGTGTGTGGCAAGTTTTTCACATAAAGGATGGTGAGTGTTGCCAGAGGAGGTGGTGGAAGCAGACACAATAGCAGCGTTCAAGAAGCACCTGGATAGCACATGAATAGGAAGGGGATAGAGGGATATGGATCTGTGAAGTGAATTTGGATCTGAACTGTGAAGACAGTTTTAGTATGGAAGGGGAAAATGTGGCAGCACAGGCTTGGAGTGCCGAAGGGCCTGTTCCTCTGCTGTATTGTTCTTTGTTCTTCTTTGTTCCTAACCCACCAACTAGCCAAGCCAATGTCAGCAGCATCTATGCTTAAACAAGTTGTATTTGTATATACCATTTAATGAAATAAAACATCCAGAACTGTTTCACTGCAGCATCATAAAAACAATGACACCATGTCCTAATAGGAAATAACAGATTATTAGACAGCAAGTAGGCTTTGAGGAGCATCTTACCCGGTGGGAAAGAAAGCGGGGCGGGGAGGTGGGCAAAGGTTAATGGTGGGTTATTTTCAGAACTTAAGGCCGAGGTAACTGAAGGTACGATCTTAAATAGTGAAACAATTAGTCAAGATGCTCAAGAGGCCAGAATGAGAAGATTACAGATAAATTTACAGATAAATTTAGAGGGTTACAATGCTCGAGGAGATGACAGCAAGTGTAGAAATGTGGGCTACCACCATGTAAGAACTGAAAAACAGGGATCAGAATTTCAAAATTGAGGTAATGCTTAACCAAGAGCTGAAATACATCAGTGAGCACAAGAATGATTCGTGAACAGGACTTGGTAAGAGTTAGGATATAGACAACATTAGGATGTAGAGTTTTAGAGGGTACAAGCAGGACTGAGTTGGAGTCATTGAGTTTGGAGGTAAACTGCAGAGATAACTGTGTTTGTCTCCTGCACAATTGCTGTTTGATCTCTTGAGTGTTTCCATCAATTTCTATTTTTTTTCTTACAAGGATGGAATTGCCATGCCACTGTATTCAATTTCCCTATTTACAAAGCCATGTATCCCATATGCTTTCTTAACTGTCTTATTACTGGCTCGAAGGTGGGATACAGGTGCAGAGTTGCTTTTCAGACTGGAGGCCTGTGACCAGTGGTGTGCCACGGGGATAGGTGCTGGGTCCACTGCTTTTCGTTATTTGCATAAATGATTTGGATGTGAACATGGGAGGTATGGTCAGTTAGTTTGCAGATGACACCAAAATTGATGGTGTAGTGGACAGCGAAGAAGGTTACCTCAGAGTATGACAGGCCAATAGGCTGAGGAGTGGCAGATAGAATTTAATTTAGATAAATATGAGGTGCTGCATTTTGAAAGGCAAAGCACACAGGGCTTATACACTTAATGGTAAGGTCCCGGGCAGTGTTGCTGAACAAAGAGACCTTGGAGTGCAGGTTCATAGCTCCTTGAAAGTGGAGTCCCAGGTAGACAGAATAGCGAGGAAGGCATTTGGTATGCTTGCCTTTATTGGCATTGAGTACAGGACTTGGGAGATCGTGTCGCAGCTGTATAGGACACTGGTAAGGGCACATTTGGAATACTGCATGAGATTCTGGTATCCCTGCTATAGGATGTTGTGAAACTTAAAAGGGTTCAGAAAAGATTTGCAAGGATGTTGCCAGGGTTGGAGGGTTTGAGCTACTGAGAGAGGCTGAACAGGCTGGGCTATTTTCCCTGGAGCGTCGAAGGCTGAAGGGTGACCTTATAGCGGTTTATAAAATCATGACGGGCATGGATAGAGTAAATAAACAAGGTCTTTTCCCTGATAACAAGGTGTGGAGCTGGATGAACACAGCAGGCCAAGCAGCATCACAGGAGCAGGAAAGCTTGACGTTTCGGGCCTAGACCCTTCATCAGAAATGGGAGAGGGGAAGAGGGTTCTGAAATAAATAGGCAGAGAGGGGGAGGCGGATAGAAGATGGATAGAGGAGAGGATAGGTGGAGAGGAGGCAGACAAGTCAAAGAGGCGGGGATGGAGCCAGTAAACGTGAGTGTAGGTGGGGGGGGTAGGGAGGAGATAGGTCAGTCCAGGGAGGACAGAGAGGTCAAGGGGACGGGATGAGGTTAGTAGATAGGAGATGGGGGTGGGGCTTGAGGTGGGAGCCCTGCCGAGTCTTCACCATCCCCCCAGACCTCCCCATTACTGAGGACGAACGTTCAGTCCTCAGTAAAGGGCTCACCTTTGTCCCCCTCCACCCACATATCAACGAATACCGCTCACTCTTGGATATTAAGCAGTTTTTCTGCCGCCTCCGCCTCCACGCTTACTTCTTCAACCGTGAATCTAACCCTCCCTCTACTGACCCCTTCTCCCGCCTTCAACACAAGCCCTCCTCCTGGAAACCACCCCAAGGCCTCCTACCCTCCCTCGACCTCTTCATCTCCAACTGCCGTCGAGACATCAATCGCCTCAACCTCTCTACCCCTCTCAAACACTCCAACCTCTCCCCCGCAGAACGTGCAGCCCTCCACTCTCTCCACTCCAATCCCAACCTCACCATAAAACCTGTGGACAAGGGAGGCGCAGTTGTAGTATGGCGCACTGACCTCTACATTGCTGAGGCCAGGCGTCAACTCTCTGACACCTCCTCCTACCGCCCCCGGATCATGACCCCACCCCCGAGCACCAAACCATCATCTCCCAAACCATCCACAACCTCATCACGTCAGGTGACCTCCCACCCACCGCCTCCAACCTCATCGTTCCGCAACCCTGCACCTCCCACTTCTATCTCCTTCCCAAAATCCACAAACCTGAATGCCCTGGTCGACCCATTGTCTCCGCCTGCTCCTGCCCCACCGAACTCATCTCCACCTAACTAGACTCCATTTTCACCCCCTTGGTCCAGGAACTCCCTACCTACGTCCGTGACACCACCCACACCCTCCACCTCCTCCAGAACTTCCAATTCCCCGGTCCCCAACATCCCATTTTTACCATGGACGTCCAGTCCCTATACACCTGTATTCCCCATGCAGATGGCCTAAAGGCCCTCCGCTTCTTCCTGTCCCGCAGAACTGACCAATCCCCCTCCACTGACACCCTCATCCGCTTAGCCGAACTCGTCCTCACCCTCAACAACTTCTCTTTCAATTCCTCCCACTTACTACAGACAAAGGGGGTGGCCATGGGTACCCGCATGGGCCCAAGCTATGCCTGCCTCTCTGTAGGTTACGTGGAACAATCCCTCTTCTGTACCTACACTGGCCCGAAACCCCACCTCTTCCTCCGTTACAGTGGTGACTGTATCGACGCCGCCTCGTGCTCCCACGAGGAGCTTGAACAGTTCATCCACTTCACCAACACCTTCCACCCCAACCTGAAGTTCGCCTGGACCATCTCTAACACTTCTCTCTCCTTCCTGGACCTCTCTGTCTCTATCTCGGGTAACCACCTAGAAACCGATGTCCATTTCAAGCCCACTGACTCCCACAGCTACCTGGAATACACCTCCTCCCACCCACCTTCCTGCAAAAATGCCATCCCCTATTCCCAATTCCTTCGCCTCCGCCGCATCTGCTCCCAGGATGAGGCATTCCACTCCCGTACATCTCAGATGTCCTCATTCTTCAAGGACCGCAACTTCCCCCCCGCAGTGGTCGAGAACGCCCTCGACCGTGTCACCCGCATTTCCTGCGACTCATCCCTCACACCCCATCCCTGCAATAACAACCAAAAAAGAATCCCCCTCGTCCTCACGTACCACCCCGCCAACCTCCGGATCCGACGCATCATCCTCTGACACTTCTGCCATCTGCAATTCGACCCCACCACCAAAGACATTTTTCCCTCCCCACCCCTGTCTGCTTTCCAGAGGGACCACTCCCTCTGTGACTCCCTTGTCCGCTCCACACTCCCCTCCAGCCCCACCACACCCGGCACTTTTCCCTGCAACCGCAGGAAGTGCTACACCTGCCCCCACACCTCCTCCCTCACTCCAATCCCAGGCCCTAAGAAGACTTTCCACATCAAGCAGATGTTCACCTGCACATCTGCCAATGTGGTATACTGCATCCGCTCTACCCGTTGTGGCCTCCTCTACATTGGGGAAACCAAGCGGAGGCTTGGGGACCACTTTGCAGAACACCTGCGCTCGGTTCGCAACAAACAACTGCACCTCCCAGTCGCGAACCATTTCAACTCCACCTTTTGCTGTCTATCTTTATTTGCCCAGACTATATGGCTTGATAGTATAAAGTGGGTTGTTAAGAGCCAATGCTGTAGGCCTGGAGTCACCAAAAGTTTTTTAATGATTGAGAATGTCATATCCTCAAGGCTATTAGTGAATCTGAAGGTTTTTTTTAAAAAAACGACAATCTGGTAGCTTCCTGGCCAATTTTAGTGCATTTTCCAGTTTTAAGTCACCAAATAAAAATGTAAGAACTGGGACAGGAGTTGGCAATTCAGCCCCTCAAGTCTATTCCACTATTTCATATGATCATGGGTGATCTCATTTCAGCCTCAACTCCACTTTGCTGCCCTCTCTCTATAACCCATTAACCCATTACTAATTAAAAATCTATCTCATCCTTAAATTTATACAATGTGCCAACATCCACCGGATTGAGGTAGTGAATTCCATAGATTCAGGACCCTTTGAAAGAAGTAGTCTCTCCTTATGTCTGTTTTAAATTTGCTACCCATTATCCTAAAACTATGATCTGTCATTCTAGATTTCTCCACGAGGAAATGTCCTCTCTACATCTTTTTGCCAATTTCCTTTAACATTGTTTGATCTCAATGAGATCTTCTCTCATTCTTCCAAACTGCAGAGAGTATATACCTAAACTGTGCAATCTCTCTTCATGAGGCAAACCCCTCATCTCTGGAATCAACTGAGTAAATATCCTATGAACTGCAACTACATCCTTAAATACACAAATTTAAACTCACAAATTGTGATGGGAAAATGTACAACTCTCTGTATTACAAGCCCAGTACTTGGAACACACAGTATCACCATCTCGTACATTTTTAAAATGTACACTACTACCTTGGGGATTGTTTGGTCTATTTAATTGACCACAAGTCAACGCAAATAGGATTTCTAATGAGGCCACATTATTAATATTTTTATAAAGTAAGTTAATTTCATGAAAATACGGATGAGTAAGGATTAAGGACAGTGAGGTTGGCTCAGTGGTTAGCACTGCTGCCTGACAGCCCCAGGTTCAATTCCATCCTTGGGCGACTGTGTGTGTGGAGTTTGCACATTCTCCCCGTGTGTGTGTGTGTGGTTTCCTCCCACTGTCTTAAAAATGTGCAGGTTAGGTGGATTAGCCATGGAAATTACGGGGATAGGGTGGACTTGTTGGGCCGAATGGCCTGTTTCCACACACTAGTATAAAACAGGATTTTTTCGACTGTAAACATTATTCGATGCGAATAAGGTAGTGAATCTATATTTTAAAGAAATTCCCAGTTAGGGTCCATTCCCTGGGGCTGTTGAAGATAACAATTTACCTCGGGAGGCAGTTGGCTCGAGAATATTCTGAAGTGTACACACAGGCCGTCCCGCCTGATCGTTAACCCCCCCATGGGAACAATAAAGTGTCGTTTGTTGAGGGGCGTGGAACAATAAAGTGTCGTTTGTTGAGGGGCGTGGAACAATAAAGTGTCGTTTGTTGAGGGGCGTGGAACAATAAAGTGTTGTTGTTGCGGGGCGTGGAACAATAAAGTCCCATGATTGAGGGGCGGGGCCGCCAGCCCGCGGGGAACAATAAAGTTTTGTTGTGGTTGTCAAGCACAAGATGGCGGCGGAGCTGCGGCCGCCGCTGATTTTCGATCCCGAATCTGAGGGAGACAGCGTCGAAGGGGAGGATATCTTCACCGGCAGTGTGAGTCTGTCCAGCTGCCGTGACTCCACATGAGCTGAGGGGAAGGAGGGATAGGGTCCCAGGCTGCGACCTGTGATTTGGGCGAAATAGAGGAACAAATAGAGAGGGGGCAGAGGGTAGAAGTGGGTGTGGGAGAGGGTGGATGGAGTGTAAAAGAGAGGGGGCTTTAAAGTAGAAGGAGGAGGTACGAGGGGGAGTGGGGCGAGAGATGGTGTGGTTAGATGTGGGAGGGATGAGGAGAAAATGAGGAACCTGGAGGGGTGTGGAAAGTTGGGGAGGTAAGTGTTTCGATGGAGGAGTTGGGACGAGGAGGCTTGAAGTGGGGGCAAGGAAGGAGGATTAGTGCGGAATGAATGAATGAAAGAAAGAGCTGTCTGGTTGTTGGGGGTGGTGTTGAACAAGGCCTTTGTTTTGGGGGAATTGATGAGTGAGGGTGTTTGTAGGCTTCCTTGGGTGAGGGACTTTTTTTTTCTGTGTTGTTAGTTGTGGGGGTGTGTTTGGAGCTGTGCAGTTGTCAGTATGTTGTGACTGTCACTTTGTAGGAAGGTTTGATGAAGGTATTATCAAAATTCTGGAACTCATTGTTCCCCAGCACTTAGCATTGCTGGTGCCCTCTAGAGGGAAGAGGAAAATGCTGTTGAGGAAATATGGCACTAAAGGGTGCAATTTGGTCTGTGAGGTTTCTGTGTGAAACTAACCAATTGGAGCCATTTTTTCCCCCATTCTATCCCTGTACCCCTGAAAGTTTGTCATGTGTGTCTATTTGAATTTGTTTTGAAACAATTCATTCTCTACTTCCAACCCTACACAGTCCTCATAACCTTGTACACCATTGATAATTGGCAATTTATCAACCTTTACTTGAAATAATCTTAAAGGATGGAGAATTTCAAAGATTCACAACTCTTTCAGTTTAAAAACAATTCTTATACAGGTCTTAACTGGCATTTCCCTAACTTTTATATTGTACCTTTTGGTTCTAGACTTTCCAGGTAGGGGAAACATTTTGTCCACGTCTGCCCTGTCTTGTAGATTTTAATTAGATTGCCCCCCCCCCTTATTCTTAAACTTGAGAGAATACAGGACCTGTTTAGCCAATCTCTCTCCCCATACCTGCTGCACATGCATTGTTGTCAATGCCTTATTGACAGGGACCCCCCATGACCCTTTTCACCCACTCATCACTTAAGGAACTAGTTGGCCAGTTAGTTCATTGGCCCAAAGTTGTGCTGTTGATTTTTTTTGTTTTCACTGAATGAGATGCTTAGTGCCCTTCATCAGACCGGTATCAGGGATTGCTCATTGGAATCAGTATCAAGTGATGCTCTGCTATAATACCACTCTATGCTGCATGCATGTTTGATATTGTTGTTTACGGCTTTATAGCATACCTGCCTGCTGTATTACTCAAACATTAGCTTGTCTTTTGCCAAGCCCAGATGTGCTTGGGCCAGGTTCACCCTTTGGTGCAAATCTTTGCTGATATCCAGGTATCTGTGCAGGTGATGGCTCAGTGCACTGTGGCTGTGAAATTTACAAATTTGAACTTGTGCATGAATGGTATGGCATCTCATTGCAAGATCTCACTCAAAAACAATGCAAAATATTCACACTCCAGTCAGGGTACACTCTTGGCCAAATTGTAACTTCCCACCATACTGCTTTTAAATTGGTTACCAAATTACTTGCTTAAAGAGATCACAGTGAAGTACAGGTCAGTTTAAAAATGCCAAATCATCCACAGGTGTAACAGGAAGATCAGATTGTTGCTATAGCAGTGCTGTTTTGACCCAGGCTTCTGCCAATATTCCTCACCATCTTAATCTTTCTTCATGGCTATCTGGAAGAAGACTTCAAGTATGCTTGTTATGGACCAGAGCAGACCCCCTCAATGTATATTAAGAAGGTAGCCTAGGCCCTCACTTTCTTTCTTTAAAGGTAAATGTGAGGTGCTGTGCTCCAGGTGCAATTTGAAATGAAATATAAAATTCTATTTTAATCTGGTCGCTCATTTCTAAAGGATTTTTAGAACATAATGAACATAAGAACTAGGAGCAGGAGTAGGCCTTCCGGCCCTTCAAGCCTGCTCCATCATTCAATAAGATCGTGTGATCTTTTTGTGGACTCGGATCCACTTAACCACGCTCTCACCATATCCCTTAATTCCTTTATTGTTCAAAAAAAATCTAGCTTAGCTTTAAAAACATTTACTGAAGTAGTGTCAGCTACTTCACTGGGCAAGGAATTCCATAGATTAACAACCCTCTGGGTGAAGAAGTTCTTCCTCAATTCAGTCCTAAATCTGCTCCCTCTAATCTTGAGGCTATGCCCTCTTGTCCTAGTTTCACCTGCCTGTGGGAACATCCTCTCTACTTCTATCTTATCGATTCCCTTCATAATTTTATATGTTTCTATAAGATCCCCTGTCAGTCTTCTGAATTCCAGTGAATATAATACCAATCTACTCGGTCTCTCCTCATAAGCCAACCCCCTAAACTCCGGAATCAACCTAGTGAATTTCCTCTGCACCCCCTCCAGTGCCAGTACATCCTTTTTCAAGTAAGGAGACGGAAACTGCACACAGTACTCCAGGTGTGGCCTCACCAGCACCTTGTACAGCTGCAACATAACCTCCCTGCTTTTAAACTCGATCCCTTTAGCAATGAAGGACAAAATTCCATTTGCCTTCCTAATTATTAGTTGTACCTGCAGAGCAACCTTCTGTGATTCATGCACAAGGACATCCAGGTCCCGCTGCGTAGCAGCATGCTGCAACTTTTTACCATTCAAGTAATAATCCTTTTTACTATTACTCCTACCAAAATGTATGACTTCACATTTATTTACATTGTATTCCATCTGCCAGACCTTTGCCCACTCACTCAATGTTCCTCTGTAAGGTTTCACAGTCCTCTGCACACTTTGCTCTGCCACTCATCTTAATGTCATCTGCAAACTTTGACACTCTGCATGTGGTGCCCAACTCCAAATCGTCTATATAAATTGTAAATAATTGCGGTCCCAACACTGATCCCTGAGGCACACCACTAGTCACTGATTGCCAGCCAGAATAGCACTCATTTATCCCCACTCTTTGCTACCTGTTAGTCAACCAATCTTCTATCCATGCTAATACTTTATCCCTAACACCATGCATCCTTATCTTATGCAGCAGCCTCTTATGCGGCACCTTGTTGAAGGCCTTTTGGAAATCCAGGTACACCACATCCACTGGGTCCCCATTGTCCCCCTTGCTCATAATGTCTTCATAGAATTCCAAAAGATTTTTCAAGCATGACCTCCCCTTCACGAACCCATGATGCGTCTGCCCAACAGGACAGTTTCTATCGAGATGCCTTGCTATTTCTTCCTTGATAATAGACTCCAGCATCTTACCCACTACAGAAGTTAAGCTAACCAGTCTATAGTTCCTCATCTTTTGTCCACCTCCTTTTTTAAACTGTGGCATCACATTTGCTATTTTCCAATCTGCTGGGACTCCCCCAGAGTCCAGCGAATTTTGGAGAATTACTGCCAGTGCACCTGCTATTTCTCTTTTAGTACCCTGGGATGCATTCCATCAGGGCCAGGGGACTTATCAATCCTTAGCTCCATTAGCTTGCCCAACACTACCTCTTCCGTAATAATGATTGTTTCCAGGTCCTCACCTACCTTCGTCTCTTTGTCAATTACTGGCATGTTATTGGTGTCCTCCACTGTGAAGGCCGATACAAAATACCTGTTCAATGCCTTGGCCATTTCATCATATCCCATAACTGAATTCCCCTTCTCATCCTCTAAAGGGCCAACGTTTACTTTAGCCACTCTTTTTTTTTCGTTTTATATTTATAGAAACTTTTGCAATCTGTCTTTATATTCTGTGCTAGTTTTTTCTCATGTTCTATCTTTCTTTTCTTTATAACTCTTTTTGTGGCTTTCTGTTGACCTTTGAAGTTTTCCCAATCTTCTAGTTTCATGCTGTTTTTAGCCACTTTGTATGCCTTCTTTCAATTTGATAGCCTCCTTTATTTCCTTAGACATCCATGGCAGATTACCCCTTTTTCTTACAGTCCTTCCTTTTCACTGGAATATACTTTTGCTGAGCAGTTTGAAAAATTGCTTTGCAAGTCTTCCACTGCTCGTTAACTGTCCCACCATAAAATCTTTGTTTCCAGTCTACTTTAGCCGAGTCCTCCCTCATTCTATTGTAGTCCCCCTTGTTCAAGCACAGGACCCTGGTATTGGATTTTATCTTCACACTCTCCATCTGTATTCTAAATTCAACCATACAATTTACAATTAGGTTATTAATTAGCCCTTTTGCTTTTGTATAATGCTAGATCCAAAATAGCCTGTCCTCTAGTTTGCTCTTTAACATGCCTTTCTAGAAAACCAGTGCTAAGATACTTTAGAAAATTGTCCTCCAGTTTTAGTGCTCAGTTGATTTTCCTAGTCTATGTAGATTGACGTTATCTGACATTACTGTGTTGCACGTGCTGCAAGCTTCTCTCATCTTCTAACTTGTATTACACTACCACTGCTATTTGATGGCCTATCAAAGACTCGAACAATGTCTGCTGACCTTTGTTTTCTACCCAGACTGATTCCCTTACTAATATACAGATTCCATTTTGTGCTATTGGTGCAACTCCATGTCCTTCTGTCCTTCCTAAATTTCAAATATCTGGAATATTTAGGGCCCAGTCTTCTTCATGCAGCCATGTTTCTGTATTTGGCAATTATATTGCAACCACTTACGTCATTTGTGCATTTTCGACTTCCATCTGGTTGCAAATGCTGCAAGAATTTGAATCTCCATTTGAAGAAAGTGGAGTATACTTGAAAGTCTTTCAGGTGATTGTGAAGAAAGATTAAGGTGGTTGAGGAAAATCTGTGAAACCTGGGACTTAACTTTATCTTTTTCATATAGTTCTGCGTTTGAGGCGTACTTGGTTCTTGGCTTTTTTTCCCCTCCTGTCCTTGAGTCTCCCTGACAGCTCTTCTACTTTATCAGCTTGGCTCCCTTACCCCCACTGTTTTTTTTTTTTTTGTTTCTTTTTTTGGACCAAATCAAAGATGATTATATCTATTATCAGTCGTCAATGGCTGGTGGATTTGCAAAGTTCTGGAATAAATGAACTTTGCACTTTGTTCTAATTTCTGTAACTGATCTTCCTTCAGTTTGTCCCAAGGTGAACACTTTTTTTTTTCTTCTTTTAAGAAAATATTTAAATCATTTGAGTTGAAGCTGTGGTTGGCTAGGTCAGCATTTATTGCCTATCCTTAACTGCCCAGTGTGAGCCACATTGTGGATGTGGAACCACATGTAGGCCAGACCAGGTAAGGATGGCAGTTTCTTTCCCGAAAAGACAGTAGTGAACCAGATGGATTTTTCTGACAATGGCTTAATTAGACTCAATTAAAATTACACCATCTGCTATGGTGGGATTCGGAGCCAGGTCTCTAGAATGTTACCTGGGTCTCTGGATTAACAGTGCAGCAATAATACAATTAGGTGTCCCATCCCGTTAACATCTACGGTTACTCTGCAGATAACAATCTGGATAAAAATGCATGATATTCAACTAACTGAATAGATGTTGAGTTTTAAGCTTTTAATGATGACTGCACAAAGGTTCATTGTAAAGACCGCTAGGTCAAAATTCTGGAACTCCCTTACTTGTATTGTTGGCCCTATGTTCCAAGGAGAGTTCACCATACCTTCTCCAGGACAATTGGGGTGGGCAAAGATTGCTGGCCCAACTAGTGACTCCCATAGCCAGTAACACACTTTTTCTAAGAATGCTTTATGATTCACCTAAAGTTGACAGGTTCTATATATCGTTCTAGAACAGGTGCCATCCTTTTGATGTGACGGCACACAAATGAACAATAGTCGTTATGTTCAATTTCAAAGCATCAAGTTCCCTTGCTAAGTCCCAGTCCCTCAATTCCTGTCTGTTCTAGTCATTCAAGTAGATATTAAAGGTCACAAGGCATTATTTCAAAGAGATATGAATAAGAAGGGTTTAGAGGGATATGGGCCAATTGCTGGCAAATGGGACTGGGTCAGATTAGGATGTCTAGTCTGCATGGAGGAGTTGGACCAAAGGGTCAGTTTCTGTGCTGTACATCTCTGACTCATCTGTGAACCTTGAGCCAGAAGACTTCAGCTCCTGTGCCATTTGTTTCCTTTCAAGTTGGTTTTAGCAGCTCCTGTTGGGTAAATGACCACTGGTGAAACATCCACTTCTTTTGAAACAAGATCACAGTGAATGTTTCTAATTGTGGGGGAATAAGATGTATGCCAACAACTAACTTAGTGGAGGTGACTTGTGACTGACCTTCCCTTCTTCCTTGCTACTTCTGATTTCAGGTAGTGACAGTTCTGTTTAGTGCATAATTCATGACGTCTTGGCTGTGAAGTGAGGCAATTTGTTTCAGTTGGGCATCTTTATCTGACTTTAGCAATCTGACTGGAGTCTCACGCTGTGAGTCAATTATTTTGGAGCTGGTTTCAAACTACTTGGTGCATCAATTTAAGTACACCAGTTTCCTGTTTTCTTTTAATTTGTTTGTGGGACATGGATCTCGCTGGCTGGGCCAGCATTTATTGCACATTCGTAGTTGCCCTTGAAGGTAGTGAGCTGTTGCTTTAAACCACTGCAGCCCATTTATTATGGATTGACCCACAATGCTTTAGGGAGGGAATTCACAGAATTTGACCCAGCGACACAGAGGGAATGGTGATATATTCCCAAGTCAGGATTGCAAATGCCTTGATGGGAACTTGTAGGTAGTGTTGTTCCCAAGGATCTGCTGCCGTTGCCCTTCTATTGGAAGTGGCCCCGGGTTTGTAATGTGCTGACCAAGGAGCCTGGTAAACTTCTGCAGTGCATCTTGTGGATGGTACACACTGCTGCTGCTGAGTGTCAGTAATTGAGGGAAGGGATGTTTGTGGATGTGGCAGAAATCAAGAGGGCTGTTTTTATCTTGGATAGTGTCAAGCTTCTTGTGTTGCTGGGACTGCATCCATCCAGGCAAATGGGGTGTATTCTATCACACTACTGGCTTGTGCCTTGTAGATGGTGGACAGATTTTGGGGAGTTAGGAGGTGAGTTACTTGCTGCAGTATTCCTAGCCTCTGACCTGCTCTTGTAGCCACCATTTGTGGTGAGTCCGGATGAGCTTCTGGTCAATGGTAACCCCTGGGATGTTGATAGTGGGAGATTCAGTGATGGTAACACCATTGAGTGTCAAGGGGCAGTGGTTAGATTATTTCATATTGGTGATTGTCATTGTCTGTCATTTTGTGTGGCATGAAATTGTAATGTTGATAATAAGGAATCATGAAATTGGGAGGAGCTATCATTGAACATGAGGATGTTAATAAAGTTGGCTGCACCCATAGGTTTAAATGTTCAGCTGATCTGCTTGATGGTTCCTCAGAGTTTGGCCATTTGTGATGGTACCAGGCTACTTGTGATGGTCTGGGGTGGGTAGATGAGGGGGAATCAGAACGAGGCTTTCTTGTGTTTGCCTTTGTGGCAGAAGACCTTGTGATCTGGAATCAATGTTGAGGACTCCCAGGACCATTCACTTCTGACGGTGTGCTACTTGAGCTACGAAATGAGCAAAAGTGAGGCGGCGGGGTTGGGGGTGGGGTGGAGAAACCTGTTTTCCTGCAGCAAGTAGTTTGTCTTTGCCATGCATTGCCTCTATCCCACACACTCTAATCAGCACATTCAGTAGTTAATTTTTATCTTTCTCCATATGACTGTGTGCATGGTTTTGGTGAATGTGGATAAATGCCATTACTGTACTCTGAGGAAGTGAATTTATCAGACACTGAGAAGGATGAGATTCTTTGATCGTAGCCCAATGTTCTGTATTGGTAGTAAACCCCTGTGCTACAGATGTACTTCTCTTCATGGTGGATCTGTCCCTGTTGGTATCCATACTGCACATTTCCCATTGTAGGAATTGTATGAATTATGATACATGCATTCTGTTTTGCATCAAACTCTATAGGAGAGCAGATTTCTGAGCTTGGGTGTGTCTAGTCGAGTGGGGGAGGAATTCTGCTAGTTGGAGCCTGCTACTGCATGCAGTCGTTTAAGTAGATCTGTTTGGAGGCTTTACTTAACAGGACTTGAATCAACCTACTCGAGCCTTGAAGTTTAATCATGGTTGTTGGGATCCCAGTCTTGCTAATGGTTAGAGCTGTGCTACGTACTTCATTCTTTGGGAGAGCGATTGCTTCCTGTGTTACTCTTTAAATGATTGTAAGAACATCTTTGTAACAGGAACCTTAACTTGGTCTTCTTTCAAAGTAAATTAGCAACTGGAAATTGCTGCTATGCTGAAGGGCTTCAGCACTAAGACAGGGGGGATTGTATAGTGTTCTACATTGTACAAATCATGTTAGACAGCCAGATGTTTTTGGTTTTACTTGTACTGGAAGTAAATGAATCATTGTGTGATATAGAGGAAGCTGTTGAGTGTAATATGGCACAGTTGACTACTTTTAAAAATCCTTTCCTTTTGCTGGAGTCAGTTACAAGGGCAATAGCACTCTGCTAAATTACTGAAGTAATCTTCTTAACTTGTGAGCGGTTTATTGACAGTGCCCATGGTAGGCATCACAGAAGATCAAATCATGTCTTCAATTCTGATCGCACTTCAAATTGTGTCCCACAGGGACTGCAACTAGTTACAATACATACTAAACAGCTTGGAAGACGGAAGTGATGTACTACAGCCAGATTTGCAGATTACGCAGAATTGAGCAGAAAAATAAGTTGAGCGGGATAAAACCCTGTTACAGGGAGACATTGATAGGCTCGGTAACTTGGCAAAAAGTTAGCAAATTGAGTATAATGTGGGAGAATTGTGAAATTCTCCATCTTGGAACAGGGAATGAAAGAAGTCTTAATTAGATGCATAAAAACTGCAGAAAGCTGCAACACAAAGGGACTTAGGGGGTACTTTTTCATGAAACACAAAGCTAGCACACAGTTGCAGCAGGTAATCAGGAAGGTTCATGGATCATGGCCCTTATTCCAAAAGTGTTATACTATAAGTACATCGGGAGTACTGAGTGGTTTTGGGCCCCCTATTTAAGGAAAGATAACATTTCCATTGGAGGCGGTTCAGAAGCATGATTCCTGGTATGGAGGGATCATCTTATCAGCAAAGGCTAAACAGGTTGAATGTACTGATTTATAGAGTCTCAATTACCAACCTCTGGCCTCAAATTTTTTTTTAATCATCATTTCATATTTGGATGTTTATTTTGAGGATGGTCTACTCTGGCAACTCAATGTTTATGTGAAACCAAATCATCTTTTCTGAATTTAATTAAACAAGTAAGTGGGAATATGTTTATAGAAATGAGTTCATGTGATTCGACTTGAACGACATTTTAAATTGAGTCAACTGTTAAAGATCAATAGGGAACTGTTCCGTTGCAACTGATGTAAAATTAAAGGGATGGATGTTCGTATTCTGCCGTTAACCCTGGCAGTATTTGAGTGGGGATGTCTTATTCAAGGCTTCTGCTTTTTGAGCCAGTTTAGTTTGTGCTTTTTACTCTGCCACCTCTGTAGAAGTAAGCTTGGATTAGAAACGAAGAGAAGCCTAAATGTTTCCTCTAATTTGAGTGCCTATAACAGGATTACTCTCATTTTAGGGTGGGTCGGTTGAAGATCCCAGGTAAGGGTTACATTGGTAATTGAGTCATCTGAATGACTGCAACAGTTCAAACTCCCACACAGTGTCATGTCTCGAGTTGTGGTTGTTTTGCCTTCCCATACCCACGTCCCTTACCTGTTTGATCGTCTTTTTCCCCTCTTGTCAACCTGTTTGTGTTCTGACACACCTTTCTGACCATCACATCCCAAGGTGGGACTTAAACCATGATGTTTTGGCCCAGTGGTAAGGCCAATGCCATTGTGACCATGAGACCCTTTCAAATCATAGAAACCCCAGAGTGTGGAAGCAGACTGTTCATCTCATGGAGTCTGCACCGACTTTCTAAAGTGCATCCTACCCTCGCCCCGTAACCCTGCATTTGCCGCATCCAATTCACCTCTTCTGCATTTTCCTGGGCACTAAAGGTAATTTAGTGTGGCCAATCCACCTAATGTACACATCTTTGGACTGTGGGAGGAAACTGGAGGAAGCCCATGCAGACATGGGGAGAATGTGAAAACTCGACACAGGCAGTCACCCAGCCTGCAATTGAACTCTGGTCTTTGACATTTTTTATTAGTTAAACTTTTTTAAGCACTGCAGTATGCACACTACTTGTCTTTTTCTTCATTCTCACCACTTGTCCTCTTCTCCCTCCCTGCTCTCTAGGCCACCGTGGTGGGGGGAGAAAAAGCTTGCTTGGATTGCAATAATAAACCTTTCACAGGAAGTTTGTTTTGCTTTGAGCAAGGTTGTTAATTGCTCACCAGGAGCTCTGAGTCCTTGAGTAGCGAGCTAGCTTGTTCTGTGAGAAGTTGAACTTGAGATGAATTGAGGAAATAATGTGTTTTCTCTGCATTTCCTGAGTTGCATAATTCCTTGGAGATGTACAGTATGGATACTGCCAGATGCCCAGTTACAGATATATGGGCAATTTGTAGGTCTTTAGTATCAATTCATGATCCTGCAGGTTAAACCTTAACCTTGTGAATATGTACTTCTATTAACTTTTTACTTCATAAAATTAAGTGGTTTATATTGCTTTTATATTCAGAGTGAATTTTGCTGTCTTGCTTTTTAGACCAGTCCTTCAGAAATGGATTCCACAAAAATTTCTGGCAATAGCTCCAAGACAAATGGTATACACTCTGACGACGAGCAAGATATTTTTGCGGGTAATAAGTTTAAACGTTCAGGAATTTATTTATTCTTTCTCTTGTATTGGTTTTCTGCTGGCAATACTGCAGGGCATGGCTACAGCATCTTTTCAAGATAAAGTAAAGTTTTTTACACAACCATTTATCTCCCCTTGTAGCCCCTGATTCACATGGCTGGTCCAGTTCAAGTTCTGGTCAGTGGTTGGTAGATTTGATGTTGGTAATACCATTGAATGTTATGGGACAGTAGTTCTAGCATTTCCCGACAAGCAAGTCTTTGGCATGAGTTGTTACTTGCCGTATCTTGCATGTGGACGCAGACTGCTTCATTACCTGAGAACTGTAAACTGGCCAAATGCTGATCTCCAAATGGTGGAGAGAAAGCAATTGAAAATAGTAACCTTTAGGATCTTTCTAAGTTTCTAATCTTGAAGGGAGGTTTAGCCCTAGCCTTTATTCTCAACTACCTTTCGAGAATAATATTTATGATTTGATAAGTCATCTTTGAGCTTGCAGTCCAACGTAGTGTCTCTTGACAAGTATGGTAAGAAATGTTAACATGCTGTAACTTGTTGCTGAGGGAGCATGGACCTGTTGATGTGACCCACACGTTATGCCACTTTGAGAGAGCTATGCGCCTTGGCCTAAGGTTGGATGGTGGAGAGCAGAGTTGCGCAGTTACGCAGTTGAGATCTGTTTAAGAACTAGCTAGTATTCATGAGCCAGTTTGGATAGCATCTGGCCTATGAATTAAAGCACAGAAGTATAGAGAGCAGCGAATCTGGAGTCACAAGGTGTACATGTTGTCTAGCTCAGGAAAGATGTTCTTTTCATTGCAGTAAAAGGTGATAAGTAATGTATGTAGCAGGAGCACATTTATTGTATCAAATATTGTCTCATTTGCAGAAGCCACTGTGGAGTTATCTCTGGACAGTCCTCAAAATGACAATCAAACTAAACCATCCACTGCTGGTCTCGCAGTAACAGTTCCACCTGGATCTGCTATACAATCCCAGACAAAAATATACCAAGAGGTAAGGATAATTTTAAGCCTTCAGTGTTATGAGCTCCAGACCTTGGTACATGAAACAAACCTTTAACTAACTTGCATTTTGAGGAAAAAGTAGTTTTCAAGTTTCATTCCACTCCTGTCGTGCTTTCCAAAACCTCCCCGCATTGTCTATATCTTTTGTTTTGCTCTGCTAGTAAATATTGACTTCACAAAAAGATGAGTTGCCTAATGAGGAAATCAAATCTGTTGCTTACCAGTATAGGACATTGCATTTCAATCTCTGGCCTTTGACCCAGTCTCCAGCAGCACTAAGTAAATAGGTGATTGGCCTGAATTATTCATTACTGCAATGGCATGAGGTGTTCCTAAACCTATACCAGCCAAATGGGCTTGTTTGCTAGAGCTCTTGCATTGCCTTCGCTTACTGCTTTTTTTTTTACTGTTCTAGTAATGGACTTGTAGCTAGATAATGTGGTACTATTTGGGAGATTGCTGCAGCCAGCTGTAATGCAGCACTGGGTGAGCAACTAAAACCATTTCTTTTATTCTCCACTTCATTACTGTATGTTGAAACCAACAGCAATTCATCTACCAATAATTAATTTGGTACAGGTCAGTATTAAATGGCTTTCTGGTGTGTACAGCTCAACTTGCCACGAGCTAGACATTGCAGTGAGACTGTTTGTTTGTTTGTTTCTTTGAGTTTACGTTAGAGCTGCTGATGGTGGTGTTCTGGTGGCTGTCTGATTAATTAAACAGTGTCTTTTTTTTAAAATCTTGTCTCGGTTGTACCTTCCCAGGAAATGTAAATGGATGGTTGAAGTGTTTGTTCCTTTTTAAGTTTTTTTTTTTCTGGGATAATCATGGTGATGCACCTGTTTGATTCCACTGACAGTTGGAGGAAGAGGTGGAGGAGGAAGATGATCAGTTTGATGTGAATGTTACAGTTACTGAGCCAGAGAAAGTGGGTAAGTCTGATTCATCTCCTGTCCCAGTGCCCAAAAATAAGTTTTATGTTTGGGGAAAGTGATGCCTAGTCAATGAAGGGGCAGCATGGTGGCTCAATATGGTAGCTGCTACCACAGCGCAAAGGATGCAGGTTTGATTCCACCCTCTGTGCAAACTCGACACAGACAGTCGACATATTACCTGTGTCTGCATGGGTTTTCTCCCACAGTCCAAAGATGTGCGGGTTAGGTGGATTGGCCATAGTGTCCAGGGATGTGCAAACTAGGTTGGTTAGCCATGGGAAGTTCAGGGTTACAGGGATAGGGCGGGGGAGGGTGAATATGCGTGGGTTGCTCTTCAGTGGGTTACTGTGGACTCGATGGGCCAAATGGCCTGCTTCCATGCTGTGGGGTCAATGATTCTGAGACTTCAGCTTAAATGTTCATGTTGCTAACATTGGTTACTATGTGCAGCTTTCTCAGTTTAAATGGTATCTGTAAATGACTGAGTGCATTCTCCATTGGCTGTCTATTATTTCACTCTTAATTCAACACAAATCTCTGATCCTGACAGCATTGACTCTGGTGCTTCTGCAGATTGAGGGCTCCATTAGTCTTCAGTTTTCAAATTCAGGGTGGCGGTTTAGTGGAGCTTTGAATAGACAAGACCATGATGCTGACATAATGTAGGGTGAGTTTCTCCATTGAGTTCTTAATCAGAGCTGCAGCTCTGCAGAAGCCAGACTCTTAAGAAATGGAGCCAGGAGCAAATTCTCTTTTACCAAGATGGAGGTGAGAAATGGGGGCAAGAAGTCACTAGTGAGAATGGTTCTACAGTACCTTGAACAGTAATAATAACATTGGACAAAGTATGCAAGAAAAAATATTGAATGTGATAAAGGGACAACAATAATCATAGGTGACAATAATTGCAAGATAAACTGGAATAACCAAGTTGGGAGTTGCAGCCTGGATCTAGAATTCTGTCAATGTTTTTGAGAATCTTTTGAGTAGCACACTCTGCACCCAACCAGAGGACAGATTATATTCAACTTGTTACTGTGTGATGTAACAGGATTAGTTAATGACTTCACCATTGATGCACCCTTAGGTAGTAGTGAGCACAACATGACTGAATTTTATGTCTGGTTTGAAAGGGAGAAACTTGGGCCCCAGACTAGAATTTACTTTATGGGCATGATAGCTGATCTAATTGTAGTGAACTAGCATACTGGGCGAGGAGATCAATCAGTAGAGATGCAGTGGCAGAGGATATTTTAAGAGAATATTTCTGAATATTCCTATTCCTATTCCTACTACAAAGAAAAAGAAATCTAATATGCTGACCCACCGTCTGTGGCTAACTATGTGGTTGGGGAAAGGCATCAAATTTGAGAAAAGCACTTTGTGTCAAAAAATGCCAAGTTGGTGGTCGATACTTAAGAAATGGCAGATGTTATGAATGAATATTTTTGCTTGAGTCTTTGCTGTAGAGAATACAAAATAATTCCAGTAATAGCTGCAAATCAGGAGGTGGTGGGTGTGGTTGTAGAGAAAACAGCTTAGTTAACTTTCAATTCCCAGGAAAGTGGTACTACACAAATAGACAGTACTCCAGGTCTCAATGGATCTCCTCTTAGGGTCTTAAAAGTTGTGGTTAATGAGATAGTAAAGCTTAATTTTCTAAAATTCCCTGGATGCAGGAAATGTTCCACCTGACAGGAAAGTAGCAAATATAACCTTTTGGACGGTACTTGGGAATATGGAAAAGTTCCTTTCACCATTAGTTGAAAGGTGATAAATCCTTTTGCTCAGGTAAAGCAGCTAATGACCCTCAATGCTGAAAATTGAGGAATGGTGATGTGTTAGTAGCTTTGTCAAATACTAACGTCCCAGCACCTAATTTGAGAACTAACTAAGAATAAGTGATCTGGTGATGAGTGAAGCGAGCACTTCCTGGATTTCACTCCAGGGCCCAAGATCTGTGCGAAGGTTTTTGTCTTTTTGGCAATGATAACCACTTTGCTTTATAGATTATAGTTCTTCACGTTTATACTGAGCTGATGAATGCAAACTAATCTGCAGTGAATGAACACTGACCAAATTAGGACGAGGCTTTTTTTTTATTCACTCATTGGACGTGGGTGTCACTTGCTGGCCATCATTTATTACCCATTCCTAAATGCCCTTTAAGGTGCTAATGAGCTGTTTGGGTAGACCTCCAATGCTGTTAGGGAGGGAGCTTTGACCCAGTGGTTACAATTTAATACTTTCACATTGTAATGATTTGAAATGATCCTTATGGGACCATTTACTGTGGCAAATTTGTTCCCCCACTAGGACTTTGAAACAAGTAGTCAATACCCCAATCACCAAATTCATCCAGTTTTTTTAAAAACAGAAAACACCAACCTCATTAAGTCACTGTTTCATCATCTCTCTTATCTATTGCTTTTTGTTTTTTTTTTTTTTTTGAAGAATATTTTGAATTCTTTTGACCCTTCTGAGTTTGAGCTTTGTTAACTAGCCCCTCAATGTCGGTGCTTACTGAGACATGACTAGTTTTAAGCTGGAGCTAATCATGAAACTGGGTGTTGTTAGTCTACAGTGCTGTTTGACCTGGTTGTACTCTCCATCACCCTGATGGCTCTGCAACCTCTGGTCCCTTGCAGAATCTGGTGGAAAGGAAGCCAGCCATCTGCTTGAAAAAGCTCAGGCCAATGGCAATGTGGTTTTACTCCAATCAGGGATTCTGACCCTCTGGTCAAATGGAAGTTTAGGAGCATTTTGTAACTTACTGGCGAGTAGACTCTAGTTAATAAGAGTCATTGAAATCAAGAATATAGTTAATGCTGACTGCTGGGCTTGGTTTAAATTTTAAACCAGACAGGCTGGCTGATTTCTCAGGGCAGTACTCTGACCAATGGACCAGGTGCTGTCACCAATCGACACTTTTTGTTTTTTGTAGTTTAAATGTTGGTTTCCCCTGCATTTGTATTATTGCAAAATGTCCTGATTGCAAGACGTAAGTTGTTTTTTCGGAGAAAAGACACTTTGTCTGATTTTATATTGCTTGTTCAGTGTCTGGGAAAGAATCGACCTCTAGGGTTTGTGCATTTTGTTTGATTCTTCCCAAGAGGGCTACCATCTTGATGTAGGGAGCTGGCTTTGCATCTGTGTGGAGTTGTATCTTACTGATCTGCAGTTCAGTCAGGATGTAGACTGAGCTTACCTAAGGTGTCTCCACACATCTGGTGAAATTGCCTTGGTCAAAACACGTTCAGCTTCCAAATGGCTGAGTTAAATGCAGGTTGTAAATGATCAGTCTAAACATTGTAGCGGAATAGAAATAATTATTCTAAAATCAGTAGATTTAATATCCAGCTTGCTAGATCCTGCTGGTGTTATTGTATACTTATTTGACATTTGGAGGTAACACAGCAGCAATGTACCTGGGATAATTTTTATTTTTGATTTCACTAGGTGATGGGATGGCTGCATACATGGCCTATAAAGTGTCTACTTTGGTATGTATCAGCAGAGTTTGGGTATCTTGCAGTATTGGATGACCTTTTGTGGTATATCTATGACTCACTGGATCAAAAGAGCTATGTGATTCAAAGGTTCAAAGTTCGTTATTTAGGGTATATGGCTTGCTGAATATTTCAAATGTTTATATAAATATGTAAATGGTCTGAAATATAAAATGGGCAATGAATGAGAGAATGTTCAACTATGTGGCATTTACTTTTTTAAGGTAAGGGTATGGGTTCTTAACATATATGAAGATGGATCTTGGGTCAATGTGCGTGCGGGTGTGTGCACGCGTATATTAGTTTGTGATGTTATGCTTTTGCTTTACAGACCAGCTTATCAATATTCAAGAGGAAGGACTTCAGTGTGAAACGAAGATTTAGTGACTTTCTTGGATTGTATGATAGACTGTCAGAAAAACATTCTCAAAATGGTTTCATAGTTCCTCCTCCTCCTGAGAAGAGCTTAATAGGTATGCCCATAATTAGGATTCATGTTTTTATTTCTAGTCTTTTGACTGTCCAGTTCTCTGTACTCGGGTCAATATTTATTGAGTTTCAAATTACTTTTAAGAATCATTGATATGAAAGGAGGATTTGAAGAAGATTGTTTCTTTATTTAAAGGAGCACTTCATTCTGTTTGAAACCTCCCCAGCGTTTCATTTCCACAGCCTTCATCTTTTTGTGATATTTTCTTTGAATACCTGGATTGTTAGTGCCTTGCTCCTCCTCTTTCATCAAGCACCCCTGCCATTCCATTAATCCTAAATGTTTATCTCCAGATCTAGCACAGAGTCACGAGTGATTTAGATGCTACTTTATTTCCCTTGCTTGCAGAGAAGCAGCTGCTCTCCCCAGGATCAAGTGTTCTGTAGCCTTGCCCTTTGTGTCCTTTCCAGAGAGGAGAAATGCTTTTACCTGGCCTTGGCTTTTCTGTATGTTCTAGATCAGCATTACATGAATAAATTTTAGCAGGAAATATTAATCCCAAACTTATTTTCTGATGGGGTACAGACCTTTTTTGAATTGTAAACCTTAACCCTGCCAAATTGGCAAGTTATCCTTGGTAACAATCAACTTCTAATAGTGCTTGGGAATTTTTTCAGTACAATCCTTTTACCCTGACTTTTTTTAAAATAAAAAGCGCCAATGTAGCCAACAAACTAAGCAATTTCTCCTCTTGTCTGAATGTGTGTAATATTCACGTAGGTGCACAAACACAGCTTTGCAGTACCATGTCATGACAGCTGCCTGGAACAAAGATTCTGCCATCCAAATAGTTAGTGTACTGCAGTCAGTAGGTAAATTCCTGACCTGGTATAAACTCTACAATTAGTCAAAACAGAACTGCGAATGCTGTAAATCAGAAACACAAACAGAAGATGCTGGAAAGCTCAGCAGGGCTTCCAGCATCTGAAGAAAAGTCAGAGTTAATGTTACAGGTCAGGTAAATCTTCCTTGTAACCAGACCTGAAACAATAACTCTAATTTTTCTTCACAGATGTTGGAAGACCTGCTGAGTTTCCAACAACTTCTCTTTTTGTTCCACAATTAATCCATCCCTCACCATAATAAAAACAGTTTCACTCATTGTACATTGTACAGTAACTTCTGAGTATGTTTCTGTGCTGACCAGAAGATGAGCCTTGCTGACCTGTTAACTTGCTGTGTTGAACTTTTGCATATGGAGTCTGAGACAGAGTAAAGAGTGTTGCTTCCCAAACTAAAGTTCTAGCTGGCCTCCCAGTTACAGAAGTGACTTTAATCAGTTATTCTTTTGGATGTGAGAAGGACAACTACAATGAATTGGTTCAAATAGGCCAAATCTACTCTAGTCCCCATTGCTTCATAAATGCTGGCAAAGTAATGCAAGTGGAGCTACAGTCCACTGAGCTGTCAAAGCATTTTGGAGAGACTAGCAGATAACACCAGTGTTGAGCAGCTTGTGGTAGAGGTCAACTTGGTGTTGGCAGTGCATGTGCTGCTCTGTTTCTCTTCCCAGTACAAACTTTTATAATATGGATTCTCTTTTGGGTAAGGTATGACCAAAGTGAAAGTTGGGAAAGAAGATTCTTCCTCCGCTGAGTTCCTGGAACGGAGGCGGGCTGCATTAGAAAGGTGAGTACCAAAAGAAATTGGAGGCAGCCAAAATGACGTTGTAAACCTTCAATCTGCATTTTTATACATATGTCGATGGATGTTTGGACAAGGATCCAAGGGTAATGGGGAACAGGCAAGGATAAGACCACAGCCACACCAGCCTCTTATTAGCTGAACAGGCTTGTTGGGCTTATTTCTTCTGAAAGTTGTCAGCTGACTGACCTTGTCCTGAGGCGCAAGGAAAAGTGATGTGGAGTCTGTAATGTGACTAAAAAAACTTGGACAGGTACTTGGGTTATAAAGGTGCCTTTGGAGGTGGAGATGCCATGGTTGATGGAGTGGGAAAGATTCAGTTCAGGCATGGCTTGTAAAACTTGAGGGAAGAGATTTGAGCAAATAACATTTTTGAAAGTGGATCTAAAGAACCAATGTATCTTGTCAAAGGAGCTTTTGGTAAGTGGCTTTGGTGTGAGATTGGTTACAAGCAACAAGATCATGTCAAGCAGTGGAATATTTGAGACTAGCAAGTGGACTGAATTGGGGGTTGGGAATTAGTGTTCTTGATTCTAGATTGTGTGCATGTGTTTTGCTGGATGTACAGGTCCATAGAGCAGAAGCCTGTTCTGGGCATGTCAACTGAAGGGAGACAAGAAACAGCAAAAAAATGTGCAAGTGCTTTGGTCTCTAAGGTTGCAGGCTAGCAAATTGTATTCCAATGGAAGCTAACTTATTATCTGCAACTTCCCAAATGTCAAATTTTTGGTGCTATTTTCAGCTGCTTTTGAGTTTGATCTTTTTCAAAGGCAGTTTACACATTCAGCTACCCTTCTTAAAAAGCTCTCAACCATAAAATGGGGAATTGAATAAATGTACAGCTACTGTTGTCAAATTTTACTAGTTTGTTCATACATGCCGACCACCCCCAAGGCACCTCAGTATGTGCCTATAATCTTTGCACTTCAGCTCAATAATTGACTCAAGACCAGAGTCAAGTCTGTGATATAATGTAGTCTGTTATGGCCTAGTATCATTTGCCTTTTGTAGTATCTTATCCAGTCTGGAAAATAACTTTCTGTTGGTGGTAGTGAGTGCGTGCCCCACCTGTTCCTGCAGTTCTGTTCCTTGAAAGATTAGTCGTTGTAAATTACTCCATTTTATCAGTGTTACACTGCCATGTCGGCAGTTCACCTGCTACAGAACAAGTCTCCATGGTTTACTGGCTGCCATTCAGCCAGTGTCCATTACAGCCCTCTTTGGGATTCTGCCCAAAATATCCTTGTAAAACCATTGACACAGAGAAACAGTTTGTTACTTCCTGTGCCTCCCCTTGTGTGAGAGGAGGATGTAAAGAGGGAGAAGGAAGAGACCTGTGTTGAACAAAATGATGACTGTCACAACTCCCTTGGGGAAAGCGTGCTGATACTCAAGCCCCTCTACTCCTGGGGATCACAACAGAAGTTAATCAAATTACTCCGCCTTCAGTTGTCCTGTCTGAACTCTGGTTAACAAAACCCTGACCAAGATTCTGTCCTTAACCAGAAAATACTATTACAAAGAAGTCCATTCTAACCCCAGGCAAGCAAAACAATGAGTTATATATTGACAATTTAGCTGAAACTCTAGCCATCTTAAGTCCCTACATGTGCACCCACGCAGACAAGAGCGTATGTTATTGGTGGAGGGAGAAGTGCCGGGGGCACAGTTCAAGAGCAACAGCCCCCAGGATTTGACGAGGTGTCCCTTTTGTCGTCTCCAACACCATGTTCTTTGGTCTCCTTAACAGATTATTTGTTTCTTCAAAGAACTGCATGTTACACTAATTGAACAGTCCTTCAGTCATGGTTTAGAGACAACAGCTTGTAGTAGCTGAATATGGAGTAGCTAGATGTCTTCCAAGTTTTGTTATTTCATTGTCTCCTATGCTCTCAGTCTGTGTATTTTTTCTCTCCTTCCGTGCAGTCTGGAGGTATATGCCCCTGGAATGTTCACATTTTTTTGTTCATTTGCCCAGAAGCTAATCAGAGTTGCCATGCTGATGACTACTGGCTTCTACAACTAATCCTGACTTCTCAAACCAATTGGAAAACTGTATCTGGCTGAGATAACAATGTGGAGCTGGAGGAGCACAGCAGGCCAGGCAGCATCAGGAGCAGGAACGTTGATGTTTTGGGTTGGGACCCTTCTCCAGAAATGGGGCTCCAGCATTGGCAGTTCTTACTATTCGAGTTATGACACCATTGTGAAGCCTCTTCTAGGGATGCCCGCCTTGAAGTTATCCTCCTCCCTCCAGAGCCCCATTTCTGAAGAAGGGTCCTGACCTGAAACGTCAACTTGCCTGCTGTGTTCCTCCAGCTCTACCCTGTCCTGTCTCTGACTCCAGCATCCGCAGTTCTTACTATCTTTGTATCTGGGTGAAATTTGCTCTCCTCCCATACCCACAATGTCCAAGATGCCATGGCATCTTCCCCCAGTGCTTAAACAAAGCAACAGTGTAAACACAGCTCTCAATGAGTTCCAGGAACTTATAAGTGCAGCAACACTTTCCTCCAGTCCTTTCTCTATTTTTGTCCACAATCCAAAGTAAATAAAAGTTTAAAAAAAGTGGTCTTTGCTTAAAGCTGCAGCACTGACATCCTTTTCCCTTGCCTGTGCAGGCGGCTTGAACTACATAATTGTACAGTACAGCCAGCAACCAGGGTGGTAAAATGGTTTGTTAGATTGCAGTATAAAAGTATAGCAGTCTTGTGGTGATGGGGATTTGTGAGGTTCTTTCTGCAGTACTGTATACAATTTTATCTCTTTAGCTAAGGCAGGCAATATTTTGCTTTAGGTAGGTTGCAGATGATTTCAGCAAACTAGTGCCTGGGAGGGAGGAGTCCTCCAATGAAGAGAGATTTAGTAGGCTAGGCTGGAATTTCCTGGAGCTTAGAACGAGCAGTGACCTGATCTAATTCAAGTATTAGTAACTTGACAGTAGTGCTGAGAAACTGTTTTCACCCTATTTGGGAAGTCTAGGACTGGCTCAGTTCTAGCGTATTCGAACAAGAGGAATGGGAGTAGCCATTCAGGCTTACTCTGCCGTTCATTGAGATCATTGCTCATCTTCTGTTTCAGTGCCGTTTTCCTGTGGTGTTGGTGGCACAGTGGTTGTGTTCTGGGAGCTAGAGTTCAATTCCCACTTTGGCTGATGGTGAAATTTGAATACTACAAACTCTGGAATTATAATATCATTAATGGTGTGTAATGGTGACCATTTACCATCTTGTATGAAGAAATTCCTCATCAGTCTGAAATAGCCTGCCTTTAGTGTGGTGACTATCCTTGCTGTGACACACTCCCTGTCCTGTGGCTATCTTGCCTCATGGATCTTCCTTAGTTTTATCATGCCTCCTCTGTGAAATAGAAATCCATAATCATAATCCCCCTGCTGTTTCTATACTGTAGGGCATTTGCTGTTTTGAGCCTTCTGTACCTGCCATAACTTCCCCTTTCCTTTTTTCAATCCCATCCAGTATGTCCATTTGACATTGTGTTCATTTTTCCCCTAACTGTCTTAGATCTTGGATCTATGGTTACTAGCACCAAACTGTACCCCACTGGCAATTCTACTGGTTGCTCAGAAATAATCTAGCTCACACTATCGTACAGACTACTTAAATATTTATCCTTCTCAACATAGTGCTAATTAGAATAAGGGATCAGTGGTTTAGACTGAGATGAGGAATTCCTTCATTCTAGGGTGTCCCCAAACGGTGTGGGTGATCATTCTTTAAGCATATTAAAGATGTTTTTGGGTGCCATGGGAATAGTACAGGAAAGTGAAAAGTGTTTTGCTTGCTACTTGGGCAGATTGTACCATTTCAAAGTGCATCAGCAGAGCAGAGTGCAGAATAGTGTTACAGCCGCGAAGAAGGTGCAGAGAGAAATCAGAATTAACGTTTGAGAGTTTGAAGGGCAGTCGTGATCTGTTTGAAAAGTGGAATGGTTTGGAAGGACCAAATGGACAACTTTAATTTCCTATATATCGTTGAAGGCTTGGTGTTCCTGACCAGTTTGGTATCTTGTGCACTAGGTGGCATCTGACCTACAATCTACACAAGAATGAGAAGCTTGGTTTTAGCTGCATTCTGGCTTTTGTATGGAGTTTGAGGTTTGATTTTTAAAATTTCAGGTGCATTTCTGCAAAAGTACAGACAGCTGTCCATTATGCAGTGTTAACACAGGCATTTCTAAAAATTAATTCTATGTGCAGTTAGTTGTAAATACCTATCTGGAAAGTATAATTGGGTGTATGCAGAAATGATATTTGGTTGATATTTCAAAATAATTTAACCCCAAAGAAAACTCCAACCCCCTGGTTATCATTCCAGATATCTACAGAGAATCATCAAGCACCCAACACTCTTGCAGGATCCTGATGTGAGAGAGTTCTTGGAAAAAGATGAGGTAATCTCCTCCATTGTGGGAAGAGAGGGTTTGCTTTTACCTTTTTCTCTGCTAGTACCCCATCAACCCCTCCCCTTTCAAAATATCATGTCTTCTGTTTATTTGACTATCTGGCCTTTCTCCAGTCACACATTCATGATGCTGTGTTTAGTAATGCAGTGACATATTGTCTATATGCACTTCACTTGTCTGTTTTTGTGATGTCCTCATGACCTCTGCATCTAACCATTTTCTGGTGATTCATTCCAATTAACTTCCTCTCCATGTGGAATATTGTTTCCCCTTCTCTTTCCAGATTTTATTGCAACCCCTGTCAGATTGATCTGTTCTAAAATGTCACTCTTTCTTTCATTGACCAATGCTGGCCCATTGGCTGTACTTTTCCAGCACTTGTCTTTTTTTCCCCTCTTGTCAGTAAAGAACAGGAATATTCAACTCTGTTTCCAGCCAACTGGCTCTCTCTTCCTTCACCCCTGTTTTCCACCATTCTTTCATGTAGCTTATCCATTCTATTGCCCTTGTGACTAGCTGAATCCAAAGATGCTGTACAGTGATGAATACCCAATTTTACAGAAATATTTTGAAGCGGAATGTCCTGAGGTTTCCTAATCTGTCAAGCCTGATATACAAACTGATTGCAGAGGTGAACCAAACTCACTCAAAACCAATGCACAACCCTTTTCCTCTAGGCTTCTAATACTAAAAGGTTGACTAGAAAGATGTCTGACTTTTAACATGACTGACATCAAGAAGTTGCTCTAACATTTGTTCATGCATGCTAAGGGTTAACTTTCAGGTTTAGAAATCTATTGGAAACTGTCTGAGACTAATTGTTTGTGTGGGTGGGAAATGGAGGGTTTTGGTGAGCAATGTTCTGTATTGCATTGACATTTCAATCTGATTTACAGTTGCCACGAGCAGTAAACACTCAGGCTTTAAGTGGTGCTAGTCTCCTTCGGATGGTGAACAAGGCTGCCGATGCAGTCAGCAAGATGACCATCAAGATGAATGAGTCTGACATCGTAAGTGTTTGTGTTACTGTGGAATGAGCAATAGGCTTCATTTTGTTGCTAACGTTACCCACACCTAAGTGATTTGATTCTGATCTCTGAAGATGAGCTGTAAGATTACTTGTGTAATTCAAAAAAAGTATTTAAATAATGGCCAGAACAAGAGCTGCAGGTAATAGTTGAGCTGCTAAGTTCAGACGATGGTCAGAAAGACCCATGTCCTGCCATGTGGTTTCTTCTGAGCTGGCCATTTCCAGGCATAGTAATGGGAGTGGGAAGGATAGAAGAGCTTGTTCTTTTGCTGAACCTGTCAGCCAAGGAGAAGAAATCCTATTCCTGATCTCTATACACACTCTCACCCTCTGGGTTTGGTCTGTGATGCGCCTGTTTCTGACCTGACACACTCTTGAAGGGAATATATGTTTGTTACTTTTGTTTCTCTAATCTTTACTATTTGATTCTAAAAGTTGCAAAATTATCTGCTTATGATTAAAGTGGCCATTATCGTGTCATGACTGGTTGCTTTTATTTAATTTTGTTGCTTTTTCAATAACCAGTTGGAAAGCTTCTGTGTGAGGAGTATGGGCTGAGACAGCTCCATCTCCATCTATACACGTCATTCTGTGATATTTTTCTCTTCCATCTCCAGTGGTTTGAAGAGAAGTTTCAGGAGATTGAGAATGAAGATCAACAATTACGCAAGCTTCATGCTGTTGTTGAAACACTAGTCAATCATAGAAAAGGTGAGGCCAGAAGGTTTGAACAGTTGGTAAAGGAAGATTTTGGCGTAAACTTTACTTAACTTGACAGCTTATAAAAGCAGATTAGTTTGCATTTTCCCTTGTTTTGTTTTATTGAAGATGATGAATAATTGTATGGAGAGAACTGGGTAATGCCCTGGGTCAACATGAAGAAATCACTTCTGTGACAGCAGTGGCATCTGTGGTTTTTAGGGCTCGTAGATTACTTTAAGCTAAACAGTTTATGGTTTGCAAATAATATATGTTGCTTTGGATCAGAGAGGCAGGATTAACCATATATTACTGTTTTCATCCAGTAATTCCTCTGTTATTTGGAGACTGGATGAGGTTGTTAGGACAGGTTGGTTGATTAACACCAGTAAGTTAATCAAAAACATCAAATGCGCAAATGCCAAACGTGACCTCAATGTTCCCTTTCAGTTGCAGCCATAAGGGTAGAGTGTTTTTGTTTTTCTTCTCTTCTGGAGCTCTGGAGCACTGAAGCCTAAAGGAGAACTGGAAGCATGTGCTTATTATGACAAGATTTTGTGATTACCTTCCACTATTTCAGTTCAGTGCAACTTGGAAGAGTCCCAGGAATATAGAGGGCCAAAGTTTATCAACCAGTCAAACTGCAGCCTCCAATCAGTCTGGAATTTTGAAACTAGAAGTGTAGTATACACATTATATTTGAAACCTTCTTCAGAGAAGGGAACTCAGTTCACTTTCTAGGTATTTTAAGCAATAAACTATTTTGTCCAGTTTTAAATAACTAACCTAACAGCAACTAGCTGAGTTGCAGAGTGCTGAATTGTGGGAAAGTAGTTTAGTGCAATACAACACTGGGGTAGTTGAACCCTGTTGTACCCTGAGTGCTAGGGGGCAGTCACAGCTTTACTCTGTACTTGCCCCTTGATGTATCCACCCCAGGAGTGTTTGATGAGGTCAGTGTTGAGAGAACTTTACTTTCGGTTTACTTTCCTTTTAAGAATAGGAGGAGTGTTACTCTACCGTACTCTTCCTTGATTCTTCCCCCACATCCCTCCCAACCATTCTCTACACCACAGGAGTAGAAGTGTATTTTACTTAGTTGCCCCAGGGCACAGTGTGCAATGCCTTCATCAAATTAGGAGGAAGGACTTTGGTATAGCAGAATGGGTGGAGATATTAGTGTACCCCAGCAAATGAGCAGCTGCGCGTTATATCCTGTCCAACCTTTTTCTCCTAGTTTGTTTCCTTTGCTGTTTGTACCAGGCCTTGCAAAAATAAACTCAATCTCTTCTGGCTGTGAGATATCCAAATGGGAACCTTCCCTTGCTTTCAGTGCAAATATTCTTAATGAGATCAGAGTACTTAAGTGGCCCTTGAAATAGCAGATACCTTAGTAGTCATCTTTTCAAGATTCTATGGACTGGGGAACAGTTCTTAGATGGAAGGCAGCAAACGTAACCCCTCTTTTTTTTAAAAGGTGAGAGAAAAACCTGGGAATTGCAGTTATCATCAATAGTAGGGAAAATGCCAGAGCTTTTTTTTTAAAGAAGATTTAATAGTAGAGCACTTGGGAAAACAATGGCGACAGGATCGGACAGACAGCATAGATTTACAAAACAGAAATCTTTCTTGACACATCTGTTGGAATTTTCTTGAGGATGAAACCAGTAGTGTGGATAAGGAGGAACCTTATCTGTGGCTTGGTTTACTTGGACTTTTCAGAAGGCTTTTGAGGTCTTGCATGAGAGATTAGTGTGTAAAATTAAAGAGCGTGGGATTGGAGGTAGTGTACTGACATGGATGGGGAACTGGCTGGCAGATGCGAAACAGTAGGAATAGACAGGTCACTTTGGCTGCCAGTGACCAGTGGGTGCTGCACAGATTAGTGCTTGGGCTGAACTATTTGCAATATATATGAATGATTTTGGATGAGGGGAACAAAGTGCAATATCTCCAAGTTTGAGAATGACCCAGGTTGATGGGAGAGTGAACCATGAGGAGGGTACTAGGATGCTTCAGTGTGATTTTGGATAGGTGAGTGAATAGGCAAATGCATGGTAGATTTAAAATGATTTTTTTCTTTATTCATTCATGGAATGAGGGTGTCACTGACCAGGCAGCATATATTGCCCATTCCTAATTGCCCAGAGGGCAGTTTAGAGTCAACCACATTACTGTGCATCTGAGTCACATGTAGGCCAGACCAGGTAAGGATGGCAGTTTCCTTCCCTAAAAGACATTAGTGAACCAGATAAGTTTTCCTGACGATCGACAATGGGTTCATTGTCATCATTAATTCTTAATTCCAGATTTTTTTAATGGAATTTAAATTCCACCATCTGCCATGGTGGGATTTGAACCTGGGTCCCCAGAGCATTATCTGAGTCTCTGGATTAACAGTCCAGCAATAAAAACATTTAGGCCATTGCCTCCCCTGAGTGAATAAATGAGTGTTAACCGTTTTTGGTAGCAAAAGCAGCAAAGTGGATTATCTGAATGATGATTCCTCAGGAAAGGAGGAGTGGCAATGCAATCTGAATGTCCTTGTTCACCAGTTGCTGAAAGTAAACATGCAGGGGCAGCAGGTGGTGAAGAATGCAAATGGGATGTTGGTCTTCATTGCACAAAGATTTGAGTATGAGAGCAGGGCTGTCTTGCTGCAATTGTACAGGGTCTTGGTGAGACCACGTGTGGAGTACACTGCAGTTTTGGCCTCCTTTATCTGATGAATGGAGGGAGTGAAATGAAGGCTTTACCAGTCTGATTCCTGGACTGGAAGATGAAAAATTGTTTGGACAGGTTGGACTATGTTCACTGGAGTTTACAAGAATGAGGGGCAATGTCATAGAGACCGTTAACATTCTAACAGAACTAGACCGGGTAAACGCAGGAAGGATGTTTCTGATGACTGACTGGGGAGTTAGAACCAGGGTCAGTTATAAGGATATGGGATAGGCCATTTAGGACTGAGATGAGAAATTTCTTTACATGGTAAACTGGTGGAGTTTTCTGCCACAACTTAGTTGACGGCAAATATTGAACGCTTTCTGGGAGATAGATGTGGTTAAGACTAAAGGGATCAAAGGGTATGGGGCAAAAGCAGAGACTGAGTACTTAGTAGATGATCAACCATTATCATAATGGCAGAGAAGGCTTGAGGGACTAGCCTACTGCTGCTCCTATTGTATGTTTCAGATAACTTACATTTTGTTGAGGGGTTGGGGAGGAAACGTGAGTGAGGAACTTGGAAGTTTTTTTTTTGAGACGAGCTGAACTGAAATTGGAGATGAAATTGAGCTATTAATAAAGTGAGTATGGATACTAGTCATGCTGCTGACAGAAATTCATTAGCTGTCTAGTGGGTGTGTATTTAAATAAAAATCAGTTCTGAAGATACTAAATTGGCCTGTGTTTAAACTGTTTGATCATCAGAGCTTGCAATGAACACAGCTATCTTTGCGAAGAGTGCTGCCATGCTGGGGAGCTCGGAAGATCACACTGCATTATCCCGGGCGCTGTCACAGCTCGCAGAGGTTGAGGAGAAGATTGAGCAGCTTTACCATGAGCAAGCCAACAACGACTTCTTCCTGTTTGCTGAGTTGCTGAGTGACTATATCCGTCTGATTTCTGCAGTGCGGGTATCAGCTGTTGCTAATGGTGCCACTTTGGTTCTCAGCTTCTCAAATGTCGAGTGCTTTTTCTGATAGTGGTTATTACTCAGTTTTCTGTTTTGGGTCATTTGCGAACAAAGTACTTCAGCTGAAAAGTGAATTGTTGCGCTTAGGGATGCGTGAACCTCTCATGGTAAAAACTGGACTCTGAGGAGATTTCCAAGCCATTTGCTGGAGGAATATTACTTTTGAAGTATATTGCAGAAAGAAAGAAGATACTGCCATGTCCCCCTAAAAGAAATGATTCCATACTTTGAAGATACTTGTAATTTGCTCAAAGGGCTATGCTTCTGCCTACGCAGGGAGCATTCACCAGCTCCTTAAGGATAACAGCAGTTCTGGCTAGCCCTTGAACCGGTTTGCCCTCAGCATCATTGGGTAGAGTTCAGGATCAAAGCCACAGACCAGGCATTGATTCTGGCACCTCCTGTGATGATCCCAGTTATGAGCTTGCTTTGCTAATTGGTACATTGTAATGGTATGTGTTGGTTTAAACTGGATGCTGAGTACTATGGTCTGGTTTTCTTGATGCAGGGAGTCTTTGACCAACGGATGAAAGCGTGGCAGCGTTGGCAAGATGCTCAGACCACACTGCAAAAAAAACGAGAGAACGAAGCTCGACTCATTTGGGCCAACAAACCTGATAAACTGCAACAAGCTAAAGATGAGATATCAGAGGTATGAGGCTCAGAAGTGGGTACAAGCACCTGCTTAATAAACCAATTGAACAAATGGATTTTGAGCATTAATTGTTCTGTGCTTTTTACTGACTCATATGCAGGCATTGGTTTGTTAGCCTTCACTATACAACCAGGTTTTGTTTGTGGAGTTGTCGGTTAGCTCAGCTGGCTAAATGGCTGATTTTGTGATGCTAAGTATGAGGTCACTTCCAGCTGAGGTCTTGCCTTCTCAACCTTTCTCCTTGCCTGAGTCACAGTCACACAGCATGGAAACACACCCTTAGGTCCAATCAGTCCAAATCAACTAGTCCCACTTGCCTGCATTTGGCCCATATCGCTCCGAACCTTTCTTATTCATCAACTTGTCCAAATGACTTTTAAACATTATAACTGTACCTGCATCCTACCACTTCCACTGGCAGTTCATTCCACACACAAACTATTTTTTTAACAAAAAAAAGTTACCCCCCTTGCCTTTTGTTTTAAATCCTCCTCTTCTCCCCTTTAAAAATATGCCCCCTAGTTTTGAACTGAACCTCCCCCAACACCCTAGAGAAAAGGCCCTTGCTATTCACCCTATCTTTGCCCCTTGTGACATTTTATAAACTTCAACCTTTAATTGCTCCAGTGAAAAGAGTTCCAGCCTATTTTTATAACTCAAAACCTCCATTCCTGGCAACATCCTGATAAATCTTTTCTGAACCTTTTTCCAATTTAGTATATATTCTTCCTTTGTCCAGTTCTGGTTGCCTTATTATAGTACACCAGAAACAGTACTCCGCCAGCATTTTATACAACCTCAACATAACATCCCAACTCCTATACTCTGAGGACTGTGCAATGAAAGCAAGCATGCAAACTGCCTTAACTACTGTCTACCTGTGATGCAAAGTTCAAGGAATTTATGTACCTGAACCGCAGGGTGTCTCTGTTCTACAACACCACCCAGGGCCTGAACATTAATTGTATAAGCTCTATCCTTCTTTATCTACCAAAATGCAATAGCTTGTATGTATCCAAATTTATACTCCACCCACTGCTCCTCAGCCCATTTGACGCAATTGATCAAGATCGCTTTGTCATCTTGGATATCCTCCTTCACTGTCCACTATACCACCAATTTTGGCGTAATCTGCAAGCTTACTAACCATGCTTCCTAAATGCTCATTCAAATCTTTTCGTACTAAAAATGAACAAAAGCGGACCCAATACCAGTGACCCTCGGTTAAACCGCAACCAGTTGCCATCTTTTATGTCCCTGTACCTGTCAAACTGTTGTGAAGTGACCTGTTTTACAACCAGTGAAACTCTTAATGCATTGATAATGTTTGTGCAGCACACTAAGTGTCAGTACAGCTTGCTTGGGTTCAGGTCTTTCCCTCACCATTGTTTCTCAATCTACTTGGTCAGTCTATAATGTCAGTCTGTAGTTGTACACACCTAACTTGGGCTAGGTGGGAGGATATGGAATTGTTTGGGTTCCATTGCCTTCCATAGGCAGCATGAGTTGCAAAGATTGGAACGGTCTTGTGTTTCTTCATTGATTTACACTGTGTGAGCTGACCACAGTTGGTGTGCTGCTAAAATTGGTATCTGTATGTTAGTGAAACTCTGTCTCCCTCACAGCGATGCAGTAACTGATCTGGAATGTGTGAACTATTTGAGCTCTTGAGTGAGAGATTTTAGTTTGGTTTAGCTTGTGACAGCTTTCCACCCTGTAATAAATTGCCAGTGTCTGATGTCCAAGTTCTTCTATGAATGCTCAGTGACTGGACAGAGAATGCCAAAGGGCACCCTGGATCAGTGGGCGTTGTGCAGGAGTAGGAGTTTACCCTCAGGTGAAAAATTAATGACACGTGACTGTAGTGGACTAATTCCACTGTGAAAGAGAGGCTAACTTGTTAGAGTGGGTAACTTCTGCCTTCTGTTTTCTATCCTCTAACTTCAGCTCACAAACTTCTGCTAACTATTTTCTAACTACAACCAAGTCCCATTCACCAGTGACCCCTCTGCTCGTTTGAATCACTGTTCAACTGACATCCAAATTTCCCCAACAGTGTGGGTTCAATTCTGGCTGAGGTCACCATACAGGTCTTGCTGCTTTAATCTCTCCCCTTGCTTGAGACATGAGTTCTCGCTCTCTGAGAGCAGCCTTATGGTACTCTAGGACTATGGCAACGTTACCTTTTTTGGACAACTAGTGAAACCCTTGATAGATAATATTCATGCAACACACTTTGTCTTCTAATTCCCTAGTCATCCCTAGATCTGTTCTCTCCTCCTAGCCTTCCACTTTCTGTGCTGCTCTAATTTTGATATCCTGAGCATCCCTAATTTTCATCACTCGACATTTTGCGTCCTTGCTTTCAGTTGTTGTGCTCAAGTTATGGAATTTCCTTCCGTGTGTGCGTGTGTGTGTGTGTGTGTCTGTGTGTGTGTGTGTCTCTTAACTAACTGCTTGGTCTTCTACCCAGTATCTCCTCTAGTAGCTTAGTATCACATTTTTGTTTGGCTATGTGAAGTGCTTTGGGATGTTTTACTATGTTAAAGATGCTACATAAATGCATGTTTTATCTGCAGTAGGTGAATGTAGACTTCTCAAGCACTGGGATTGGGGCCTCCACAGCTCCCAATAAGATGGTGCTAACGCCAATCCCACTGCTCCATCACCATGGCTAAATCCTGACGAAAAGGTCAGCTGCGTAGCTTTACTCTGAGAAGAAAGGAGATGCTAGAGAAACTTGGGTTTAGCAGTAACAATGGAATGTCATACAGCACAGAAACAGGCTGTTTGGTTGATCCGTCCAAGCTGACCAGACATCCCAATCTGACAGAGTCCCATTTGTCAGCATTTCCCTCTAAATCCTTCCTATTCATATACCTATCCAAATGCCTTCTAAATGTTGTAATTGTACCAGCCTACACCACTTCCTCTGGCAGTTTGTTCCATGCATGCATCACCTTCTGCGTGGAAAAAGCTACCCCTCTGGTGCTATTAAATCTTTTCCCTATAACATTAAATCTGTGCCCTCTAGTTTTGGACACCCCTACCCTGGGGAAAAGATCATGGGTATCCACCCTATCCATGCCCCTGATTTTATGAAACCCCTATAAAGTTACCCTTCAGTCTCCGCTCCAGTGGAAAGAGAGCCCCAGCCTATTCAGCCTGTCCCTAAACTCGACCCTCCAGTCCCAGCAACAGCCTTGTAAATCTTTTCTGAACCCTCTCAAGTTTAACAACATCCTTCCTACAGAAGGGTGACTAGAATTGTATGCAGTATTCCAAAAGTGGCTTCAGCAGTACAGGACGTTCCCAACTCCTATACTCGATGCACTGACCAATTAAGGGCAAACGTACCAAACACCACCTCCACTATCCTGTGTACTTTCTGACTCCACTTTCAAGGAATTATGCACCTGCACCTCCTAGGTCTCTTTGATTGGCCACGCATCCCAGGGCCCTACTGTGTACTGTATAAGTCCTCCCCTGCTTTACCTTACGAAAATGTAAAGACCTCACATTTATCTAAATTAAACTCCATCTGATTAAGGTCCTGTTGTACTGACAATCTTCACTGACCACTACGCTACCTATTTTGGTGTCACTTGCAAATTTACTAACCATGCCTCCTATATTCCTATCCAAATCATTTACATAAATAACGAAAACCAGAGAGAATGGAGTTTTGATTCTGATATAACTCTGTTCAGCTAGACCTGAAATACTCAGCCATTGAGGCAGGCCAAAGAACTTTTAAAAATCTATAATCTTGTCTTGGTGAGTACAGGAAAAGCTGTTTGCTAGTTTTTGCATCTAGACTCAGGATGCACCTTGAGTTTAACATCTATCTGGGAATGTTACATTCAGGGAGAGCTGTTCAATGAACATTGAGATCTAGTGTATGATTGATTTTGAAGTGATGTTAACTGGTTCCTCCATTTTTAGTGGGAACCCAAAGTTCTACAATGTGAGAGAGATTTCGAGCGGATCTCCGTAACCATTCGGAAGGAAGTTGCTCGGTTTGAGGTAAGCTGTGCCAAAGGCTTTAATAGAGTCTGCTAATCCTGGCTGTGGCTGTTCTAGATGACTCTAGTCAGGTGGGGATATTGGGGCATTACCTTGTTGCAGTTGGACCCCTCATGTTTTAATTCTCTGTACACTTTTTCAGAAAGAGCAAATCAAGGACTTTAAAAGTCGAATTATTGTGTATTTGGAAACACTTCAGAACTCTCAGCAACAAGTGAGTTAATGCACCATGAGAATTTCATCAATCTTAAATCAGCTTTATACTTGTATCCTGTTCCAGATGTTGTTTAATATGAGAAGCTAGAATCTTGTACTATAGAATATTTTTAAGTGATAAGAGGGGCTTAAGGGACTAGAGAGGGATATTTGCCAGATTTTCAGAACGTTAAGTTGTCTGATTCAGAAGTTATTTAACGTGCTAATTAATGCATTGAGTGCAGCTCCTTGGTCTACATTTTACCATCTAGAAGGACAAGGGCAGCAGAAACATGGGAACACTGCTACCTGCAAGTTCCCCTCCAAGTTGCTCACCATTCTGACTTGGAAATATGTCACTGCGTCAAAATCTTGCAAGTCTCCCAAAACAGCACTATAGGTCTACCCACACTGCATGGACTGTGTAGCAGCTCACCACCTTCACTAGAGAAATTAAGGATGGACAAGTAACACTGGCACAGCCGGTGAAGTACCCATCCTTGGTTCATTGTGATATTCCCATGCAATATTTTTAATATGCTGTTTGTCCCTCCCAAGTGTCTATTCATCCTGACATTACAAAATATCACCATTCCTTCATTGTCTCTGGATCAAAATCCTGGAGCTCCCTCCCTTCCTAACAGTTGTGTGGGTGACCGTATACCTCCCACCAAAAAAAGTACTGCAGCAGTTTTGAGGTCAGCTCTTCGTCACCTTCTTCAGGTCAATTAGGAATGGCAGGAAACACGTACCCAGCCAGTAATCCCATGAATTAGCCAGTTTGGGGAATAGAGTTGAAAGATTTGAAGAAGCAATTAGATATTGAACACAGGTAAGTAGCGACACTGATGTAAGCTTGTGGGTTGGTAGATATTTACTCCAGACCTTTATAATAGTTAAAGGTGAAAGTCTGCAGAAAATTATTATTCCCTTTTATCCAAGCTTTCCCTGCACCACACCCCCTCCTATTATCCTACTAAGATCAATCTACCCTGCATACCCTACATTTTACTATCCTCCATGTGCCTGTCCAAGAGTCTCTTAAATGCCCCTAATGTATCTGATTCCACTACCACTGCCAGCAGTGCATTCCACACGCCCACGACTCTGAAGGACCTATCTCTAACATCTCCCTATACCTTCCTCCAGTCGTCTTAAAATTATGCCCCCTTGTGATAGTCATTTCTGCCCTTTTTTGTTCACGAATGGTGACTTAAAGGGTCTCACTCGTGAATGGGCTGTGTGTGAAGTCTTGTGTTGCAGGCAGCTTACAGGGAATATCAAACTACAGATCAGAAAGAAATATTAATGCATTTAAAAGCTAGGCTTCACTTCCTAGCAGTCCTCGGGTTTGTTTTTCTTGCTAATGGATTTGTTTCAATTTACTGTACCTCCTAACAAATACTTTCTGTTGACAGCTCATCAAATACTGGGAAGCTTTCCTGCCAGAAGCAAAAGCCATTGCATAGTGGGATTGAAAATTGAGTGGACACTTGCTGCCTTTTATATTGTACCTCCAGCCTATAAGTGAATCTGCAATTTCACCTATGAAAGGGGACACTCATTAATGGTTGCAGTTTTTTCTTGCTCTTGCTATGATAAATCTTGAAGAATTGTCTTTAGTTTTCATATATTTTCTTACGAATTGATCAGTGGGAAAGCCATAGAGATGGAATTTGAGTTTTTTTATGCCCATTGCAGATATGGGTTTGGGAGGGGGAGAGGAGGGAGGTGAGTGGCAATATTATCAGAAGTTGTTGCCACAGCATCCACCTCTCTCTCCTAATGACAAACTCCTGCAGTCTAACAGAACTGCTACTTTTTTGACGTTAATTTTTTAAAAAGAAAGTCAGTCTTTTCTTCGCCAACCTGAGCTCCACAGATCTGAGAGGACCGGAGAGATTTTGAGGAATCGAGTGATGAGAGCACCATAGTCGAGACTAGGCAGTACAGCCAGCAGTGGAACATAGACCGGCACCTTTCAGAACTCTGAGCTTTCGAAGCAAAGTACTAACAGTTGGCCTGGGATCTCCAAGCTGCCAGTACTAGTGGCCAAACCATGATTGCCAGTACATAAATAGGGATCTACGTTTATGCATGTCCTTGTTTTTTGAACCTGTATCCATGCTGTTTGTATCGGTTTCCTGCTTGAATGTTGCAGTAGTACTGCAGTTACATAGCTGCTGCACTAGGATGTGGGAGAAGAGGTGGAGAGGGTCTCCAAGAAATAGATTTGCAGGGCAAGTTCATATTGAATACAGTTGAACGTAGGAGGGGTCGTGTGAATGTGAGCTGTGGTGTGGTTTGATTAAAGAATTCCACCCTGTTTGTGAACGTCCAATGACTCTGGTTAAGGGAATTGTGACAGGGTTGTCTCTGGCTGAGATGACTACCTGTGTATTCCTTATGAGTTGAATAACTAGCCCTGTGTTCCATTTTTGATTTTCCACCTTTGCAGTGGTTTCCAAGACCATATTTTTATACAAGTGTCAAGGCAGTAAATTACATGCCATAACTAGAATGAATGGCTCTATCCGAACATAATCTCTGTACTGTGGCCTGATTTAGCTGAGCAACACTACTGTCCATGCATATGTTAGTTTCACTTCACCTTGTCCTGTTTTATGAACTGATTGTGAAGTCTAAATACAAAGCATTTTTCGGGTGGGGGGATGGAGGGGGGCAGGGTGGAATTTAAGATTTGAGATTGAGCTTCCATTTTGTCTTTTACCAATGAGATTGTTCTACACCCACTGTTGTAAACCATTTATTACAAACACTGGTGTATTTGACTCTAACTGGTTTATGATATCACAACAAAACCTTTGTCACTTCCCACTCCTTTGTCATTGAATTTCCATAGGTAACCACCCAGTTGTAGGAGTGAGACACTTCCCTGAAACTGTGACCTAACAAAGCCAAGTATCCTTGTCTGCTTTCCTGATTGACAGCCAAAACTGGAAGGCAACAAAAACCTTCTGTTTACATTCCTGTTACATGTTTATGGCCTGCTCTCCTATATTACTATAGTATTAGAGAAAATTACTGGTGTCCCTGCACACAATTGATCATCTTTACTCATTATGCACTAAATCATCTTTTTGAGCTTTCAGTTTAATGTACTTTCGGAGGAACTGAGAATTCTCTTTCACTATTTCTTCTCGAGTAGAAAAAAAATCAGTTCCTCATCCATTTCTGTGACCTCGACTTTCAAATAAAGTTCATAAATGATTTACCAAACCCATTCTAGTTTATTTGTCAAAGTAATGAGTTTGTGTAACAACCAATATAAGCATTGTCGGTGTAATGTAACAGAGCAGAAAATCCCATGTCTCAGCCAGTCCTGTGTTCACTGGGATGCAACAATCTTGTTTTAGTTCTGGACCAGGAAGGAAATCAGCCAAGGTTCTTGCTTCCAGTATGAGGCTTGTATGTGGAGAATGCAAATGTGAGTTTGACTGCACTCCTCTAATATGATCCCTTACTTTAAACTAAGGAAGTACCACGAGAGATTTATGTTATCCAATTTTGAAGTAATTAATTCTGTTTGGCAATCCGTCCCACACTGTGCACATTTTGAGTTCAGTGTGTACTGTCTACAAGATGTTATCAGATCCTCCCATGCCCATGACCACCTCCGCCTGGGAGGATGAGGGTAGCAGGCGACATGGGGCAATGTGACTTCCAATCTCTTGTCCTTCTGACATTGGCTCTGCTGCATTGGAATCCTGGATTGCCCACCTCTCAGCACTCTGTGTTTGCACCTTTTTGGAGTAGAGTGGAGGTGGCACACCACCATTCAAAGGGCATCTGGCTAAGCAATGGACATTCTAGCCTCTGGTGATGCCTGTATCCTAAGAATGAATAACAAAAATACACTAGGCATTGTTTTGTTTTGCAGGCAGTTACCTGACCCACAAGAGAGGAATGTTTCAGGGATTTTCCTTCTGGACAGATAAAGGAAGAGTATAGGTGAAGAATAATTTTTTTTTGTAGTCCCCACACCCTTTACTGTTGACCACTTTACGCACAAATCAAATTAAACTCTAGCAAATCCAATTCTTTTCCTAATTGGAATGTTTTTGTACAGTGACTAGATGTTCCTGTTGCAGATTTGCCATATCGTGCATTACAAGCTCCAAGCGATGTAAATCGGCTATCAAAAAGCATGTTCTAATAGATCCGTTTGGATTTCCAGTGAGCTTTTGTTTCTTGCAAGTTTATTTGTGGAGTTCTGGCTTCAAAGTTTCCTTGTCTGAAAAGCCCTTTTGATTGTTTTATATGCAGTGTTTTCCATCCCTCTCTTTCTCTGCATTAATATAAAAGCTTTCATTGCAGCCAAGGTTGAAAGGGGCTGATGCAGCTCGCAGCTGCTGATGCTTCCTGGGACACGCTGTCCCTGTTCCCACAGAGGAAATGCATTCACGAACTGCTTCAATCCTCCTGGCACCCAAGCCACTACTGATCTCCTCTAGTCTCTGTCTGTGGATTGAGATGCTAGATATTAGTCATTGAATTTGATTCAGATTTAGGACAGGATTGATCCTTCAAGAAAAGAAGGGGCAGATAATTAATTAGGTGAGCAAAGTTCTGAACAATTGCAGTGTAGAGGTAGGGATGCAGAAGGAGGGAGTCAGGAGTGCTGTGTATACAGTATCTTTAAGTGCCAATAGAGTTTTCATACAGCCGCCTTTGTTAGTGATTGGAAAAGAGAAGTGGAGTTTGTCACATCAGCAATCTGGTTAGCTGCTGTCGTAATCTGTGTAATCATCAGGCACCTAACTTCCCTGTGGCTAAGAAAATTAGGAGAAGAGGTTTTTTAAATTTCCCTCTGGAAGTCATTGTCAGATGAGTAAAGACTTCCTGTGTTGAGTAATTTTTTCAACTCGTGCGTGTTTATTCTGATGTACAGTGTTTTGTTTTATTAGTATTCGGCCAGGTCACTGAATGGGAGCTAGATTGTGCTTCAGGGTACAACTCTTGCATCAAACACCACTGGCAGTTCTCACTTGAAGAAAGCTTTGTAGATATTTTCTTCCACAGACCTTTTCTGTCACTCGTAATGCTAACATCTTTTGTATTATCAGTCAAATGGTTTGTGCCTTTGCCTTGTAGGGACACAATTATTATTTAGAGAAAGTGGCTATATGTGAGGCAGATCACCATTCTCTGGTTCCTTGAGCAGTTTGTATGTGCCATTGATAAGCCATGAACATTTCACTCCACAATTGGGACATGCAAGCAAATTAAACAAAATACAATGCTGAGTTTTTCCAGCAGCTGCAGTTGTGGAGAGAAAGTCCAGTGATCCTCCTCCAGAATTTATGCAAGATAATTAAAATTTGTTTCTTTTTGCTATCGAAGAGAAGCTATTTGGAGTTATAGCTGTGTTCCTTGTTTCCCATGATTGACAGCTGCTTGTTCACCACCACAACCAATTCACTAAAATTATTGTGTATGCTGGAGATCTGAATTGAAAACAAAGACTCAGCAGATCTGGCAGTATTAGAGTTCAATTTGATTCTTCATAACTGCTGTCTAGTTAGTTAGTGCTGAGTGCTTTGCTTCTGATTCATTAGTTACCCTGCCATCACCGTACCTATTGACCTCGATCACAATTAAACACTAGTCTATTCAGTAAATTGGTGAGCATGGGTCCTTTCTAAAAGAGTTTTCTTTCCCCAAATTACAGTGAGATCTGCTTCCTTGGATTTGCCAGTTCTTAATACTTTCCCTTGGTTTATTTAAACTTTCTAAAGTTGCAGACTTTTGGATATGGTGAAGTTGCATCACCCCCACTCCTCCAGCCTGTGGTTCACTGGATATGGATTGCCCCTGCACTTGCCATATATATAGACCAGAGCTTTGGGCAAATTCTGACTGTCTGGTTTCCTAATCAATCTGTTCACATGTAATTACTCACATGGGGGGGTAAGTGGGACTTGGGGCACCTGGCTCAGAGGTAGGGACAGTGCTGCCTTCTCCTTCCCCCTTCCCCCCCCGGGGGGGTTTCGGGGGGGGGGGGGGGCCCCCCCCCCCCCCCCCGGACATGTCAGCTACATGTACGTGCTAACAGAAAAACTGGGTGGATCATCAGTACATTGTTAAGAAATACCATAAAAGCTGCACTGAAATAGGATGGTGGTTCAGTCAGTCAGGTGTTAACTCTCTACAATAACTAATCTTTTGCATCCTATTTACCTACCCAATTTGCATATCCATTAATATAATCTTAAATGACCTTTGTACTATTTGAAGATCTGCCTCTCATAACTTCATTGCTGGCTAATTAAAAAGTCGGTTGGTGTTGACTACTCTTTCCATAAATCCCCATTTATTTGTTGGTGCTGTTTGATGTCTGCTCTCTTCCTAAGTAACCTTTAAAAGTAGTCTGGAATGATATAATCTGTGTTTATAACCTCCGCTGCCTTTCCATCTCCATTCTGAATGTATTTCCCCTTCCATAAATTTGATCAGGGTTTAGTCTGCCTCCAAACCAGGTTTAATCCAGATCTGCTCTTTGTTTAAACCTGGATTTAGTCTGACATTAGTCTGCTCCAGTCTGGGTCTGGTCCTGGAACAGTGCTGTCTGCGTTTAATCTGGGATGAGTCCGCTCCAGTCTGGGATTATTCTGGGATGAGTCCGCTCCGGTCTGGGATGAGTCTGCTCCAGTCCGGATCTGTTCCGGGATAGTATGCTCCAATCTGGGTCTGCTCCGGTCCGGGTCTGGTTGGGGCAAATCTGCTCCAGTCTGGGTCTAAATTGGGATGAGTCTGTTCCATTCCGGGTTTGCTCCGGGTCGGGTCGGGTCGGGTCGGGTCTGGGACGAGTCCAGGACGAATCCGCTCTGGTCTGGGTCTAAATCAGGATGCGTCTGCTCCAATCCGGGTTTGCTCCAGGACAAGTCTGTTCCAGTCCAGGTTGGATCCGGGACGAGTCCACTCGAGTCTGGGACAAGTCTGCTGTGGTCCAGCATGAGTCCGCTCTGGTCTGGGTCGAAATCGGGATGAGTCTGCTCCAATCGGGGTTTACTCCAGGACGAGTCCGCTCCGGTCCGGGTCAGCTCTGGGACAAGTCCGCTCTACTCTGGGTTTAATCCGGGTTTGCTCCAGGACGAGTCCGCTCCAGTCCAGGTTGGTTCCGGGACGAGTCCGCTCCGGTCCGTGTCTGGTCTGGGACGAGTCTGCTCCAGTCCGGGTCTAGTCCGGGACGAGTCCGCTCCGGTTTGTGTTTAAAGCAGCTCTAGGAGGCGGGGCCGGTTACTGTCGGAGCTTGGAGCGGGGGAGCGGGATGATCCAGGTCCGCATCCCGAGTATCGGCCAAGGGGCGAGCGGGGACTCGGAGAAAGTTCACACGGTGAGGGGCACCCCCACCCCCCGGGGACGGGGACAGAGCCGCCCCCACCCCCCGGGGACGGGGACAGAGCCGCCCCCAACCCCCGGGGACAGGGA
>JAHRHZ010000181.1:29954-45968 GCA_024137785.1 Ginglymostoma cirratum | reverse complement strand
TATCTCAGAAATTCAGTTGTAGTTGGTTTGAGCTGATCTCATGTCCTTCCTTTTCTTTAGTGCCCTGGATCAACTTGACCTGCATAACTACAGGTGAGTGCTGGGAACTTCTGCTTTTAATCAGCATCGCATTAAATCTCCCCCCGATCCTTTAAAGTACAATTAAAGCTTCCTCTACGCTGTCCCCATTCAACACTCCCAGAACAGAGACAACACGAGGTTAGCTACAGAATAAACCTCCCTCTGCATTTTTTTTCCATCAGACTCCCCCCATGGCAGGGACGGTGGCAATGAGGACAAGGTGTTGATTTTTAACGTTTGCTCCTGTTCCAGGTTCTTTTGTCACCAGGTGGTCAGCTTCACAAAGGATGCCTTTTCTCGACCGAGCCCAGCAGGTAATGGGTGGAATGAAAGTTGGATTGTATTATTGTGATGTCTGTATATTGGGGTAGGGTCAGTGCTGAGGGAGTGCCGCACTGTCGGTGGGGTCAGCGCTGAGGGGGAACATAAAGTTGAGCAGTAGATGGGAATTTGACCTCCCAAACCTCCCCTCCCTTTCAATGACGACGTGACTGCACTATTCCAGGCCTCAACTTCTCTTTCATGCCATCTCCTCATATTCCTCAAGTGCCTGATATTTCAACAATCTCTCTACACCCTTTTTAAATATTTTCAGTGATCTAGCCTCCATAATTCTTTGGGGTAGGGAATTCCAGACATTCGCTACCCACTGATGGACAAACTGCATTCACATCCCAGTTTGAAATGAATGCCCATTATGCTGTAACTATGTCTCCGAGTTCAAGATTCCTCCATTTGTGGAAACCCCTCAACATCGACCCTGCCAAGCCTCAGAATCTTGTATGTCTTAGTAAGATCACCCCTTAATCTTTTAAAATCTGACTGATAAAGGCCTGATCTGTTTAGCTATTCTTGATAAGTCAATCCTCCATCCCAGGAGTTAGTTGTTGGGGTCAAAAGTATACACAGAACTCCACATGTAGCCTCACCAATTCCCTGGACAGTTATAACAAGACTTCCTTAGTTTCAAACTCTAAGCCCTCAGCAATAAAGTTCAAAATTCCATCTGTAGTCTTAATTGTTCCCTGTACTCATGTGTTGACGTTTTGTGTGACATGCACAAGGATACTCCGATCTCTCTGTGCTGTGCTTTTGTACAGTTTATCTCCATTTAAACAACAGGCTGCCTTTGATTCTTCCCACCAAAGTGCATGCCTTCAATCTTTCCCCCATTCAACTCCAAGTTTTTGCCTGCTCACTTAATCTATTTGTCCTCATCAAAAGTTGCCGTCCACCTATTTTGGTATCATTAACAAATTTGGATCCATTACACTCTGGATCCTCTTCCAGGTCATTAGTGCACATCGTTAAATAATTGACACCCAAGGCCTGGTCCTTGTGGCACTCCAAAAGTTGTGTTTCCAACTAAATACTCCACGTCTACCAGTTCCCTTTTGTTAACTCTGCTTGTTATATCCTCTGTGAACTCCAGCGAATTTATCAAATCGGAATTCCCTTTCACAAAGCATTGTTAACTCTATTTGATTATGTTAAGCTTTTTGAAATAATCTGCGAGAGTCTTCTAAGGAATGGGCTTTAGCATTTTCCAATGACAGACTTTAGGCTAATTAGTCTATAGTTTCCTGCTTTTTGTCTCCCTTTCTTTTTGAACAGGCAGGTCACATAAGCAATTTTTTTATTCTGCTGGAATTTGTTTAAATTATCTGCAATTTCCCTGTTATTTATAAGCATTGTATCCTCTATGGGTCCCTTACTTACTCTAGCTACTTACTTTCTACATTCCTGTAGAAGCCCTTGCTATCTGTTTTTTATTTTTTGCTGTTGTGGTAACTTCTAACATTGACCACTCGAGACTAAGTGCAGGTTTACAATTGTTTTAATCAAGCGATGTAGGGAGAGTATAGTCATAGCTCTGATTAGACCAAATTAAGGCTGTAAAGAATACAGAAAAACTGAATTCTTTAATACCATAAACATCTCATTATCCAAAATCCAAGTGTGCAATATACAAACTGAAAAAACAGATTAATCTATGACCTAGTGTGGACAATGTCTAATGTCTCCTTCCCCCAGTCGTGAACTTCTTTTTGACTTGCAGCTTCCTGCTAACACTAACTTCTAGAATGCTTAAGGTTCATTAATTTAAACTAGTTTAGGACGGGGATGGGAACCAGAGTTACAGATCAGAGGATGGGGTAACTGGAGTACAGGCAGATACAGTATGCAGAGAATCTGAGAGGACGGATAAGCAGTTGATGGGGCTAAGTTGCAGTCAGTGTGATGGGTTGAAGTAAATTTATTTTAATGCAAGAAGTGTCAGGAATAAGGCTAATGAACTTAGAGCATGGATCAGTACTTGGAGCTACGATGTTGTGGCCATTACGGAGACTTGGATAACACAGGGGCATGAATGGTTGTTGGACGTTCTGGGGTTTAGATGTTTCAAAAGAAATAGGGAGGGAGGTAAAAGAGGTGGAGGAGTGGCATTGCTAATCAGGGATGGTATCACAACTGCAAAAATGGAGGTCGTGGAGGAGGGTTTGTCTACTGAGTCAGAATGGGTGGAAATCAGAAACAGGAAAGGAGCAGTCACTTTATTGGGAGTTTTCTATAGACCCCCCAGTAGCAACGAGAGACTGAGGAACAGACTGGGAGACAGATTTTGGAAAGGTGCAGAAGTAATAGGGTTGTTGTCATGGGTGACTTCAACTTCCGAAATATAGACTGGAACCTCCTTAGTGCAAACAGTTTGGATGGAGCAGATTTTGTTAGGTGTGTCCAGGAAGGATTTCTGACTCAATATGTAGATAGACCGACTGGGGGTGGGGGGAGGCCATGTTGGATTTGGTGCTTGGCAACGAACCAGGCCAGGTGTCAGATCTCGGTGGGAGAGCATTTCAGTGATAGTGATCACAACTCCCTGACCTTTACTATAGTTATGGAGAGGGACATGAGCAGATGGTATGGGGAAGTATTTAATTGGGGGAGGGGGAATTACAATGCCATTAGGCAGGAACTGCAGAGCATAAATTAGGATCAGATATTCTCAGGGAAGTGCACGACAGAAATGTGGAGGTTGTTTAGGGAGCCCTTGCTGTGAGCACTGGATAGGTTTGTCCCACTGAGGCAAGGAAGGGATGGTAATGTGAAGGAATCTTGGATAACAAGACATATGGAACATCTAGTCAAGAGGAAGAAGGAAGCTTACTTAAGGTTGAGGAAGCAAGAATCAGACAGGGCTCTAGAGGTCTGCATGGTAGGCAGGAAGGAACTGAAGAATGGACTTAGGAGAGCTAGAAGGGGGTATGAGAAAACCTTGGCGGGTAGGATCAAGGAAGACCCCAAGGTGTTCTACTCTTATGTGAGGAACAAGAGAATGGCCAGAGTGAGGGTAGGGCCGATCAGGGATAGTGGAGGGAACTTGTGTGCGAAGTCAGAGGAGAAGTGTGAAGTGATTCATTTTGGAAGGTCAAATTTGAATGGAGAATACAGGGATAATGGCAGGATTCTCGGCTGTGTGGAGGAGCAGAGGGATCTTGGGGTCCACATCCATAGATCCCTCAAAGTTGCTACCCAAGTTGATAGGGTTGTAAAGAAGGTGTATGGTGTGTTGGCTTTCATTGGCAGGGGAATTGAGTTTAAGAGCCGTGAGATTATGCTGCAGCTCTATAAAAGTCTGGTTAGACCACACTTGGAATATGGTGTTCAGTTCTGGTCTGCTCATTATAGGAAAGATGTGGAAGCTTTCGAGAGGGTGCAGAGGAGATTTACCAGGATGCTGCCTGGACTGGAGGGCAGGTCTTATGAGCAAAGGTTGAGGGAGCTAGAGCTTTTTTCATTGGAGCGAAGAAGGATGAGAGGTGACTTGATAGAGGTTTACAAGATGATGAGAGGCATAGATAGAGTGGATAGCCAGAGACTTTTTCCCAGGGCGGAAATGACTATTACGAGGGGGCATAATTTTAAGGTGGTTGGAGGAAGGTATAGGGGAGATGTCAGAGGTAGGTTCTTTACGCAGAGAGTGGTGGGCATGTGGAATGCGCTGCCGGCAGTGGTAGTGGAGTCAGGTGCTTTAGGGACATTTAAGCAACTCTTGGATAAGACATGGATGATCGTATAATGTAGGGTATACAGGGTGGATTGATCTTAGGATAATAGGTTGGTACAACATCGTGGGCCGAAGGGCCTGTACTGTTCTACGAAGCCTGTTTTCTACTTTTACTGTGAAAATCTCTATTTAGGTGGTTTAGCCATGCTAAATTGCCCATATTGTCCAGGGATGTGTAGGTTAGATGGGTGTGCCAAATGAATTGCAGGATTACAGGGATAGTGTAAGGAGGGTGAGCCTGGGTGGGATGTCCCTCAGAGTGTCGGTGTGGACTCAATGGGCCGAATGGCCTGTTTCCACACTAGGGATTCTGTTCTATTCAATTCTTCAGCTTTACGGTTTTTAAAAATGACTCTAACACTTGCCAATTGATTTTCATACTGAATTTTCTACTGTTTTATCAGCCTTTTGATCATCCACTGTGAGATCCTTAAAAAAAAAATTCCCAATCCTCTGGTCCACGGCTAGGTTTTGCTGTTTTGAATACGTTAGTTTTTATTGGAGATTCTCCCTAATTTTCAAGGTGTCTGCAAAGATCTGTAGCTTGTTTTCTGGGGGGTCCGGCCCCCCCCCCCTGTTGACTTGCTCACCGAGCTGGCTTGTTCTCGTTCAGATGTATCATCACTATGCTAGGTAACATCATCCGATGAAGTGCTGTTATTCTACTCTGTTTGGAGTTTATATTGTCTGGTCTGTTATGGTGAGTAGTGTCATTTCCGGTTTTGATCTGCATGGGTTTGTATGTGGGTTCCAATTCTATACGTTTGTTGATTGCATTACAGGTTGAGAACCATGCCTCTAGGAATTCCCATGCATGCCTATGTTTGGCTTAGGCTACTAAAGTTACGTTGTCCCAGTTAAACTGATGACCTTCATTGTTCGACTATAGTGATATTAGGGAAAGTTCATTGTGTTGTTTTGCTGCTAACTGATGTTCGTGTATTCTGATGGCTAGTTTCCTTCCTGTCTGTCCGATGTAATGTTTGTGGCAGTCATTGCATGGGATTTTGTAAAGCATGTCAAGGACCGCAACATCCCCCACCTCAGTGGTCAAGAACGCCCTCGACCGTGTCTCCCGCATTTCCCGCAACTCATCCCTCACACCCCCTCCCTGCAATAAAAACCAAAACAGAATCCCCCTCGTCCTCACGTTCCACCCCACCAACCTCCAGATCCAACGCATCATCCTTCGACACTTTCGTGGTCTGCAATCCGACCCCACCACCAAAGACATTTTTCCCTCCCCACCTTTATCTGCCTTCCGGAGGGACCACTTTCTCCATGACTCCCTTGTTCGCTCCACACTCCCCTCGATCCCCACCTCACCTGGCACTTTTCCCTGCAACCGCAGGAAGTGCTACACCTGCCCCCACACCTCCCCCCTCACCCCCATCCCAGGCCCCAAGAAGACTTTCCGCATCAAGCAGAGGTTCACCTGCACATCTGCCAATGTGGTATACTGCATCCGCTGTACCCGTTGTGGCCTCCTCTACATCGGGGAAGCCAAGCGGAGGCTTGGGGACCGCTTTGCAGAACACCTACGCTCGGTTCGCAACAAACAACTGCACCGCCCAGTCGCGAACCATTTCAACTCCCCCTCCCATTCCGCAGATGACATGTCCATCCTGGGCTTCCTGCAGTGCCGCAACGATGCTACCTGAAGGTTTCAGGAACAGCAAATCATATTCAGCCTGGGAACCCTGCAGCCCAATGGTATCAATGTGGATTTCACAAGCTTCAAAATCTCCCCTCCCCCAACCGCATCCCAAAACCAGCCCAGCTCGTCCCTGCCTCCCTAACCTGTCCTTCCTCCCACCTATCCCCTCTTCCCACCTCAAGCCCCACCCCTGGCTCCTACCTACTAACCTCATCCTGCCCCCTTGACCCGTCCGTCCTCCCTGGACTGACCTATCTCCTCCCTACCCCCCTACCTACACTCACCTTTACTGGCTCCATCCCTGCCTCTTTGACCTATCCTCTCCTCTATCCATCTTGTATCCACCTCCCCCTCTCTCCCTATTTATTTCAGAACCCCCTTCCCCTCCCCCTCCCCCATTTCTGAAGACGGGTCTAGGCCCAAAACGTCAAGCTCTCCTCCTATGATGCTGCTTGGCCTGCTGTGTTCATCCAGCTCTACACCTTGTTATCTCTTATCTTCGTTCTGCATGTTATGGGAAGTTGCGGGGATATCCATTCATAGCGAAGAGTTTGTACAGGTGCTCTTCCTCTTTCCTGCACAGTTCTGGAGTGTTGCAGTGAGTCGGTGCCCATTTAAGTAGTGTCCTAATGCAGCTTGTTTGTGGACATTTGGGTGGTTGCTGTGGAAGTGGAGGATTTGATCAATGTGGGTTGCTTTTCTGTATACTGAGGTTTGAAACTCTCTGGTAGTCATACGCTCAACTCTGGTGTCCAGAAACGGAGGCTGATTGTTGTTTTCTTCTTCGCTATGAACAGATGTCCCTTCCACTTCATCCACAGGTGCCTACTAAGTAGACAACACCAAGAGGCCACACCGCCCTACATCAAAAACATATCAGATCTGACAACGAGACTCTTAACACCACTGGAATCATGGTAGCACACAAGCCCACAGCCACTCTTCGACAAGCACTCACAAGGATTAAAGACCCCATTCCCACAACATGCAGAACCGATGTGGTTTACAAAATCCCATGCATCAATTGCCACAAACATTACATCGGACAGACAGGAAGGAAACTAGCCATCAGAATACACAAATATCAGCTAGTAGCTGAACTTTCCTTAATATCTGTATAGTCGGACAATGAAGGTCATCAGTTTAACTGGGACAACGTAACTTTAGTAGCCTAAGCCAAACATAGGCATGCATGGGAATTCCTAGAGGCATGGTTCTCAACCCGTACTTCAATCAACAAACACACAGAATTGGACCCCATATACAAACCCATACAACTCAAAACCGGAAATGACAGTACTCACCGTAACAGACCGGACAGTATAAATTCCAAGCGGAGTAGAATAACATCGCTTCATTGGATGATGTTACCTAGCATGGTGATGATACGTCTGAACGAGAACAAGCCAGCTCGGTGAGCAAGTCAACAGTCTCACTCTACCTAATTACCTTTCTTAACTATGGGTTGCTCAACCTTCTCACTGAGTTCTCCTTTCTGACTTGAGTAAATTTCTTCTGAGTTTTATGGAATAACTGCTGCTGCTGCTCCTACACTGACCTCCCATTAGTCTGTTTCCCAGCCACTTTCAACAGATCTATCTTCATCCCTCTGTAAATACCTTGCTTTACATCAAGGTCACTAGTTTGAGACAGAAGTTGCTTTGGTACCATCACAGAGTAATACGGAATAGAAACAGGCCCTTCGGCCCAAACTGGCCCATTGCTGACCATGGTGCCCACTCAGCTAGTTCCAGTTACCCACATTTCGTCCATTTCCCTCTAAACTCCTCCCATCCATGTTCCTATCCAAATGTTTTTTTAAATGTTGCTATCGCACCTGCCTCAACCGCTTTGTCTGGCAGCCCATTCCATATACACACCACTCTGTGTGCGAAGAAAGTGCCCCTCAGGTCGTCCTTAAATCTTTTCCCTCTCACCTTAAACCTATGCCCTCAAGTTTTCACTTCCCCGACCCTGGGAAAAAGACTGTATGCATTCATCCAATCTATGTCTCTCAAGATTTTATACACCTCAATAAGGTCACCCTTCATTGTCCTACGTTCCAAGGAATAAAGTCCTATCTTGGCCAACCTCTCCCTATGGCTCAGGCCTACTAGTCCTGGCAACACTCTGGTAAATCTTCTTTGCACACTTTCCAGTTTAACTATGTCTGTCCTATAACAGGGCGACCAAAACTGTACACAATACTCCAAGTGCAGCCTCACCATCTACTGAAACAACGGTAACATAACATGCCCAGCTCCTAAACCGATGAGGGCCAGCATGTTAAAAGCCTTCTTCACCACCCTGTCTGCCTGTGATGCCACTTTCATTGAACTTGTACTCCTAGGTCCCTCCTAGGAACACTCCTCAGGGCCTTACCATTTACTGTATAAGTCCTACCTTGGTTTGACTTTCCAAGGTGCAACACCTCACACTTATCTGTATTGAATTGCATTTGCCAATCCTCAGCCCACTTCCCCACCTCTGTAATTTTTGATAACCTTCCTCGCTATCTATGATACCTCCTAATTTTGTATGATCCGCAAACTTGCTAATCATGCCTTGTACATTCACATCCAGATCATTTATGTAAATAACAAAGGTCCCAGCACTGACCCCTGTGGCACGCCACAAGTCACAGGCCTCCAGTCTGAGAAACAACCTTCAACCATCACCCTCTGCTTCCTATCATTGAGTCAATTTTGAATCCAATTAGCTAGCTCTCCCTGGATCCCATGCAACCCAACCTTCATGCCATGCAGGACCTTGTCAAAGGCCTTACTAAAGTCCATAAAGACAACATCCACTGCCCTACCCTCCTCCATCGTCTTGGTTACCCCTTCAAAAAAACTCTAAAAGATTTGTCAGACATGACTTCCTGCGCACAAACCCATGCTGACTATCCCTAATCAGACTGTGACTATCCAAATGTTGGTTGATCCTGTCCCTCAGTGTCCTCTCCAATAACTTGCCTACCACTGATGTCAGGCTCACTGGCCTGTAGTTCCCTGCCTTGTCTTTGCTACCTTTCTTAAACAATTGAACGACATTAGTCACCCTCTAGTCTTCTGGAATTTCACCAGTGTCTAAAAATGAAGCAAAAATCTCTGCACGGGCTTCTGCAATTCCTTCCCTAGCCTCCCACAATGTCCAAGGACATGATCAGGCCCAGGGGATTTATCCACCTTAATGCGATCTAAGGATGCAAACACCTCCTCTCTGGTAATGTGTGTGCAGTCCAAAACATGCCCACTTGTTTCCCTTATTTCCTTTGCATCCATGATTCTGTCCCTCAAACTGAATTTGGAATTCTATTGCATTGTGCTCACTAGCCCCTAGAGGATTCTTAACTATGAGATCTCTTTTAATCTACCTCATTACACATCACTAGATCTAAAGTAGCCTCTTCCCAGGGAGGTTATGCAACGTTCTGCTCTAAGAAACAATCCCCAATACACCTTATGATTTTTTTCTTCCATGTTACTCTTGCCTGATTGGTTTGTCAGGTCAATGCAGATTAAAATCACCCAGGATAATTTGAGTGCCCTTCTTGCATTACCTCCATTATTTCCTCATTCATGTTTTGTCTCTTGTTTCTTATTGATTTTTAAACTTCCTTTTAATTGAACTCTCCTGTCACGATTTAATTTAAAGCCATTCTTACAATCCATGGGACATGTTTCACCAGGACACTGGTTTCAGTGAGATTCAAATGAAACTCTTCCTCTTTGCCCAGTACAAGTACCATGTGATTCAGAACCCGGTTCTCCCACACCAATTTGCATGTGGCTCAGGTAGTAATCCTGAGATTCATTTTTGTGGTTCTGCTTTTTAATGTAGCCCTGAGCTAGACTCAATCCCTCAGCAGAACCTATTTCCTAGTCCTAACTATGTTATTAGTATCAACATAGACCATGACATTTGGATCCGTCCTCTATTCCAAGTTTCTTATCTTGGGAGAGATATCCTGAACCTTGGCACTCAGTGGGCAATGCAGCCTTTTGGTCTGTCCTCTTGTCATTAATTATTAGCATGTTATTTGTGTCTTCCATTGTAAAGACCAACACAAAATGCCTATTCAACGCCTTGGCCATTTCCCATTATTAAATCCCTCTTTTCATCCTCTAAAGGACCAATGTTTACCGTAGACACTCTTTTTCTCATTTTATATATTTGTAGAAACTTTTGCTGTCAGTTCATATACTGAGCTAGTTTATTCTCGTAATCCATCTTATTACATAGCCATTTGAAAGGGACATGGAAGAAGACCCCACTTGTTTTCCTGTTACACTTTCATCCTGAGAGGGGCAAGGAGCTGTTGCTGCTCTGAATTCTGAAATTGGTTTCTCCTTGCTTTTCCAGGTCTTCTCCCTAATGTGATTGTGATGGGTGTTCTTCAAGGGTTGTACCTCACTGATCCTGACTCTGAAATCCTCAATGGAGTGGGCTCTTCAGGAATGATGAAACTGCATATTGCTGGACCTGAAAGCATTGTCTGATAGTTTTCTACAATTTACTGCGAAATTAGTTGTGTGTGAGGGAGAATGCTATTAAATTCATCACTTTCTTTCTGTAAGATTAGTGAGGGTTAACTGTCTCACAATTTCTGGAGTTTGGTGACTGGTTAATGATGTGATGGGTTGTGCACCTTGAAAATCAGCTCATTTCAACTGAGATACATCTGACTTCCTACAGGGGGCACATGAACTTGGTTGACCAATTCACTGTGGTATCTCTTTTACAAACGTGTCTCAAAGCAGAGTCAAGCAAGACTAAGTGTTACTGTATATTTAATCCAGCACTGTCCCTGTTTGGTTGTTTCTCCCCCACTGAAGAGGGGGATTTACTCCAAGCCATTCCCTGTAGTTTTTTTCCTTTAAGTGGTACAGTTCCTCAGTTGTGTGTCCTAACAGTTAAAAATCATGTATTTTTTCAGGTGATGTAATCACCCTTGTTTCCCAGGTTCTGCTGCAGAACAATACCACCCCACTCAGACACGTTCCTACTGCAAGGAATGGACTTTCTCCAGTTGATTATTTACCGTGCTCACTTTATATAGACACTACACAACAAAACATTAGAAAACCAATGATGTTTATTAATGCTGTGTACATTTTACAAAGCCAATAAGAACCAGAGAGTCTGGAATGTTTGGATATCTCCACAGCCTGGAAGTCCAGGATCAGGATTCTCCTAGCTGGGTCACTGGAGCTGAAAGCACTCTGGGCAGAAAGCCAAGTGTCTGCAGCTCCCAGACAGAGGGAGGGAGATAGCTCACTCTTTGGCAATGGCATAGGGTTTTTCCACCTCAATTTTGCCACAATCTGTGATGATTACGTCTTTTAGGGGTTTGTCTCTGACATCCGTCTTTGAATTCTCAACTTTTCTTACAACCTCCTGTTTTTAAAAAAAGAAAAAAAATTTTAATCTTCAAGCTCTAAGAATCTTTTCAGCTGACAGTTCAAGCCTCATCCCTATATCTGGTGTGTCTAGTTCAAAGCTCTAGACTCAAGTATTCCATCCATTCAGGTGACATCACTGGACTATCATTTGGTGACACTTCTGACAAATAACGTAGCTAGAATTACTCACTCCCAATGAATTAGTATCTCACACTAAGGAATGGGAGTAAAAGTGTCCCTTTGATTTGAGCTAGGGTTGTATTCCAAAACAAGATGCTGAAGACATGTACCTGGCAGCATCTGTTAAGACAGAAACTGTTTAATATTGAGCTCTTCCAGTTTGAAAAATGGTGGGAATGAGGGGTTACGGGTTACGGGCTACTGAAAGGAGGGTGATAGCACTCACTGGTGTTCTGCTTGCTCATTACTGGAATACATTCTTGCTAATGCTTTCCAGTAGGAGTAAGAATTTACCATTGACCAGCATCCACCAGAGTCCAAAAGTGCCAGGACCTCCACGCAATTCAGGTTCACCAATGTCCTTTAGGGAAGAAATTCTGCCTCCCTTCCTGGTAAGGGCTACCTGTGACTCCAGACCCACAGCCTCAGAAATGGCTGACAAGCCAACAAATGCTGCTCCTGCCAGTGATGCCCATACCTAGTGGATTCCCATTTCACTGCTGAGTGAAGTTGGTAAGGGGGAAAACTGCAAACCCATGATGTGCTGTATCCCCCAGATGCTGGGGACATGACTGAGACACAGTTCCCTTGCTGCCAAGCCGCGATCTGAGGATGGGAGATGACAGATTGCCCCCTCGGGAGCTTCTTGCATCTTCTCGCCTCAGTTTGTGCAGATTAATTGTACATGAGACACAGTCAGTGAAGAACTGGTGCTGATTCTTACCAGTCCTTCGACCACTTTTCCAAAGACCACATGTTTCCCATCAAGCCAGCCTGTCTTGGCAGTTGTGATGAAGAACTGGGACCCATTGGTATCTTTGCCAGCATTAGCCATGCTGACCCAACCTGGACCATAATGTTTCAGCTTGAAGTTTTCATCAGGGAAGCGGTCACCATAGATACTCTTCCCTAGAGAGAGGGAGGGAGAAGAGGGAAGACATTTAGTCAAAGCACACATGGAGATGGCCTTAATTATTACAGAAGGCAACAGGAACCAGTGCACCAGCCCTGAAAGCAGGACAGATGCTCCATGTCGGCTTCTGAAAGACACATTGGGAGTTACTGAGGGAAAGAGCAAGGGTCCAACCCACTACCCCATCCACCAGATTCAAAAGCAGGTCGACCACAAAAAGTGCATGTGTGACCCCGCAAAATTCAAAACGCAGACGGACAATCCCAGTTGTCCCAGTGCGCCCCGAGTGAAGAAAGTCAAGTCTAATCTCCGATAACATAAAATCCTGAAGTCGGTGCTTGGGACAGCAGGAGGAACAGTTATCGTGTAATTAAACGGCATCATGTCGCCCTGCAACCCCACACCCCCACCCCCAGCAGATACTTTGCCCACCTGCCCCACACACTCTGAATGATCACACTTACCACCAGTGCCATCCCCACGGGTAAAGTCTCCTCCCTGGATCATGAAATCTTTGATAACCCGGTGGAATTTGCTGTTTTTGTATCCAAATCCTTTCTGCACAGAAATTAAGGAAAATGAATGAGGGGAACAAAAGCCCCTGAGACACCACCTGTGTGTGACCCCACAAAATTCAAGATGTTACCAGACAATCCCAGTTGTCCCAGTGCACTCCAAGTGAAGAAAGTCAGGTTTAAACTGCAATAACAAAAATCTGGAAGCTAGTGCTTGGGATAGCACAAAGAACAGTCACGGTGTTCAACAACTCACCTCCCCTGTAGCGAGAGCAACAAAGTTCTCAACAGTCTTTGGAACAGTCTTTCCAAAAAGACCAAATACTATACGGCCTGCATCTTCATCGCCAATCTTAATATCAAAATACACCTGAAAGAGGAAAACGAGTCAAGAGTCAGTTCTCACTAGGCCACACACACAGGAACAGACTTACCGCCAGCTCTCAGAATTACATAGACATTTATGAATCATCACCTACTCCAAACTGTTAGGACCTTACAGCACTGGAGTGGGGCCAACATAGGAGAAGTATTTTCTAACTTAACTGGCCTGAAATTGAGTGCATTGCGATAAGGGAAAGAGAGTGTAGTAGTGGTCCTGTGCAGTACACTGGCAACCAAACCTGACGACGGGTCACCAGACCTGAAACGTTAACTGTTTTCTCCACAGATGCTGCCAGACCTGCTGAGCTTTTCCAGCAACTTCTGTTTTTGTTCCTGATTTACAGCATTTGCAGTTCTTTCGGTTTTTATTCAGCAACCAAACCTGCCTGGTTAAGGTCATAATTCAGTACCTGATCCTGTCAAGATCACCATGAGTCTTTCACATTCATCAAGGAAATACTGCTTCACGTACTGGAACCTGTCAGGAGCTGTACACTAAACACAGCACACCCCCAGTCCGGGAGGTCACTGGGCTACGTGTACATGGGGCAGTGTTTGCCCTGTCACACAGTGCGTGGGGATTTCAGCAAACAGTGGAACACTCACAAAATGATCTGTGCACAAATACACAACTGAGCCAATCGCACGACTATTAACTGGACAAGGAGTTGACTGTTACTATTTGCCCTAAGCTATGGTTAATTCTGCCAGGAGTTTCCAGTTTACACAGGGAACTAAAAAAATCCTTTATTAAATAAATCACTGGCCAATATCACAGCAGCTGCAGGAGCAAGAGCTGTGCAGAACCCTCAGTTGAAACAAATCAAGGCAGGGCTCACTGTGACAAGGACATCCTGCCCTCTGTACATTCACAGAATTGAATTAGATTAGGAGCAATGAGGGTGGACCTTCTGCCCATCATGCCAGTGTCTGTGCTAGCCTTCCAAAGGAGCAACTCACCCACTTTCTTCCACAGCCTTGCAATTTCTCTTTTTAGGTATTAATCGAATTGCATGGTGAAAGCCTCACTTAACCCTGCCTCTGCTACACTCGGGCATTGTATTCCTGACCTCGACCATTGCCAAATAAAAGAGCTGCTCCTCATGTTTATCCATTGGATAAGAAAGATAATCACATTAAATCATTGCCCTCATTTCCAATTCTTCCAGTGGGAACTGTTTCATTTTCCCTTCCTACTTGTTCCAGACCCATCATGCTTTTGAATATAACAAGTCTCCTCTGAATTCACACCTGCAAAGAAAATAGTCCCATTCTCTCAATCTATCCACATACTGAAGTTTCCTGGGACCATTCTCAAATCGCTTCTGCACGTTCTGTAATGCTTTCATAAAATGCAGCGTCCAGAACTATCCAATACTCCAGCTGAGGCTGCACTGGTGTTATATACACATTTCACCCAACCTCACCCTTACTTTAATATGGACCCTCTACAGTCTTCCCACCAAAAGAGCCACTTCACTTCTCTGCATCAAGTTTCAGAATAAACTGTCACCTGTACACCAGCATCTAGATTAATTTCTCTCTCCTGATACAAATGTAAAGTTTTTAAATATCTCGGCCTTGCACCCCACCCCTTACAAACAGTTGTCCTTTGCAATCCCTAATTAGCCCCTGTCCAACCCAGCAGCCCATCTATCTACAATCAGCACCTTAATCTCCCCCTCTCTCTCTCCCTCTCCCTCTCGAGATCCAGGAAGCTCTGGATTTGGTCACCCTACCTTTACTCTGAGGGGGAATATATTTTGACGGTATGCTACTTCCTGCCAACCTTTCCAATTCGATTCTCACCCCACTGGGTTACAGCAGGGTCTGGAATTACAGGACAAAAAAAAAAACACATGACAGTATCCATCCTTGCAGTAGCTTTCGTAAACTCTCCGAGGGTATGGTTTTTCTAACTTATTTGGTTAATTATCTTTAAATTAAAGAGATAGCCTAGAATTAGAGGAGCCAAAGTGCTCAGGAGCAGATCATCCAGCCAAAGAGGTACAGGGGGCCTTGGTTTAACATGTCATCTGAAAAGCTGGCCCTCCTGCCAGAGCAGTGCTCCATCATAATGACACTGGGAAATATCCACTGAGATCATGAGCTCACTGGGAGCAACACTGGCTAACATTTCAGGATCCCCAGGTAATAAAAGCAAAAGTGTGGATGCTGGAGATCTGAAATAAAAACAAAAAAGAGAGTACTGGAGAAACTCAGGTCTGACAGCATCTGTGGAGAGCACGAGAAGTTAACATCAAGTCCAGTAAGACTCTTCTTTAGAACTCAAGGAGCTGGAAAATGAAGTCCCAAAGAGAATCGTGAAACAGGCATGCCAGGTTAGCCTCTCAGGGACCAGGAACCCCAGTTTGGAAGATAAAAGTTGGACCCAATTTCAGTTTCAACTCCCTGGCTTTCCTGTCCAAGTTTTTTTTTCAGGTCCCAGCACAGGAGCTGCTGGACTCTTAATCAGCTCTATCCCTGCAATCGGTCTTTTATAATAAATCCATGTGGTTTTGTTCTTGAGCAGTGGTTCCACTGTCTGGTTTAAAGTCAGAGTCATTGCTACATATGATCAAAGGAACAGGAGAAGGCCAGATGCCCTTTCCAATATTTATTTAGCACCTGCTCAATCAGCATCTCAAATCCATTTCCTCTGTATCCCATGGCACAACCTTACAACCCACTGGCCTGGTTAAAGGTAACAAGCATGGAGCTGGATGAACACAGCAGGTCAAGCAGCATCATAGGAGCAGGAAAACTTGACGTTTCGGGCCTAAACCCTTCATCAGAAATCATTTCTGATG
>JAHRHZ010000180.1:310746-323812 GCA_024137785.1 Ginglymostoma cirratum | reverse complement strand
AACGGATACTGGTACGGCCAGTTCCATTAGGGGCAGATAACGGATACTGGTACAGCCAGCTCCTTTAGGAGCACATAACGGATACTGGTACGGCCAGCTCCATTAGGGGCAGATAACAGATACTGGTACGGCCAGCTCCATTAGGGGCAGATAACGGATACTGGTACGGCAAGCTCCATTAGGGGCAGATAACGGATACTGGTATGGCCAGCGTTGTAATGGAAGAATGATGAGCTCGAGGGTTTGCGAGGAGTTGCCGGGAAAGCCCTGTTGAATTTCTGCAGTATCTAATACAAGCTCTGAGTATCAGTAGCAGGTGGGGGTGGATGTGGTGCCAATTGAGCGGGGGGCTGCTTTGTCCTGGATGGTGTCGAGCTTCTTGAGTGTTGTTGGGCCTGCCCCCATCCAGGGCAAGTGGGGAGTATTCCATCACACTCCTGACTGGTGCCTTGTCGATGGTGGGACAGGCTTTGGGGGGGGGGGGGGGTTCGGGGGGGGAGCACGGTGTCAGGAGGTAAGTTACAGGATTCCCAGCCCCTGACCTGGGAATCTGCCCCTTAAGGAGCTGGCCGTAACCATCATATTTATGATTGCTGGTCTGATTCAGTTTCTGCTCAGTTGTAACCCCTAGGCTGTTGAAGGAGGGGAGAGTTCAGAGCGATGCCATTGAGTGCCAAGGGACAGTAGTACTGAAGACTTGTGTTAACCGTGTACCGAGCCAAACTGTTCCAGTACAGCTACAACAATGCCATCCATCTGGCAAAGGGGTAAATTTACTCTGTCCACACTATTGAGGCACTATTCTGACAGCATCTTCTAAACCTGTGAGCAAGCTCCACCATCTCAAAGGACAAGGGCAGCAGATCCTGCAAGTTCCCTCTGAGCCACTCACCATCCTGACCTGGAAATATAACTGCTGTTCCTTTGCTGCCACTTGGTCAAAATCTTGGAGCTCCCTCCCTCTGTGATACCACATGGGACTGCTGAAAGTCAAGAAGCCAGGTCACCATCATCTCCTCCAGGATAATTAAGGGGTGAGCGATAAATGCTGGTTCTGCCAACAATGACCACATCTTCTGAAGTCCATAAGGCATAGGAGCAGAATTAGGCCATTCGGCCCATCAAGTCTGCTCCACCATTCAATCATGGCTGATATGTTTCTCAACCCCATTCTCCTGCCCTCTCCCCCTAACCCCTGACCCCCATATTCATCAAGAACCCCTCTATCTCTGTATTGAAGACACTCAATGACTTGGCCTCCACAGCCCTCTGCAACAATAAGTCTCACAGATTCGCCACCTTCTGGCTGAAGACAGTCCTCCTCATCTCAGTTCTAAAGGGTCGTCCTTTCACCCTGAGGCTGTGTCCTTGGGTCCTAGTCTGTCCTACTCGTGGAAACATCTACTCTGCGTCCACTCTATCCAGGCCTCTGAGTTCAATCAGGAATGATGAAGGGTCTAGGCCCGAAACGTCAAGCTTTCCTGCTCCTATGATGCTGCTTGGCCTGCTGTGTTCATCCAGCCCCACACCTTGTTATCTCACCTTCCTGAAAAAGAGCCCTTTATCCAAACTCCCTGCCTTATGCCAGTCAGCCAATCCTCTATCCATGCCAGTACCCTGCCCCTAACACCATGGGCTCTTATCCAGCAGCCTCCTGTGCTGCACCTTGTCAAAGGCTCTCTTGGAAATCCAAATAGATCACATCCACTGGCTCTCCCTCATCTAACTTACTTGTTACCTCCTCACAGAATTCTAACACATTTGTCAGGCATGACTTCCCTAAATGAAGCTGTGCTGACTCTGCCCTATTTTACTGTGCACTTCCAAGTGCTCCACATGCTCATCCCTAACAACGGACTCTCAAATCTTACCAGTGACCGAGGTCAGGCTAACCGGCCCGTCACTCCCGTCTCCAGCCTCCCCTCCTTCTTAAACAGGAGTGTTACATTCTCCGTTTTCCAGTCCTTTGGGACCCTCCCTGACTCCGATGAATCCTGAAAGACCACCACCAACACCTCCACAATCTCCTTCAGAGCCCTGGGGTTTAATCCATTGGGTCCGGGTGATTTATCCACCTTCAGACCTTTCAGCTTCTCCTTAGTGATGGCTACTGTACTCACCTCCTGACCCCCTCACTCTCTTGAACGTCTGGTGTGAAAACTGATACCTATGTAGTCCGCTGGCTATTTCACTGAATGTGATGACACTTACTGGTCCTTGATGCCAAATCTGAATCAAGACAATCATCTGATACCCTGAACACTCGAGTCTGTCAGTCAGCATGACTTCCCAACACTGCAATGGTTCCTTTATATACTACTGACCTCATGGCCTGTGCAAGTGCTGCTGTTAAAACTGCTGCCTCTGTCCTTTGGCAGAATGCGTTCCACCACTGAGCCAGGCTGTGGCTGAAGGAGATACAGACAGTGAGAGGTCCTCAGCTGATGGTGCCTTCTGTTTCAATAGCAGTGGCAGCATGATGTAGGTATTGCAACGTCCTATTACATAGGTTAATGGTTGGTTTGCCCAAGCCTTCAGCTTTGGGGAGGTGATGGCCCTAGTGGTATGATCGCGAGACTGTTAATCCAGAGACCCAGGTAATGTTCTGGAGGCCGAGGTTCGAATCCCACCATGGCAATATTTGAATTCAATACTTTTTAAAAAAAATCTGGAATTAAGAATCTAACGATGACCATGAATTCATTGCCAATTGTTGGAAAAACCCATCTGGGTCACTGATGCCCTTTAGGGAAGAAAACTGCCATCCTTACCTGGTCTGGCCTACATATGACTCCAGACCCACAGCAATCTGGTTGAGGCTTAAATGCCCTCTGGGGCAATTAGGGATGGGGCAATAAATGCTGTCCTAGCCAGCGATGCCCTCATCTTGTGAATGACTGAATGAATAAATAAATTCCCCAGCAGAGTTACTGGAGGTGACCAGAAGGACTGATACCGTAGCCGACATCCTTCTCTCTAACCCCTGGTCCATCTTGGACACTGGCTGAATTGTATTTAGCGCTGGAACCCTCTCGCTGATTTTTACTTTTTAACATTTTGTTTTGGAGCTGTGAACTGATGGTGACCCTTGAGCTGTGAGCAGCAAATTGTCTTACTGTAGACAAACTGATACTCATTTATGAGGCCAGGCCAGGTAGCTACAGAAGCATACAGCACAGAAACAGACCCTTGGGTCCAACTTGTCCATGCTGACCAAGTTTCCCAAATTAAACTAGTCCCACTTATCTGCATGTGGCCCATATCCCTCTAAACCTTTCGTATTCATGTATTGTACAAATGTCCTTTAAATGTTGTAACTGTACCAGCATCCACCATGTCCTCTGGCAGCTTGTTCCAGACACGCATCATCTGCTGTGTAAAATATTACCCCTCTGGTCCCTTTTAAATCTTTCCCCTCTCACCTTAAGACTAAGTCCTCTAGTTTTGAACTCCTCTAACTCTGGGGAAAAGATGTTAGCTATTCACCTTATCTACACCCCTCCTGATTTTATAGGCCTCTGTAAAGGTCACCCCACAATCTTCTACGCTCCAGGGAATAAAAGTCCCAGCCTTGTTCAGCCTTGCCTTGTAACTCAAACCCTCCAGCCCTGATTCTTATTCAAAGTGCTCCACAGGTATTTTAACTCTGGCGATGCAACAGGTGGCAGAGTTTTGAAGGTTAATTGGAGCCCCTCACAGGGAAGTTTGTGCCAAGAGAATATTTTAAAAAAGACAAAAAAGAGAAACCAAGGTTTGCACAGGTTTTGAACTGTTTCACAGTCAGGATTGTGGCTGGCGAAGCCAGAGAATGGAGGTTAGAATGCTTCCTGGTTATCCTCCCATCATCAACGTACTTAAAGTTCAGAGAATAGAATCTCAGCTCTGAGATGAAGTGAACAAAGTGAACATTCGTCAGAGCTTATTGGAAGCTGTTTGCATTGACTGGTGTCTCCAGAAACCAAGCAGAATACAATTCCAGGGATAACAAGGTGTGGAGCTGGATGAACACAGCAGGCCAGGCAGCATCAGAGGAGCAGGAAAGCTGACGTTTCGGGTTTGGATCCTTCTTCAGAAATTAATAGGATACGATTCCATGTGCCTGAAGTTCGATGCATTGTGGAAACAGCTTAAGTGAGCTGGCCATCTACATCTCATTTACTTTTCTTTTGATTTATCCCCTAATTGCGTTTGTCTGTCTTTGAGACCACTGGCGGCTAGAATCAGAGAACTGGGCTTAAATCACAGACGTTAATTCGATTACCTTGTTGTTTAGCTTTGCTCAGCCGGAGTATTAATAATAAATTGTTCATTCTTTTGTTTAAGCCGGTAGCTGTTTACACTGGGTGTTCATTAGTCACGGAAGTCTGGTTACGGCTCAATTTTGAGGGTCTTTAAAGATTTTAATTTTACCACGTTGTAAAAACAGGAATGTGGAGGCTGATTTCGCTTGGCTCACTATCTTTGCGCAGTAATGGTACATGTTACCATTAAGAAACTTCACCTTTAAAACTCCTTGTGCCATACTATGTTGTAAACCTAGAGGAGGCAGAATTGGAAGTCTCTCTCTCTCTTGCGTGCGTGTGCACACACACACAGTGACTGTAATCTTGGACTGTCTTTCACTGTTTTAAATAAACTAACCCAGAGATAATCAATTCCTGATGAGCGAGCAGCATCATGAACATTACGGAAGCTGCCAACCCATCTCTAGAACTGGCAGTGCCAACCCCTTCAAACTCTCCCCCCAACTGCCACCAACCTACCCTGGACCACCCACGTTGATGCAACACCGAGAAGGTACAACAACACTTCGTCCTCAGAAAGCTAAGGAAATTTGGCATATCTGTAAGGACTCTCACCAACTTTTATAGGTGCACCAGAGAAAGCATTCAATCTGGATGCATCATGGCTTGGTACAGCAACTGCCCAGCCCAGGACCGTAAGAAATTAGACGGTTGTGAACACAGCCCAGTCCATCACACAAGCCAACCTTCCATCCACTGACTCCATCCACATTTCTTGCTGCCTCAGCAAGGCAGCCAACATCAAAGACCCCTCCTGCCCCGGTCATTACCTCTTCCATCAGGCAGAAAATACAAAAGCCTAAACAAACGCACCAACAGGTTCAAGAACAGCTTCTTCTGTTAATAGACTTCTGGATGAATCTCTCAAATTTTCTAATGTTGACATCACTTTTTGTGCACCTTTTTTCCTCATAGAATCCCTACAGTGTGGAAACAGGTCACTCAGCCCAACACGTCCACACTGACCCACTGAGAGCATCCGCCCAGAATCAATACCCTAACCCTACCCCCGTAACCCTGCATTCCCCACAGCCAATCCACCCTAACCTGCACATCCCTGGACACTATAGCACGGCCAATCCACCCTAACCTGCACATCCCTGGGCACTACAGGACACTATAGCACGGCCAATCCACCCTAACCTGCACATCCCTGGGCACTACGGGACAATTTAGCATGGCCAATCCACCCTAACCTGCACATCCCTGGGCACTACGGGACAATTTAGCACAGCCAATCCACCCTAACCTGCACATCCCTGGACTGTGGGAGGAAACCGGAGCACCCAGGGGAAACCCACACAGACACAGGGGGAGAACATGCAAACTCCACACAGTTGCCTAAGGCTGGAATTGAACCCAGGTCCCTGGCACTGTGAGGCAGCAATGCTAACCACTGAGCCACCGCGCAGTCATTTGCAGCTGGAACTTTGCATTCCTCGCTGTGTTCAATCACCCTGTGATCTTTGTAAAGTATGACCTGCCTTTACTGCACGCAAAGTAAAACTTTTCACTGTACCTGGGTACACGTGACAATAGTAAATCAGTGGTCTACCTCCGCTGATTGAGGAAGCAGGATAGTCCCCGGTAAAAACCTGGGCTCCCTTTCTTTGTGTGGTTTAAAACATGTGTGCACGCCCACCTTCACAAAATCTTAATCTCACATTCTAACCTTTTCTTGTCAAGTGCCTCCACTCAAAATGCTTGCCGTCCTTTACAGCTGAAGCTGCCTTTGTAATCTGTTATTTACATCCGTGGACCAGTGGCAGACTCCTGTTTTGGCTCCCTCAGCTTTCCTACCCAGTGTAGCAGATAGTTCGAAGCTCCAAACCAACCACTTTGCATGATGCTGTTGTTGGGTCAGCTATTTCGGGGTGCTATACAGAAATAAAGACAGAATATAAAGCTGGTGAGCAAACTTTCTCTGGGGTGGCCATGACCAAATAGTTATTATCACCAGACTAATAAAACCAGAGACTTGGGTAATGTTCTGGGGAACCCAGATTCGAATCCCACCGTGACAGATGGTGGAATTTGAATTCAATATAAAAACCATGAAACCATTGTTGATTATAGTTCATTAACGTCCTTTAGGGAACAAAACTGCTATCCCCAAGAGTCTGGTCTAAACATCGACTCCAGACTCACGCAGCAATGTTGTTGACTCTCAATCTCTGGGTAATTAGAGATGGGCAATAAATGCTAGCCTAGCCAGCAATGCCCAGCTCCTATGAATGAATTAAAAATATTATCCTTTCTTGGAGCGAATGCCACAGGAGAAGTACAATTTTCATTGCATTATAAAAGTGTAAAATTCATTTCCTTTTGGCACACTTCTGTTTTGAGATTTAACATTGAAAATTCTAGTTATAATACGTGCCTACATTATAATCTGCTCCCAGTAATGCTGTGGTTGCATGTTGGTTCGATATGTTGAGCTTTTGAAGCCTTTTCCGACTGTCCATTTCCCTGATGCCCCCAATCCCCCTGCAGTTTGTACACAACAAAAATCGAATATTACAAATTATTAGAAACAGTCTGCCCACATGGACTGAAGAGTAGCAGATGGAGTTTAACTTAAATCAATATGAGGTGCTGCATTTTGGGAAAGGCAAATCAGGGCAGGACTTATACACTTAATGGTAAGGCCCTGGGGGAGTGCTGCTGAACAAAGAGACCTTGGGGTACAGGTACATAAGTGGTGCCGCAGGTAGACAGGGCGGTGAAGGTGTTCGGTATTTTGCCTTTATTGGCCAGTACGTTAAGTACAGGAGTTGGGAGGGTCACGTTGCAGCTGTACAGGACATTGGTGAGGCCACTTTTGGAATACTGCATTCAAGCCTGGTCTCCCTGCTATAGGAAGGATGGTGTGAAACTTGAAAGGATTCAGAAAAGATTTACAAGGATGTTGTCAGGTTTGGAGGGTTTGAGCTACAGGGAGATGATGAATAGACTGAGGCTTTTTTCTCTGGAGCGTCAGAGGCTGAGGGGTGACCTTATAGAGGTTTATAAACTCATGAGGGGCATGGATAGGGTGAATAGACAGGGTCTTTTCCCCAGGGTAGGGGGGTCCAAAACTAGAGGGTATAAGTTTAAGGTGAGAGGGGAAAGATTTAAAAGGAACCTGAGGGGCAACTCTTTCACGCAGAGGGTGATGTGTATGGAACAAGCTGCCAGAGAAAGTGGTGGAGGCTGGTACAATTACGACATCTAAAAAGCATCTGGATGGGTATATGAATAGGAAGGGTTTAGAGGGATATGGGCCAAATGCTGGCAAAGGGGACTAGATTAATACAGGATATTCCCCCTGCCTCCCCACACTTTCAATAGAATAAAGAAAGGATCTGCAGATGCTGAAAATCTGAAATCAAATCTGAGTGCTGGAGAAACTCAGCAGTTCTAGCTGCACCTGTGTGGAGAGAAGTAACGTTTCAAATTCAGCATCCTTTTTTCAAAATTATATTTGTCCCCCTTCAATATTTGTTATTCATCTCCTCCACCCCCTCGCAGGAGCGAGTCCCCCATTCTTCCCCCAACTCTCCCTGGGACCGAGACCCCATTCACACACCCCCACCCATTCTCCACAGGAAAGGGTCCCCCATTCTCCTACCCTACTCCCCCGGGAAAGGAGTCCCCCATTCTCCCCCCCACGAGAAAGGGTCCCTCATTCTTCCCCCCACACTCCCCCTGGGACCAGAGTCTCCCATCCTCCACCCATCCTACTCCCTGCGAGAAAGGATCCCCCATTCTCCACCCTCCCCCACTCCCTGCAGGAAAGCAACCCCATTCTCCCCCCTGTCCATCCAGAGAGGGAGCCTGCTCCCGCAGGAAGACATTTCTCCCAAATTCCCAATTGGATTTATGACCGCCTTACACATATGCCCCAATTGTGTGTATGCTCACAAGTGAAACTTGCTGGCTAAGTCTACCAAACCCTTTCATAATATTGAAAATCCCAATCAGGTCCCATCCCATTCCTTCTAAAAACAAACCCAGCCAAGCTTGATATTTCCCAATGGTCCTAACCTTACAGTTGTAGGATTCTGGTAAATTTATTTACATCATCCCAAGGCAACCACATCCTTAAACTGATGTGGAGACCAAATCTGTTCACAATATGCCAGGTGTTGTCTAACCACTAGGCAGCATGTCATTACAACCCAGGGTGTTCTTCCTTCCTTACACATTCAGGGATGCCATTACGCTTCTCTGGACCAGGTGGGACTTGAACCCGGGGGCTCTCGTGGTTCACAGGTAGGGACTGTGCCACAAGAGCTCTAGCACCCTTGGGTGTGTTTACTCGGTGTTTTTGAACAGCCCACGACCTTTATCCTTACTGCTCCAGCCAGGATTGTGCCGAGTCCGGGGCATGTTCTAAAACAAGATGATCCGAGGATTAGATAGGGTGGGCTGTGAGAGCCTTTTTCCTCGGATGGTGACGGCTAGCACGAGGGGACATAGCTTTAAATTGAGGGGTGATAGATATAGGACAGATGTCAGAGGTAGGTTCTTTACTCAGAGAGTAGTAAAGGCGTAGAATGCCCTGTCTGCAACAGTAGTAGACTCACCAACTTTAAGGGCATTTAAATGGTCATTAGATAAACATATGGATGATAATGGAATAGTGTAGGTTAGATGGGCTTCAGATTGGTTTCACAGGTCGGCGCAACATCGAGGGCCGAAGGGCCTGTACTGCGCTGTAATGTTCTATGTTCTTGCTCCTGGGATGGGCAAACTGACATTCATCCACATTCACTCAGTGTGCCCCGACAACCCACTCCACTTTGTTATTCTTTACGTTATCCAAACCTTTCTCCTCCATTTCCATTCGGCCTAGTCTTCCATTTGAAGCTCTCTATGCTACAGCTCCTATTCAGGCACGTCCTCCGCTCCCATTAGCCTCGTCTACTCCTACCTTTATCACTTCTCACCCCGACCCTCAAAGCCCTGGAAAATTAAACAAGAATTGAAGAAATCATTTATTGTCACGTTTATTCAACGTACAAATACAGTGAAAAGCGTGCCCCTTTTACGTACAAACACGGTGCCATTCACATTCAGACATGGTAAGAACTGCCGTTGCTGGAGTCAGAGATAACACAGTGTGGAGCTGGAGGAACACAGCAGGCCAGGCAGCATCAGAGGAGCAGGAAAGCTGACGTTTTGGGTCGGGACCCTTCTTCAGCTGAACCCGACCGGAACCGTCAGCTTTCCTGCTCCTCTGATAATGCCTGACCTGCTGTGTTCCTCCAGCTCCACACTGTGTTATCGCCGTTCACATTAAGTTGGGATAAGATAAGAAAAAGTAAGATAACTTAAGGGTCTCCAACGTTCCTTTCCACTGTTGCCCTCCCGCTCCAGGTTTTCCAGTCCCTCCACCAGCATCCCACTCCGGGATGCCTCTGCCAGCCCACTCTTGATCCGCTGCTGTCTCTCCGGCCCAGGCTTGAACCACCGTCGCACAACCTGCGCATTCAGCTCCTGCCACGTGGTTCCCGGTCGCGACTCAGCTCCTTCCCAACTTAAAAGGGGTGGGTGGTGGTGGTGGGGGGTGGGGGAACAGGTATAGAATTACTATGGAGGGAGAAATAAAAAGGAAGGCCAAAAGAAAGACAGAGAGCGGAGTGGAGCTCTGAATGGAGCGACTTTCCCTGCTGCCATCACATACAGGACAACAGAGCATACCAGGTTACAGTATTGCAAAATTCTCCAAAGAAACACAATTACAGTGGCTTCTATTTGTTATCCAATACCTCATCCTTAGAATTCCAGAAACCTAATCCCTTGCAGATGTTTCATTGTTCAAAAGAGTAGCAGGTTATTAAGAACTAAACTTTAACACCCCTGAAACATAATCATGTAATTACTGCTACTATACATGCCAAGGGCTATCTATGCTAATAGTCTAATAACCCTAAAATGAAGTTTCATGTTCGTACTTCAAGAAACATGCACTTAAGTCGATCAATGACTCAATGGGCAGATGTCATACTTAGCCAAGTCGGGGAAGACCCGAGTTTGACTGAGAGAGTTGCTTCCTCACAAGTGAGTGAGGATACAATTAGCCAAAGGTGGGTGAAGATGATTTAGTTAGGAATCCTGCTCCTGGGCACTATCAGTGGGATGTACGTTACAACAGCAGAACTGTGCTCAGCTCTATATTCCTAACCCCCATCTTGGCTCAATAGCCTCCACTCATTGGCAACTTGGCTGAAGATCGGGTGAAGTTTGAGTGTAGGGTGGATTCCCCCATCATGCCGTAAGGTTCAACAAAAAGTGGTGGAGACAGAAAGACAGAGAGAGAGAAGCGGGGCGGGGGTGCAGACAAGCTCAGAGATAAATCGTAGGTTAAGACATAGTTGCCAAAAACCAAAAAAAAATTTCTTTAATGACATAAGAGCAAGAAATGAACATCTTGTAAAGACACAAAAGGAACCACAGCATCACTTAGAATTGAATTATAGGCAGCTCAAAGTAGAAACAGGAGATTTAGAAAGGATTAGGTTTGTATACGGCTTTATGTAATATAAAACACGTTACGATCGGATGGATAACGGTTTAGGAAATCATATAACCAAAGCTGCTGACATCAAGCTTAGGCAACATTGTAGACAGTGTAAAATTATAAAGCGTTGTTGATAAGACTAGGTAAATGCACAAAACAGTGGCAGATGAAGGTCGATGTAAGGAAGTGTGAGGTTATCCATTTTGGACCGAGAAAGGATAGATCAGGGTGCTTTCTAGTTTGCATGCAGTTGGATGCCCAAAGAAACTTGGGGGCTGAGGTGCATAGATCTTTAAAATACCATGAACAGGTGTAGAAAATAATCAAGAAAGCTAACGTATTGCTGGTCTTTATATCCAAAGGAGTGGAGTACAAGGGTGTGGAAGATTTATTGCAGTTATACAAAAGCTGTGGTTAGACCCCACTTGGAGAACTGACAGCAAATCTGGGCACAACACCTTCAGAGGGATATAATAACCTTGAAGAGAGTACAATGTGGATTCACCAGAATGACACAGTCTCCAGGGGTTATGTGGAGAGATTATACAAATGAGGCCAAGTTTCTCTCAAATTTAGAAGGTTAAGAGGTGATCTGATCAAAGTCTTCAAAATATTAACAGGAAAAGGCAAGGTCGATAAACTATTTCCCCTGGTTGGGGATTCTAGAACTAGGAGTATTGTCTGAGAATTAGGATTAGACCTTTCAGGAGAGATGTTAGGAAGCAGTTCCACACACCAAATGATAGTCAAAGATTGGAACTCTCACAAAATGGCAGTTAATGCTAAATCACTTGTAAATTTCAAAATCTGAGATGGATAGTATTCTGTTAAGCAAAGCTAGTAAGGGGTATAGGCCAAAGGCAGGTATACGGAGTTAGGCCACATTTCAATCATTATTGCATCAAAGGGCAAACCAAGCTTGAGGGGCTGAATGGCCTACTCCCGTTCCTATACGAGTCTTTTCATGAAAGATGCATTTACTGCTTCTATGTAGAAAATATAATTGGGCTCATTGTGTAGATGATGTGTTTCTGGAGGGACCTATTAAGGATTGAACGATTTTCGATTTATTACCGTGTAATGAGAAAGGGCTAAGTTAACAACCTGGCTGTAAAGTCATCTTTGGGAAGTAATGGCCATAACATGATGGCATTTCATATCAGGTTTCATTGCAATACAGTTCATTCTGAAACTAAGGTCTTAAATCAGAAGAGGGGATATGATGAAGGTCTGAAGGCCAAGCTGTCTATGGTGGATTGGGAAAATACACTATAGGTTGGGAAGTTGAAAGGCAATAGCAAATAATTAAAGAGAAACTATATGGTCCACAACAGATATACATTCCATTTGGGCACAAACACCTGAAGGAACAAAGGTAAATCAACCATGTTTAACAAAGTAAGATAAAGACTGCACTAAATCAAAGAATTGTATCAGAGATAAAAGGTACTGCAGATGCTGGAGAATCCGAGATAACAAGGTGTGGAGCTGGATGAGCACAGCAGGCCAAGCAGCATCAGAGGAGCAGGAAAGCTCGACGTTTCGGGCCTAGACCCTTCATCAGAAATGGGGGAGGGGAAGAGGGTTCTGAAATAAATAGGGAGAGACGGGGAGGCGGATAGAAGATGGCTAGAGGAGAGGATAGGTGGAGAGGAGGCAGACAAGTTGAAGAGGTGGGGATGGAGCCAGTAAAGGTGGGTGTAGGTGGGGGAGTAGGGAGGAGATAGGTCAGTCCAGGGAGAATGGACAGGTCAAGGGGGCGGGATGAGGTTAGTAGATAGGAGATGGGGATGCAGCTTGAGGTAGGAGGAGGGGATAGGTGAGAGGTTAGGGAGGCAGGGACGAGCTGGGCTGGTTTTGGGATGCGGTTGGGGGAGGGGAGATTTTGAAGCTTGTGAAATCCACATTGATGCCATTGGGCTGCAGGGTTCCCAGGCTGAATATGATTTGCTGTTCCTGCAGCCTTCGGGTGGCATCACTGTGGCATTGCAGGAGGCCCAGGATGGACATGTTGTCTGAGGAATGGGAGGGGGAGTTGAAATGATTCGCGACTGGGAGGTGCAGTTGTTTGTTGCGAACTGAACGCAGGTGTTCTGCAAAGCAGTCCCCAAGCCTCCGCTTGGTTTCCCCGATGTAGAGGAAGCCACAACGGGTACAGCGGATGCAGTATACCACATTGGCAGATGTGCAGGTGAACCTCTGCCTGATGTGGAATGTCTTCTTGGGGCCTGGGATTGGGGTGAGGGAGGAGGTGTGG
>JAHRHZ010000180.1:247429-310346 GCA_024137785.1 Ginglymostoma cirratum | reverse complement strand
GGATTGCAGATGGCAGAAGTGTCGGAGGATGATGCGTTGGATCCGGAGGTTGGTGAGGTGGTACGTGAGGATGAGGGGGATTCTTTTTTGGTTGTTATTGCGGGGACGGGGCGTGAGGGATGCGTTACGGGAAATGTGGGAGACACGGTCGAGGGCGTTCTCAACCACTGCGGGGGGGGGGGGGAAAAAGAGTTGCGGTCCTTGAAGAATGAGGGCATCTGAGATGTACAGGAGTGGAATGTCTCATCCTGGGAGCAGATGCGGCGGAGGCGAAGGAATTGGGAATAGGGGATGACATTTTTGCAGGAAGGTGGGTGAGAGGAGGTGTAAAAACCAGCCCAGCTCATCTCCACCTCCCTAACCTGTTTTTCCTCTCACCTATCCCCTCCTCCCACCTCAAGCCCCACCCCCATCTCCTATCTACTAACATCATCCCGCCCCCTTGACTGGTCCGTCCTCCCTGGACTGACCTATCTCCACCCTTCCCCCCTACCTACACTCCCCTTTACTGGCTCCATCCCTGCCTCTTCGACTTGTCTGCCTCCTCTCCACCTAATCTCTCCTTTATCCATCCTCTATCCGCCTCCCCCTCTCTCCCTATTTATTTCAGAACCCTCTTCCCCTCCCCTATTTCTGATGAAGGGTCTAGGCCCGAAACGTCAAGTTTTCCTGCTTGGCCTGCTGTGTTGATCCAGCCCACACCTTGTTATCACTAAATCAAAGAAAGTGGCTTATAAGAAAGTCAGAAAGAAAGTAAACCTGAAGATTGGACACAATTTTGAACCCAAAGGAGGACCAAGAACCGGATTTAAAAAAAAAGAAATTCTGAATGCAAACAAATGAGGAACATAAAAAGTGGACTGTAAAAGCTTCTTTAGGTCTGTACAAAGGAAAAGATTAGCGAGAGGAAATGCAGACCCACTAGAAGACAGGGACGGGAGAATTTATGGTGGAGAACAGGAAAATAGTTGAGGAAATAAACAATTACTTTGCATACGGTGTACCAGATGCAGAAAATCTCACGGAAACACTGGCAACCAAGGGACTCTTGAAAGTAAGGAACTGAAAGAAATTAGCATCAGTGAAGAAGTAATGTTTGTAATCTTAACCGGATTGCAGGTTGTCCAGGCAAGTGGGGGAAATATATCTATACTGATTAACAGAGAGAGAATATATGGATCATTCTCAGGATGACAGGCTGTTATTAGTGGGGTATCGCAAAGAGCAGTGTTAGGTCCACAACTGTTCACAATCTACAGAAATGATTTAGCTGTGGGCCCAATTGTAATATTTAAAATTTGTATTCCCAGGCAATTTGCAAGGCTGAGGCAAGGAGGCTTCATGGGGACTTGAACACGTGGAGAACAGTGAAGTTTTTCTACTTTGCTAGAAAAAAAAACAACAGAAAGGCAGAATATGTCTTAAACAATAAGAGGTTGCAGAAAGAACCTGGTATCCTTGTTCAAGGATCATTGAAGGTTGCAATGCAGGTGTAGTAAACAGTTAGACAGGCAAATGATACGTTGGCCTTCATTGTAAGGAGATCCTAGGACAGGAGTAAAGACGTCTTGTTGCAGTTATGTAGAACATTGGTGAGATCACACCTGGAGTATTGCGTACAATTTTGGTCCGCTCGTCTAAGGAGGGATACACCTAGCACACAGTGAGTGGAACAGAGGTTCACTAAATTAATCCTGGGATGGCATATTGTCTTCTGGGAGATTGAGTAGACAGAGTCTAGACTGTCTGGGGTATTGAGGAATGAGAGATCACCTTATTGAAGCTTACAAAATGATGTAGATAGTAGCTTACCCCAGTTGCTGAGTCTAAAATCAGTGCATATTATCTCAGGCTAAGGCATTTTGAGACTCAGAGGAGGATTTTGCGCCCCCCCCCCGCCATGAGGATGGTGAATCTTTAGAATTCTCTACTGTGGAAGTTCAATGAGCATTTTCAAAATAGACATTGAGAGACTCCTGGTGACTAACGGCATCAAGGGTAGATGATCATTCATGATTTAACTGGATGGTGAAACAGGCTTGATGGACTGAACGGCCTATTCTTGTTCCTGTGCTCCACAGAAAAACTGGTAATTGTTTTTTGATTGATATTGGTTGAAGCACAGGGCATAGCTAATGATTACCCTTTTTTGGAAAATTGCCATGAGACGTTTTACAACTTACTGCAAGGATTTAACACTTTATCCAAAAGGCAGTGCAGCACCCTTTGAATAGCACAGGGGAGTGCCAGTGCAGATTCTGTCCTCTGGCTCTTTTTTGTAGTGGGAATCGGTCCCACCATCTTCTGATTAGGAGAAAGCTGCTGCTTATTGAGGCACAACTAGCAGCCTGGAGTCAGGACACCAGCTCACACAGGTCAACCTGTGGAACAGAACCAGGTCGGGGAAGGGACTGTAAAAGGCCAGTAATCATTATCCAATATCTCGACAGGGAAAGCTATCAGCTCCTTTTGGATAGCTGATCCAAGTTGTCACTAGATCAAACTGGAAGTGAGAAGGTAGGCCCACAGGGTTATGAATGCAGGCTAGCAGTTTGAGGTTGGCCTATTACCACTGCAAATAGCTCTATTGGTGAACCTGAACAACAGGAGATCCAGTAAGGCTACCAGGCAGCAGCTTGATCTTGCCCCTTTCAGAGATTGTGGTGCGATGTTCCAAGGCGAGTGAACCCTCTCATCATCTCAAATCTAATTTACCGGGACTGTGATGTCACTGGTCTGTAGCTTGTGGACATCCAGGAAGCAGGATTCAAATCCGATCCAGTCCCCTTCACACAGCTTAGGGGGTCACTCCAGTTCCTTACACCCGAGCAGAGCTATTACTTGCCTGTGTTTGAATGAGTTGAGCTGTGAATGAAAGATTCCAATAACATGGAATGCCTGGAGACTGTAGCAGCAATATCCAACACTGTTTGTGTCGTGAGTCTGAAGTGTTTCAACCCAACCACAAAGGCGTGATTGTTTTGTTTCCTGGGATACTTGCTGAACCTTAAGTCACTGAGCACAGAGCAAGTACAAACATTTATTCTGGTTAGCTTTGTCTCGGGTGCCATTGTGCCAAAATGGGAGGACAAACCAGTGTTGGGGCTTCTATATTGGAATCACTCCCTTTTGACATGAAGCTTTACAGAATAGAGAAGAGCATTCTGTACCTGCCTGCCAGCAAACTTTTGACATGTTTGATAGTTTAAAGGAACTCAGGCGAAGGTGATGAATTGGAGCACTGGAGTGCTGAGTACAATGCAGCCAATGATAGGTCAAAGTGGAACAGATCAGTTGGTCACAAATGTGGACAGCTAGCAGTGCAGTTACAAGGTCCTTCTGGAAGAGATTCCACACACCCGAGGCAGTGTTCTCATACAGACCCCACTCTCACACAGGTGGCTATTTACCTTGGCGTCAAAGCCAGGAATAAAGCACAGAAGAACTCTGTGCCCCTACACCACACCTCCTGATAGCGCTCAGGAGTGGGAACCCTGTCTCGGAAGTAGAACAATATATGAAATGTTGCTACATCAAACGTTTGGGAATGGTACCTGCATTGTTCCCAATACTCAGACTCAGTAAAATCCAAACTTAGTACTGACACTCTCGCAGGAGGTAGGAAGGCTTACCACAGATTTCTTGTCTGGGGAAGCACTCTGCATGTCGACACTGGGAAACTTGAGTCCAACGCAAAGAAAAGTCACAAACGACAATTAAGAAAAAAAAACAGTTTCTCCATTTAATACTAGACTTTCTCAAGTTGAGATACAAGCGTCTTTATGCAATGACATCCAACGTTAAAATTCGTAATACATAATTTACAAAGATTAAAGTCAAAACAATTATCTATTAGATATGCTTCTGTAAAAAGTAAATATATTAGCAGCATTTTTCCAGCAAACAATCACACTGCCTACACCCATGCAGACTATAGTTATATCTATTTTGCAATAATGTAGTGCTTTTAAACAGCGATTCCGTGACTTTGTTTTTGTATTTTTTTTTTAAAAAGTAACCCAAAAAAAAACATTAAAAAAAAACTGTCATCACTTTCTATGCCAGTAAAGGGGAAGGAAAGGGGATGCAGGGGGAAGGGAAGGAAAGAGAGGAGGAAAAGAAATGGCATTACCTAACCACTGATTGTCTAAAACATGATTTTAATCTTTCGGCAAAGAAAGAGAAAATGACAGACATAGTGTGCCTTCTACATATATAAACTTTTTTTTGTATTTTTCTTAGTGTTTGACACTATTACCAAGAGTGAAATGTCTATAGGAGACAAATGAAAATATTACAGACCTGTCAAAACTCCTATCAATGATGAATTGAGTATCTCATACTCAATCGTCTGCTACTGTACAGTGTTGCTTTGCAGTAAGAAAATAGTCAAAACAATCTTTCTCATTTTTCGATTTTTTTAATAAAATACGATCTCAAAGGGTTTTCTTCTTTTGAGACACAAAAGGGGAATGGGATGGAACATGTTCCACTGAGATTGATGCAATGTGTTTGTACATTAGGACAGAATTGGTCCATGTGAAGGAACATGTGACGACAGTATTGCTGACAACCACACAACTGATATGTACACATTGGCACATCATAATTTGTTTTTTACTTATTTAAAAGGATGTCGGGAGTGGGACTGCATAAGCTTACATACGGACAAAGCAAAGCTTTTTTTTTTCCTTTTTTGATTTTTTTTTTAGTTAAAGTGGGCGGGGGAAGGTACTACACTGTACAGTTCAAACAGAACACAGACGTAGTGTCTTTATTATTACTTCTACGCGAATGTTTTCTACTTCACAACAAATACTTTTTCATTTTGAATACTGCTTTTCATTTCTGTAGTGGCTTTCCTTTCGTATTCTCCTGCCTACTTATGTTTTTTTTTAAAAGAAAAGAGAAGATTTCACACTGGCTCCATTTGGCCATGACTTTGGTGTTACTGGTGTTGCACGTTGTTGGTTAATATTGTACACGAGTGAAGACCCTTGGTATCTGCGGCTTCCTGATCTGTTCACACACCAAAACCTCAGTTCAAATGTATTTTAACTTGGCCCCCTACGTGGGTGGTAAACCTGGCAATCAACACTCAGTCCCTTTCTCCACATCCTCCTGACACCACTGCTTGCAGAGCCTTCCTTGGTCAGGACAGTAAGTGACCCAAATATATGTGGGCCACAATGCTCTTCCTGTAAGAGACCTCCTGACCCAGTCTCCTCACAGTGATCAATGATTTTGCACCTGTATGATACTCTGGTAAGCTTCTATCTAGCGAGGCAAGTATTGGAGCAGGTCATAGCAGTGAGTGTGGGCATAGCCAGGAGAGTTTACAGCTTTTGGGAAGGAAGAACTGAAACAAAAGGCACAAGGATTCTGCCTTATGCTTTCTGGCCAAAGTGGCACGGATAAGAGTTTGGGTACAGTCAGACTCAACCTAATGAGTGTCATCAGGGAGCAGGGGTCACAAGTCATGCTTTTTTTTTAAAAAAAAATGTGGGGTCAGATTGATTTTCAACAAGTAAATGTGATCAGATTCTGGTGGTATGGGGTGTGAACTGCTAATTGCAGGACAATTAAAAACAGGTGATTGGAGTGGGAGAGGGAGGGGAAAACTAGTATACTTTCTTCATAACATATAACAAGATCAGTGCCAGTCACAGAGCAGACAATTATTCATGACTTGGACTGTGGCTCTTACTGAAGGAAGGTGGCAGGGGGCAGGTGTGGTGGTGGTGGTCGTGGTGGTGGTGAAGAACAACTAGAGATGACAAAGAAAATTCTGACACAATGGTTCATTTAGTTTTGGAATGCACTGCCTGATTGAATCTGTATTATCTCACACCCTAAGAGAAATAGTTAAATATTTCAAAAGGAGAAAAAAAAAACTGAAACAGGGAAGAACAGAGGCAACTGGAACCAACCAAATTGATATTCCTGCCCTCGAAGAACAGCCTGGAGTTGATTCAATGGGCAAAGATGACTTCCTGCTGTGCTGCACTGTACTGTACTATGGTACAAAACACAAACTCCAGCTCAGCCCAGGTTGGAAAGAAGTAGTAACAAAGTAAAAGGTACAGGAACACGAGAAAACAGCAGCGGTTCTTATGGCTCAAGTTGTAACTACTTCATTGTTTGTGGTTTTTTTTTTAAAAAGGAACTGCATGCCTAATTACACCTAGAATCATCAGTCCCAGTTTCACATCAGAGTTTGGGACCCATTCATGTCTGATGTTAAAGGTGGCAGGAACAGCTTAGAACAACCCATTCAATGCTTAGGTCATTAAAGAAACGTTTTGGGAAGGAAATGGGCAAGGGAAAGAGCTGACTGAAGAAGGGGGAGTCGCACATGACTTATAAAAGGAATAGGACTGATGGGCTGAATACTCGCCTTGTTCTCAAGTCTCTCAACAAATTCTAGAGAAGGAGAAATCCCCAAATCGCAATTTCGAAGAACACCAGGCTCTTTGACGTAGTGGGGTCTTAGTTGGGAGCAAATCCCTCAGGTGAAATGTTAACTTCACCAACCTTAATGGGAATGAGACACTTCATCCACAGATCACTCGTTTTGATAACAAAATTAACTCTTTGGTGCTCAGTTCTTTCATATCCTTCTCTTTTACCAAGAGTACAGGAAGCACAACTTACGGCTAGCTCTTACAGACTGTCCTCAAGCGTAGTCACCATTAATCTAGGTGTAACCTGCGTGGTGTACAATGCCGCCATCAGTCCCAGCAACGGACCCTCTGGGTGTGCGTGAACCTGGGGAGGAGTGGAGGTGGGGTGGGATTATTTTTGACAGATCACGCATTATTTATTTGCTTTATGGAGCACCAGACGCATAGCTTAGGACAACAATGGCATCTCCGCAAGTCCTCGTTAGACTTTGAAAAAGTGAAAACCAAAGATTCCATTCCACCCGAGCAAGCCCCCCTCCCCTCCCTGACCCAACCACAAAGACACTTTAAGTGCTATTCATCAGTCTTCCAATCCACTCGTGTCTCTTTTTCATTTCATATTTTGCCTCCTATTTTTATGCCCTCTGCTTATTAATTGCTTTTTTTTTGCTGAAGGTAAGGTGGGCAGGACCTGATCCAAGCATGTACCATAGTAGGTTACTGGGCCAGCACACTGGTTGCCTTTAATTGCTCAGAGTGAGTGCAAACACTAGGCTTGGATTGTAAACGTCCCTACCCCACCCCCTTGTTTCTCAGCTGTCTTCTCTTTCTCCATATACATATATACACACTCTGGACAAACTGTATGACAATCACACTGGTGAATTCACACATACAATCAAAGAACAGGAACAGAAATGGAGTTCAGTCCTTTTGTTTTTTTTTTAAAAAAAAAAGAGATCTCTTGACGCTTGTGTATTATTAACATTTCGTTCAGACACCAACTCCACCCACTTCATGGATGGTGGTTTGGCAACGCAATAGTGCCTCACCTCCCCCGAAATAAAGTTTATAGGCTGCCTCGGGCCATGGGAGCACGGAATTGACTGAGCCCCCCGACATTAATGCGAGGAACACCACACACACGTGTGTGCGTGTGCATACAGCAAGGGCACTCGGCAGGTCAACAGCAGGAGTGCTGGCTGGCCCACTGTATCCAAGTGCTAACTCGTTTCAATTTGTCAGTTTCTTCTTCACTCTCCTGTCCTATTCAATAGTTTAATCAGAGAGCCTGGGGGGTGGGGTGGGGTGGGGTGGTGGTTGGGTCGGGTCAGGTTGGGTCAGGGGGAGGTGGGAGGGCAGAGGGGTTGTGTGGGGTGGTGGGGGAGGGGGCCCCATCCCTCGACTCTCTCGCTGTCAGGACGCAATAGGACAGGGCAGAAGCCATGATTCCCAACACAGGAAACGCTCCCTTCTGAGGTTGTGCATCACTTCCTGAAGCTGCTCTCAGTTAACATTAGTGTGCGCCTACGTAGCCGTCTCCCCGACCCTTCTTCCAACAAGTAGGTTACATCGATAGCTGGAAAGCAGACAAACCAAAGACCAGTTTAGTTGCTCAGTATCATTAACTGGGAAAAAGGCTAACAAACAATTTATTCAAGATAAAACAGACTAACTATACACTTCAGGATAATATGAGAATGCTGCTGGGCCTTCACGCCCAGTCCCAAGTGATAGTGGACAATTAAACAAAAAACACGAGTAGAAGGCTCCACAAATATTCCAATTCTTAACGCTGGGGGAACTCAATGCATCAGCATCAAAAGACAAGGCTGAAGCACTTGCAACCATAATCAGATATTAGTGCCAAGTGGATGATCCATCTGCAACTCCTTCTGAGCTCCCCAACATCCCAGAAGCCAGTTTTCAGCTCATCTGATTCACTCCATATGATATCAATTATTAGCTGTAGGCACCAGATATTACGTAGACCACAACAGCATGCTCAACACTACTGAAAACTTATGCTGCAGGGTGAGCAGTGCTCCTAGTCAAGCTTTCAGGTACACGTAGATACCATGTTTTGGCTAAAATGTGGGAAAAATGCCCAGGTATGCCCTGTGTACAAAAAGCAGGAGGAATCCAGTCCACCAATCCATTCTAAAATCAACGCAGTGGAAGGTCTCCAAAAGCAATGCTATCAAGCAGACCTGACCCAGCAATAACCCACACAACTAGTTCAATTTGAGCTTTACCAGGGCCACTCAGCTACTGACCTCAAACTTGGCCCAAAGAGCTGAACTCTAGAAGTACAGCAGGAGTGACTGTCCTCAACATCAAGGCAGTGTTTGTGGCATCAGCAAAACTGGAGTCAATGGCGATTGAGGGGGGAGGAGGAGGAGGACTGTCCACTACCTGTATATCTCTGCAGGAGTTCTTCAGGGTAGTGCCCTAGGCCCAACCATCATCAGCTACTTCATCAATGCTGTTCTCCCCATAAGGTCAGAAATGGGGATGTTCGGATAATGTTCAGCCCATTCACAGCTCCTCAGATACCTCAACAGGGTGGGATTAAGCTGGTAAGTGACATGCAACAGTTGCTCAACACAAACAGTAGGCAGTGACCATCACCAACAAGACAGAATCCAACTAACTTCCCTGACATTCAATGGCATTATTGTTACCAAATACCCACTATGAATGGTTCTGAAGAAGGGTCACTGGACTTGAAACATTGTATGTTTCCCTCCCTCCACAGACGCTACCACACCTGGTTTTTCCAGCAACTTCTGTCTTTGACCCAATATGAACATCCTGGGGGTTACTACTGCCCAGAAAGTGAACTGGAACAGGGATATAGATTTTAAACATTGTTTCTGGGGATGAATAAAAGCAAAATCCCGTGGATGCTGGAGACCTGAAGTGAAAATAAATTGCTAGAGAAACTAAGCAGTTCTGGCAGCATCTGTGGAAGAGAAATAGAGCTCATTGACAATCTCAGTTCAATATGATTCTGTTCCAATGTGTAGTCCAGTACCAAATTACAGTCATATTGGACATGAAACATTAATGCCATTTCTCTCTCCACAGTTACGGCCAGACCTCCTGAGACTGTCCAGCACTTGGGTTTTTGATTCATTCAAGGGATATGGGCATTGCTGACGAGCCACTATTTATTGGTTATGTGTGACCTAATGTTCAATAGTTGGGACTTCAGGTAGATGTATCTCCATCCTAAAATACCCACTGCTGAGTGATCACAGCCACATACCTTCTCAGGTTCAGTGTATGATGTTAGGAGCCTGTAACGCACTGGTGCTTTATATCCAAGAGACTGCCTATGCCTGAGAACAGGCGACATTTTAACCCAGCTGGGCTGGTGGCAACATGATTGCATCACCCAAACTATTACTCTCTCTAACACACACAGACAGCTGTAATCTGCACTGAGCAGCACAATCATTCTGCTCTTAGTGAAACTGTTTAGCCAATTGCCAAGCCTCACCGTTTTTTCCTGGAATCTTGGCCAACAGGTTCAGGAGGATTTTGTTGAGGTTCTCTCTCTGCAATCTCTGCTTCTCTTCTGGGTTACAATCTACTTTCAGAGGGTTACTGCTGCTCTCACTCTCCTGCTCCTCCAGGTGTGGCATCTCAGCAGCCGGCTGCTCCTGGGCAGTTGACATATCCTCAATGATGGGGGGTGGAAGGTCGTCCTCCTGAACCACCTCCTTGCAGTGCACTTTTGTTCTCTCCGTTTTCCATGAGGATCTGTTGTTCATATCCCACCCAGATAGGAACAGGGGAAACAAAAAACAAGACAGAAATGCTTGAGATGTGGCTGCAAGTCTGAGACTTCAGGATTAAGGTCGCTCCTACTTCAGACACGGCACATGCACAGAGTCTGTTATTGAAACACTGTCAAATTCTGCATCTTATTTTAGTTAGTGCTCTGTGACTCATTCAATACAAGAAAAATAATCTCACACTTGTGCAAAGTTTCCAAGTCTAGTGTTTTAATACTCGGATGATACTTATCTTTTCAGAGTTTCTGATCACACAAGGTTAAACTATTCCCAAACAATTCCAAAGTTTGATTGTTGCAGGGAGCAATGCCCTATTATAAAACTACTGAGTGACACAAGCACAGGAGGCCATTCAGCCAAACGTGCCTGGGCTAGCTGTTTTGAAAGAGTTTTATGGTTAGTCCACCCTGCACTGCAAATGTGTTCCCTTTCAAGCATTTATTGAATACCCAAGGGTGTAGGCAGCAGAATCATTTCTACTGCAGACCAATCGTAATCGAGGTCCGTGGTGAGTAGCAACCAAACTGTGGAAAAAAAAAATTCAATGCCTGCTCCCTGGAAATGTTCCTGTTATTTCTGGAGATCTTGTTCTGAGACTCTGGAATGGTACATGGATTTCAAGACTGGAGGGTGGGGGAACAACACTCTGACAGTAAACAGCTCTTGATGGAAACGACAGGTGCTTGTTCCAAGTTGCATTCCACCCTTCCCCTCTATTTATAATACATAATTTCTTGGTCCAATTTCCAAGTATTAGAGGCCAATCGAGCTTCATTGTTGTGTCCAGCATGTTTGTACGAACCTAGAAGGGGACCATATTATAGCCAATTCACCGCAATGACAATCACATAACTGTGGATAAGTCTGCAAGAAAACCAAGTCCCATTTTAAACAGATATGCATGCAGATATTATGACAATATTGTGAAATGAAATCAATCACTCATTCACTTATTTATTCACTAATATCTTTACTCACATCTTTGTTAAGGCTGTTTGGTAGGTGGGAGTGCAGCAAAGTCTAAGATGAAGGGAAATAAAAGTCACCCAGAATCAGTGGAAACCTTGGTGTTTCTGACATGAGAGAGCGGTGCACTGCTCTCCAACAGCAACAGTAGGTGATGAGCGAACTGCGTTCCAAACTGAGCTGCTGTGGGATAGATTCTGGGACTTGCCCACTGCCCACTGGTCAGACTCCAGCGTTCTGGCACCTCGCACCATTTCCTGGCACAGGATCCTGGCTCTGCACTGCTCCGTGACCACACTCCAACTGCTCTGCCGATGGCTCAGTACAAGGTGCGGTCCTCCTGTGGCAGTGTCAGACCCCACCACCCACCCCAACCTGAGGGAACACAGCAAGCCACTGCCCCAGAGTCCACTAACAAATGGCTTGGCTGAGAACTGGTGGAACCTGCCCAACGAGTGCATGTCAAGCTGAAAAGAAATCAAAGTGTGGATTCAAGCTTACTGCCCTCCCGACTAAAGGGTAACGGGCTTTCTGCAAACTCTCAACAGTGACCCATCCCACACTGTACAGCCCCATTGGTTTAATTACTGTTTGGATCGCGCATCGCTCATCCCTTAGTGCCGTCCCTGCACTCCTTGATTAGAATGCGGCACTGTGGAAAGCATTCCTGCCACTGCAGGAAACAAAAGCTACAAGTCTCCGACAGCAGCCCATGGTAACACTGCGATATGCTGACAATATCATGCCATGCAGCACTATGGAGAATTGTAGCTCTATCTCCTCCAGCTCGTGAGGAATTTTAAAAGAGAAGTTAAAACTAAACAGTAACTTTTTAAATGACCGTAAATCTTCGAGTGGAACGTGACCTAGATACAGAACATACATTTCCCCTATCCCCTGTGAACTTATGAAATGTCATGAAGATATTTTAGTACCCATTTAGAATGTGCACCCTTCCTCGAGTTTTTGGGGAGAGGAAGCAAAATAGGTATGATACTCGAAGATTTACGGTATTGAGAATTAACAGTATTCTGAATAAACATTTGGAGTGAATGTTTCTAAAGGAGTTAACAAGGGGAAGGAACTTACAGCTAGTGCCAATTCCACAATTGGGTAAATACTATCCCCCGCCCCCCCTGCTCACTGAGCCCCTGTCCAATCACAATATCTACATTTGAAACATGTATTAAAAAGTTTCAACTATTTTTGAAAGAGGGTTCCTCTCTGAATATCCTCCTGGTTCTAAAGTTAATTCACCCACCAGATCAGAAGACGGGGTGGAACATCATTTTCCTGGTTCCCTGGACCAGGAGTAGGGAGCCTAAGGAACACTGCTCGTTTATCATCTCTCCCTCAACCACTCATCCTTCAAGGCATCACCCAGCCTTTACCCCAAAGCTCACTTCTACTTAAGACTGCTGGCCACCAGGCACTGTCTACTACTCCTCACACTTGAGCCAAGGCAATGAGTGCAGGCTGTTTAACTACCAGGGGCATCATAGCAGAGCCTTATCTGGTCCTTATTTCAAAGGTTTAAGAACCTCACAGCTGTATACACAGACAGTAAAACCCAGGTCCCATTCCTCACCTACGCATCAGCAAGACAGCAGACCCTCGATTTCTCCTGGTTAAGATCAGCTAACTCAGCAGCCATCATTAACTACAAGTCCCAGTAGCCATGCCAGCCTAATCTTTACTACTTTGGGTCTTTTCCTCTTCCATTCTGTGCCCCTTTCTAAATTATTCAGGCAATTGTCAATGATAACTCAATTGAAAGGCTAAAAGAAAATTCGAAGACCAATCCCCTTGTTCCCTTTGTTTCACTGGAACTCAGCCTGTGATCCATCAGTCTCAGGGTAAACCAGGGCTCAGTGTGTGAGTGATTATCACCATTCAACCCCCAGAATGAGGAGGTATCTGGTGAAATAGTTCCCCACAAGAGGGATGTGTCCCTTCCCATATCCAATACCTTTGCAGGTACCCTTCACTTTTCATCCATTGCTCAAAAACTAACCATTTGTCATTTCTTACTGTACTATTTGTTAGGGCATGTGACTTAGACATGTTGGCTCCAATGCATATGGAACTAGGTGGTGAGTATTTACGAGCTATGCAGCCGCTGAAGACACCTCAACTGAGTATTAGCTGGCCCTTATCCAACACTTATCCTGCAGAGTGAGCTAGAGAAAAAGAAGACTGCCTTCGGTTGGGTTGGAGTTTCATCAGTTCTCTGACAAGTCACCAGATGGGAGGTCACGTAACAAGCAAGGTTTCTGCCGTCTGTGGTGCAGTGAGTTGGGAAGGAGGCAGCAAGTGTAAAGGAAGCATTTATTTTTGAGTCGATCCCTTTGCAAGCGGACCACAGCAATCCAAAGACTGCTGGGGAGGGCCGTAAAAATCAGAAGAAAACAAACTTCAACTTCAAGGTTATTTGCCCGCACATTTTCAATCTGCGCTCAGAACACCAGATGAAACCTATGAACCTTTTGCTTTCTGATGACAGACAGAGGTTGGCGATGAGATTTTAACACAAATTATTGACAAGTTCTCTCCCTGCTCCCAAAGAGACTGTCTCTCATTGGGATTGAGATGCCCTCAGGTAGCTGTGTTCAGCTGGTCTCTCTCGCTGTTTGGGTAAGGTTCAGCAATCAAAGGATGGCATCAGAATTCATTGCAAACCTGTTGTTATTCAAAGATCACAGTTTGCAGCAGGGGTCAGGAGTGGGAACCCTAACCGATCCCATCGTCAGGGGGTGAGGTTCATTGCAAACTAATGCTATAGCATGGCAAAGATCAGCTGACATGGCACAGGGCTGAGGGCAGTAGGGTTAGCACGTCTCAGTTCCACACAGGCTCCAACCAACATGGCAGTAGGTGAGCTGTTCTAACCCACAGAGGCTTGTGGACAAGTACAGGTTTCTTCTAGTTCTCACTAGCAGAGTTAGAGTCAAACCTGCCACAGGTAACAGAGCTGAAAATACAAGCAGAGCAGACTGACAGTAAACATTACTCACCGGCCTCCATTCCTCTTGTAATTTTCTGGTACATAGTGAGGCTAATGGGAAGTAAACAGGAGAACAAAAAAAGCAGATTTTGGTTTAAAAATAACAATTCAGCACAACAGCACAGTGAAAGTCCTTTCCATCATGCTCACCCTTCCCAGCACTCAACCTCTCAGGGCTCAGCTAACTGCTTATCCTGCTCTGCCATGTATTTCATCACCCTGGCCTCTGTGCTGCCAGGGCCTTCTGCAACTGCCTGGCCTGAAGCTAGGGCACCCCCTTGATTTCCCGATCACACCGCTTTCTGCAAACGTCAAAATGAATGGCCAGCCCTCCAATATGGTGCAGAGTGCTAGATGTGCAGGGAAGAAGGGCAGACAAAGGGTATAACCTAACAGCATAGCACAGCAGTGTACACAAGGGAAAATAAACCAACTGTGAATTGAAGTAAACGTCATCGCTTAACTTGTTGCCCTGCACCAGCAGCTCACCGACACCTACCCTGAAGCCCTTCTAATCCATTCAACCTCCTCTCCCCAGCAACGATCCCACCATTAATACTTACAGAGAAATCTCTTTTGGGTGTCAGTTTCTTCGGAAAGTGATCGAATGCATATGATTTTGTGCAGACGGGGTAGCGGTTCCGGTGGATCTTATAGAAGAGATGTGCAGATTTATCCAGGCGATAGTCGCAGATGTAAACATCCTGGTCTTTCACACCCTTTGGCCTCCCTAAATGATCGAAAGGGAAACGTGCGAGTGCATAACAGAGCAGTTACGAGCTCCAGCACACCGATTAGCCACAGGTAACTTTATAATAAAGCTCAGGGCAGAACATGGCTGGCTTCTAACCTTCTTATAAACAGGGTAAACTTCTCCTCACATTCAATGGTGACTTTTCACCAAGTATCAGAAATTCATCTTTCCTTAAAAGGTGACAAGTTTAAACAAACGACGTGAACTAATAAACTGGGAGTCCAGGAGAAATCTCTTCACCCAGGGTGTGTGGAGCGTGTGGGACTCCTAACCCCACTGCGGTCAGGCTGAATCGCAGTGACGCACTGAAGAGGAATGCTGGACACACGGCAAGCAGAAAGGAATACATGGATATGTTGATGGGGTGAAATGAAGAGGAATGGGAGGAGGTTCATGTAGATTCTAAACAGCGATGCAGACATGCGCTGTAAAGTCTATGTACATAAACTGACCGTTACTGTGCCATCTTTCAGTATGTTGCCCAACTGAGTGTAAAGGACCAGAGTCTACCCCAGGATGTGCCAAGTTAGGGGTGTTACAAACAGCTTTGATTCCTATTTTTGATCATGATCCAAGGCGCTACGCTGTGTGCTCTGAGTGAAGACAAGTTTCAGTTCCATGCTCAGGCTTGGATATCACCTGGGTGAGGAAAGTGGCAAATGAGGGCACGAGAGGCACTGACTGGAAATGAAAAGTCGCTCTGTTTTGGGGCAAGTCTAGGTCACCTCAAGCAGTTCCAATGTTCAATAGGCAGCACAAAAGAAACATCAACGGTGGTTTGAAACCAGCAGGTCAGGACAGGGCAGGGATGGAAAGGTTTAAACTAAAGTCTCACTCACCCTTACAGTACGTGTAGAGGTCCAATACACAGCAGGTTCCAACCACTGCCTCCAGAGGGATAATCTCGTACAGAGGCACCCTGAATAACTCGTTATGGTAAAACCGTCTCGAAGGGGAATGATGGGTCTCATGGGGTCGGAAATAATGATGACCAAAGGCAAATCGCTCCCCTCTGACAGAACAACAGAGGAGATCATTGTCACGTCAACTAAATCTGAACTTCCAAATAACCAAAAATACAGCACATTGTCACACCAGTATTACCAGTAAACAATAGTTTCAGACTTTAACTGGGGCAAAAGGCTTAGCAGTATAATTCAAGGACACATGCTTCCAAACCTAGGCTGTGTCCTGACAAAATATTTCAGAATGTGGTAGTGTACAGGCCTGTCGCCGTATCTCACTGGGGTACAGTACTGGCAGGGACAGGCCTGTCGCCGTATCTCACTGGGGTACAGTACTGGCAGGGACAGGCCTGTCGCCGTATCACACTGGAGTACAGTACCAGCGGGGACAGGTCTGTTGCTATATAACACTGGGAAACTGTACAGATCACTGCATTTTGAAAGCTATTTTACAAGTTTGCATTATGTATTGATCCTGCAGCTGCCTTACTTTTCATTCTTCCAGAGCTTTTCGATACGGAAGATATCGAGCTTATCGCGGTTGATGTGGGAAAGCAGCCTGTAGGACTGTCGGACAGGCTGACCTTCAGGCCCTCGCCGATTGTCTCTCATCAGATAGACACAGTCACCTGCAGCAGAACACATATGGAGCAGATCACAAAGAGATAAAAACTTTAAAATTTCTTGATGATTTCCAAGTCAACTCAGAAAGGACTTGCACATGTTCATGTGCTGCTTTTTGACAGCAGTTACAGGTTCATGGGAAACTATTGTCACCAATACTTAAGCCATGCAGAACAACCAATGCCTTTCCTTCAGTCGTTTTGCTACCATGCCCTGTGTTATAATGACATGTTTCCGCAGTTGAATGCAAGCTATTAAAAATACATGTAGCTGGAGCTGTGTTTGCTGAGTGTAAATATCTCACACGCTGCCTGCACACCCAACAGAACACAGGTCCAAGGTGCTGACAGTCTCCCTCTTCATGTTAAGTTAGTGTTTAGACCTCTCTAATCGTACAGTGACCAGCATTAAGCATTGGTGAGCTTCCCATTTCACCCCCTACTGATTCGACCATTGCGCTTGGGAGACGAGCCAGCCGAAGGGAAAGAATCACAGCACCCAGTGATGGATTGTCAATGGGTAGCAGTCAAAGAGAACTCAGCCACTTTAATACAACGACCATTGTGCAGAATTTCCCTTTAGTGCAAACATCTATTATTATGTGGTTTTCTTGACCCTAAATACCTGATACCCACCTAAGGAAAACAGCTCTTAACAAAACATTTCAATGGAACATGGGACAACTGGGGTTTCTTTGTTTTGTTACTTTCCTTCAGATACATTTCTATGCAAGTCAGGAATGCTATCAGCTTCTCCTGGTATCTTCATGAAGGCATGTAAACAATGCCATCCTCCCTGCCATCCACCTACCATGTCGAAGCAGCAGGTCATCCCGCAGAAGGCAGATGTAGTACACGCAGCCAGGCTGGGCATAATGTGGCTGTGGGATCATGGGGACTTCCTGCAATGGAGAAGCAGTGATAGTGAGTCATAGAACAGACAGTGGCGACTTCCAGATTTGATCCCACTGACCAGCCGCAGCTAAGGTAGAGAAAAAGGAACAAACGGGCATTCTTTAAGTATTTAATTTGACTGTTGTTCCTAACATCACCATCAGCCTCTCAGAGGAGTGATGACTCTTGTTGCTGTAACCTGGATGGTCGGGTTGCTTTTGTTTTGTGACATCTGTCTCCTCGGCCTTGGGACTGCAGCTGCAATGGTTCACCTCTCAGTAGGATCAGTGGATTGCACGCAGGTAGCAAACCCCAGGATCCTCTGGTCTGAACTGTTCCCCAGGCGGCAATATTTCCAGCCACTGGGGCAGACACTGATAAGCAGCATCATTACTGACATTTGATACCACTGCTGAAACTTTCCAGAAAACATTTAGAACGCAGGATTTACAGGAATGTAACTAAGTACAATTAAGTGAAATGCCGACAGCTGTTTAACCATCCGTCAGGAAACAATGCTACCAGGAACGTTACTGTACTGAAAGGTACAGCACATAAAGCTTTAGCAGAAGTCCCAGGCTGACTCCTGTGTCCAAAGCTGTTAACCAGAATGCACAACACCCTTTCCTATTCACAAGGGATCAACTTACCCTCTCCACAGGTCGAGGATCACACTGCTCACACAGGTAGTGCTCAACATCTGCAGTTACACGCATGCAGTCACAATGCTGCCACACCTAGGGGTGAGAAGTTAGAAGAAATGAGTGTAAAACGTGCACAATGCACTGGAACCTACAGATCACCCAGTTCAATGGACACGTTTCTCTTGTGCAATTCAATACCAGTAAATTTAGTTAATGAAAACAACAATGACCACGTAGCTGTCTATCACTCCAGCTCTAGTTACTAGAAACAAACTCATTCCTCCTGCTCATCTCAAACGCCTTCTTATAGCTTAACTTTATTAGCTTCTATGTTAAAAGGTCAGTCCAATTTGATGAGATAGCAGGAACTGCAGATGCTGGAGAATCTGAGATAACAAGGTGTAGAGCTGGATGAACACAGCAGGCCGAGCAGGAAGGCTGACGTTTCGGGCCTAGACCCTTCCTGCTTGGCCTGCTGTGTTCATCCAGCTCTACACTTTGTTATCTATAGTCCAATTTCATGGCTTATTTTTGATTTTGGATGTTCTGGTATTTGAACAATTCACTTCAATTAATTTTCTCAAATGTGAAAGACTCAAAACCCCCTAAAGGAAGCAAGTTCAACTTCTTTAAACTTGCCATACAAGTCAAACTCCTGAAGTTAAGAACCAATTTTGCTGTTTACTGCTGCACCTTCTAGGAATAGGAGCAGGCAATTCAGCCCCTTGAGTCTGTTCCAACTCAAAAGGAATTTAAATCTGTTCTCTGGTTAGGTGATCAGAACTGACAGACGGACCAACGGGACAGCTTCTGGGCTGTACAACTCTAAGATAAGTTCCTTTTATAGCAACTCTACAATCAGCTTTAATTTGCACCCTAATTTTGTAACTGAATACCACATGCCAAGTAGTGGAGTGATACAGCATCACTGGTTTATCCACTGCAGCCTGGAGTGTCACCTTCAGCACCCAGGCACTCTAGCTTTGCTCATCAGGAACGTTTCTGAAATGTGGAATCATGTGATTCCTGCCTGAATATCTCTCAGGTATTTCTGGCAGAGAGCATTTACACCTACATAATGAAGGAAGTGAAAAATCAGGATCTACTGTGGACTAGACTGCCATTGTCAATGTCTGGACACCATATCTTTACCCAATAGGAACACGACCAAGCCATGTAGCTAGGCAGTTCCTACCTCAATTTTACCAGATGGAAATGCTTCATCCACATAACTGAAGGTGACAATCCAGGTCTGTAACTGTTCTTAACTGACTGGTAAATTGCCTGATTATGCATGTTGCTTCCACTTCACCATTTATACAGTGAACTACAGCTGCCAGCTGTTGACTCAATTGCCTAAAGACTAAGTGCAAATGAATGGCCTTTTATTCTTCTTCCCTTGGTCTAGGTTGTCATAAGAAGGGGGAGTGATTTTACTGTACCTTTTGACAGATTTTGAGTGGTATTGATAACTGTGGATGCTGTGAACTCTGTTTAAATCTCAGCTTTCAGACTATACGTCTCACCATACTTTGCATTAATAGGCAGCAGTTTTTGTTTTAAAAATGATCTGCTGGGTGTTAATTAGCACAAGAACCCATCATCATACTCAAGTGGCTCTGGTCTAGTTAATGATAACTGCACAATTTCTGCTCGTTTGATTCTCAGTCCCAAACCCCAATCTGCCCTTAGTCATGAATAGAGGTGCATAGTGCTCAGGTATAATTTGATAGCTGAAAGAGGGACTTCCTAGGTCTGTGCATGAACCCCACAGAATTAATCAGTGGAAAATACGCTGTTTACCCACAGAGGACAGGAAAGAGCTCCTTGTTCAGCCCAGATTATACTATTCAGCAGAACAGCGGCTTGCAAGGGTTTAGGTTCACTTGGTCAAAGCCATAGAATCATTAAGCACAGAACAGGCCATCCGACCCATCGAGTCTGCACCAACCTATCTACACTAATCCCACTTTTCCATAGCCTTGAATGCGAGGATAGGTCAAGCGCTCATCCATGCCCTTTTCCACATACTCCCTGCATTTTGGCCAATAATCACCCATCACTCAACATCACCAAAATAAGAGCTTTGTCTGTCAAGACTGTGTCTGAGGTCTCTGCCCAAATTTCTACCAAGTGTTCCTGATGGACCAGATACCGGAGACCTCGTGGCTTCGGAACAGAATGGAAACCAAAATTCACTGGCTGTGCTGCGCTTTGGGGCATCCTGAGGATGAGATGTTAAATAAAGGCATAAAAAGCGAACATTTTAATGTCTTTATCAGGTCCTATAAACTCTGCCCCGTAGGGCAAAGAGAGACAGAGATCAGAATGTAAATACTCACCATGCACTTCTCACACTGAATCATCAGCCCCTCGTCCTTGTACAGCCCACAGATGCAACGAATCACATCATCATCTTTCTCATTCCCATTCTCCTTCTCACCAATGGACGTCTCACTGCTGTCTGCCTCACTGGCTGTTTCTCCAATGATCTCATCGATCTGAGCAGAGGCTTCGTGCCGAGCATTGTAGTAGACCTTCCTCAAGCGACAAACATCTCTGCCAATGGAAGACTTCCTGCCGTAATATTTCTGAAGCACAGAATTTTAAATGGGTACACAGGCAATATAAAGTGGAATAACATTCACTCTCATTTACAGTCAACATTAACCAGGGACTCTGGTCAATGGCTCAGACCAGCCCTGCACTGCCCAGTGGGGTACTAAGCCACAAACTCAATTCCCACTCTACATGTAGTTGGCTAACCTCTGCCAGGGCGATGATTTGGAAACTCTTCAGGTTTGCCGTTTGGGGAAGAAATGCAAAATAATTAGGATTCATGTCCCAGATGATATTCGTGTTGGACAGTGGATGCAGGATACTCTGAGGCTCAACTGCAACATCTTCAAATAATCAAACAGCCTGCCAGCATGTGAAGAAAGGGCATTTTAGCACATTCTGATGGATCTGCACTTCCACAAGAAAAAAAAACTGCAGAGAGGAATAACACTGGGACAGGGAGAGCTCAGTCTTCGCCACTTTGCAAGATCCCAAGAATATTTTCCTATTCTTGATAGCACTCAGGATTATCATAAGATTATAAGAACTGAGTTAGATCATTTGCCCCAGTGACTCTGCTCTGCTATTTAATGATTACACTAGAACCCATGAGTACTTCTCAACAGGATTTAACATTTCCCCACCAGGGCTGGATGAAGAGCTGTCAGAAGCAGGAGGCTGAAACACACTGGATGGGGTTGAGTAAATGCAATGTTGGTCTCCATCTGCCCATACAATTCCTAAACCTGGTGAACTGCAAAAAAGGCAACTTCTAAAAGCAACTGTTCCATTCTCAGCACCGACACCCTTCAAAAGCACAAACATTTATAACAAAACTACTAAATATTAAGCTGGTATCAGAGATAAAAGGTACTGCAGATGCTGGAGAATCCGAGATAACAAGCATGGGGCTGGATGAACACAGCAGGTCAAGCAGCATCAGAGGAGCAGGAAAACTTGACGTTTCGGGCCCAGACCCTTCTTCAGAAGTGGGGGAGGGGAAGAGGGTTCACCTATCCCCTCCTCCCACCTCAAGCCACACCCCCATCTCCTATCTGCTAACATCATCCCGTCCCCTTGACCTGTCCGTCCTCCCTGGACTGACCTATCTCCTCCCTACCCCCCCACCTACACTCACCTTTACTGGCTCCATCCCCGCCTCTTCGACTTGTCTGCCTCCTCTCCACCTATCCTCTCCTCTATCCACCTCCCCCTCTCTCCCTATTTATTTCAGAACCCTCTTCCCCTCCCCCATTTCTGATGAAGGGTTTAGGCCCGAAACGTCAAGCTTTCCTGCTCCTATGATGCTGCTTGACCTGCTGTGTTCATCCAGCCCCACGCTTGTTATCTTAAATATTAAGCTGGAGAGGGTTCAGAAAAGATTTACCAGGATGCAAAATTAGACTGGGACTTTTCTCGCTAGAGCATAGGAGGTCGAGGGGTGACCTTTTTGAGATTTATAAAATGGAGAGACATTGATAAGGTGAACGACAAGGATCTTTTCCAGGGTAGTGGAGTTCAAAACGACGGGGAAAATTTTTAAGGAGCGATGAGAAAGATTTAAAAAGGACATGATGGGCAACTTCTTTTCTTTACACAGAGAGTGGAATGAACTGCCAGAGAAAGTGGTGGATGCAGGTACAGTTACAACTGTATTTGGATACGTGTCTGAATAGGAAAGGTCTGGAGGGATATGGATCATATACAGTCAAGTGGGACTAGTTTAGTTTGGCAACATGGTCGGCGTGGACTAGTTGGACCAAAGAGTCTGGTTTTGTGCTAGATAACTCTAAAAGACAGACTAAGCAAAAAATCACAAGCCCTACAGCCAGTTCACTAATGTCAACGACCTCTGTGAGCTGACCGTGCGGCTGCCAGTGTTGGCACAGTGCCAGACCTGCAAACTCTACACCATTTACCTGGCATCTCATTATCACAGCCCAAGGCCTGAATGTTTGGCTGATTACCTCACGTGCTGGGCCTACATCTGCTCCCAATTGTGGCTAATGAGCTACCACAAATTAACCTGCCAACATGAATGCTGTCAACGAGAATGCTCAGAAATCTGAAAAAGGTCATTTGGACCAACAAGCCTGATCCTTTTCAATAATCCATAACCCCACTTATTTCCCATTAACTCCATCCATACAACTCACTTCCCCATACCCCCTAACGCCCACTGACACATCCTCCCACATTCTTCACCCCCACAAGCTCGTACTCGACATCATCAACTTCCTTTCCCTCTAAGAAGGGATTATATCTATAGTTTGCTTTCCCAGTAACATTTCTTTTATAATTTTAATTAATCACAATTTCTTTCTCAAAGGCCAAGTCTAAGACAGCATCAGAAAGCTTATTGTTCAAGCATCATCGGTTCCTTCCCTAACATCTAGATCCGGGGTAGGAACATTAGCCGATTTTCCCTTCTAACACGAGGCATTGAAATGAACCAGAGAATCCTTACGGCTAGCCTGGAGAAGATCTGTTAATTTCAACAGGGGACTGTACCGCTCAGTACCACAGCATACACTGATGGTACCTATTGTGTCACCAGCGCCTAAGATGATGTTTCAAATGTACTTTTCAACAAGATTACTTGAACACAAGCTGATGATGTGGGAATTCAGGGCTGGAGATCCCATAATCTACAAGATATTAAGCCAAGGAATATACTCTCAGATGAAGGGGTGAGTAGTGGGAACATGAAAATAATCTTCATATTTCAAGGCAACTTGATGAATTGCACAGCAGTTGAAAACAAATGACTCATGAAGGTTGCATGGTCTGGACACCATGCAATGGGTATCATACAGTTTCCCATTAACAAAGTTCACTGCTCCCAAAACAAAGTAAAAAACTAACAACTCAATCTACTTACTCACCTCGGCATTCCTGAAGACTTTCAGCATGTCTGCATCAAAGGCTTCTACAGTTTTGTAATGGCCCGTGAGGATCTGTTTCTCAATACTTGTGAGATCAATTGGATCTGTAATCTTCTCATAATAATCAGATTTTCTGTTTAAAAGTGGAAATTGGAAATTAAGTCAGTGCAAACTCCTCTGTGAACATATTACGAGCTGGGGAAGGGGCTCAATGCAATAAGCCATATCTGAGAGTGGTAAGGATCTAAGAATGCACAGACAGTGTGGTGGAGACAGATTCAGTCATCAGTTTCAGTGGGAAACTGGATGATTATTTGAAGAAAAAAAGTTTGCAAGGGAAAGGTGTGCAAATGGGTCTCTGTGTTACACGCAGAGATTTGGTAAGGACACAAGAGGCTCAATGACTTTCTTCTGCCCTATAACCTCTCAAACTACAGGCTGCATCCCCTCAAATGACCCATTACCTTTTGTCAGATTTGGATTCCTTGATCAATTTCCAACAAGTAAAATCTCTACTGACCAGCAAGACTTCTACTTTCTCCCTTGCCTTGTGAAGTGCATGACTTCTTGGTGCTCTCTCATCAGTACAGCTTGCCCTCTGGTACCTCATCCAATTGGCAGTTCTTTACACTTGACCTGAAACAAGGGGCACCTTTGTATTATTCAAAGGTGAGGCTGCATAGCTTAAAGAAATGTTCTGTTCACTCAATGCACATGGTATCAGCATGGCTTACAATGCAAGGCAGGACACTATCAACTGCACCCTTTCTTGTCCCTGCTGATGACTGTAGTTCTAACACCACGATGGAAACTGGACACTGAGCCTGTCATTCTTAACTGCTCGTTCTCAAATGTCTGTTTATCCAGGAGAGTTTTCACACTTTGAATGAGAGCTGGGCTGTAGCTGACTCCTCCCATCTGCTGGTGACGGCAGTGTAGTGATTATGTCACAGGACTGGTAATGCAAAAGTTTAGACTAATAATTCAGAGACTGCAAGCACTAATCCCAGTAAATAACAACTTGAGAGTTTATAATCTGGAAATAAAGTGCTGGTTTCAGTGAATGTCGCCACCAAGGCATCAGATCATCATACTGTTTGAATACTGACAGCAGAGGCCCGTCTTTCTCAAAGACAGCCCACGTCTTCAAAACTATCCAAGGATTTGATAAGAGTAGAAAATGACTCCGCTTGTGGAGAAGATCAACACAAAATAATCACTAACAGACCTATTGGCAAATTAGAAAACATCTTTCCAAGGAGAGTGGCAAGGCTGTGGGGTTTGCTAGCACAAAGGATTCCTGAGGAAGATAGCAGAGATGCAGTCACAGGAAAGATGACAAAGCACATGAGGGAAAAAGGATGAGAACGGCATACTGAAAGGCTAAGTTGAAAAGGAGAGGGACGATGTTTGCTTGGAGCACATGCACCAGTATGAGCCAGCTGCGCTGAATGGCCTGCTTCTGTATTGTATTATTTTCCCACATTACATTATGTAAGAATTATTTGCTGTTATTTTAAACTGAGGATTGAACATGTTAACTGTTCTGATGTTAATAAGCACGGTCCCTAAAGCTTTCCATTCTGGAATAAAGAGAATGATTGTAATCAAAATGAACTGCAATGTGGGTATCTTGTCGACAGCAGAGTTACTTTTTCTAAAAAAAAGTTACATTTAACAGATTGCCTCAACTTCTCATTGAACTCTGCTGCAGCAAACACCTACTTATCAGAAAGCAATGAGCAGGTCCCACGGTATCCATGCCTGATTAGTTTAATACTGTCTTAGAGGAAGTGCACACTGCCAAGCTTCACAGATGTGAACACTTAGGCAACAATTACATGACAGGATCAAACAGCTGTGGGGATTGTTCTCTTTCCCCAGGAATCGGACAGAATTCCAGGTGAAAGAGAGAAGGGGTTGGGGGGTTGGGGGGTTGGGGGCAGAACACAGGACACCAGCAGAGCGAAACCATGCGGGACTATGAGGTCAGCCTGGAAGAAAGATCTGACTTGGATTTTTTTCTGTACCCTGTCACGTCCTTGGGACTTTTCCCAAGTGCTCAATTTCCAGTGATTTACTTTCCTATGTGCAGTCAGCTTTATACTGGAGTTTTGTGGAGGAAGGGGAAGGGAACCTGGAAGGATTGAAAGGGAAATATACAAGAAAAGGGAAAATCCACAGTTCTTAATGTACGTGGGCTCTGGAAAGGCATAACTGACTGAAACTTAAAATTCAATGCAAGAAAAGACTAATCTTTTGATGATTTTATTTTCCTTCAGCACCTGGGATTTGAAGTTCTATACTCTTTCTCAAATGATACTGTTTCTCTAACATAGCTGCTCTAGGGAAATACTGGGAAAACAGAGAGAAAACCTCTTCAAAATAATGCCACCACTCCAATTACTTCCCTTCCTTTCCCTCAAAGCGCTGAATGCTTTTTATTGTGGGGTTCAGGATTGGGGCCAGAGAGGGAAAATAAAGATCGATGGATACTTGTGTGTGACCCAAAAGGAAGTGAGGAGGGCAGCTGGAAAGAGAGACAATCACAGTGAGCACATCCAAAACCCTGAGGTAACACGCACACCTTCAGCAGTTTGCTCCGGGGATGGCTGGGCCACTTGTACTGCCCTAACAGGGATTGCCTCACTCATCACAGGTTGGGGAAAGGAAACCAAACTCTCCTGATCTGGATGCCTCCCTGTGCTGGTGACACAAAGATGGGCAGCACTAAGTAGTGTAGACAGGAACATCAAATTACAGAGACATGACTGAACACCAAAACTATGGCAGCTGGATTTCAATGCGAGTCAAGTGTGAGGTCAACCATTTTGGACCAAAAAGGATAGAACCAAGGTTATTTGCTGCACCCCTCCCACCCCACCTCCGCCGCCGGCCCCGCAACCCAGTGATAGATGGAGGTTCAAGGCCTGCACTAACGTGTCATAGTCAGGTACGAAAAACATCAGAAAGAATAATGCAATGTCAATAATGCATTGCAGCACCTCGTCTATGTCAGGAGTCGGAATATAAAAGGGAGGATGTTTGCAATGGTGATATAAACGCTGATCAAATTGCAATACCACATACAGCACTGAACGGTCTAACAGCCTCCGAGGGATTGCAGTCGAGATTCACCAGCATGTTGTCCGAGATCCAAGGACTGACTCATGAGGAGATTTGGAATACAGAAGGTAAGGGCTGGTTTGATTGAGACGTGTATGAATTCAGTTGGAACTCATTGGGTAGATAGAGAGAACCCTCCTCCATGGGTAGGGAAGTCTAGGAAAAGGGGATACTACTTTAACATCAGAAGCAGACCATTCGGGAGAACCCTCTCACAAACAGCAGTAGCTGGTGACTATCACCGATTACTTCAGCTCTGAGATCAAAGATTTCCGTCAAAGGTACCGAGCGATTTAGTTCCCAAGGACAGATCACAGACTCATACAGTATAGGAGACACCCTTTGGCCTACCAAGTCTACACCAACAAAAAAAAAGCTCTATTCTAAATCTACATTAGTCCCACTTTCTAGCTCTTGGCTCATAGCCTTGAAACTTATGAGATTTCCAGTGCTCATTCAAATACTTTTTAAAAGTTGTGAGGTTTCCTGCCTCAACAACTCTCCCAGGCAGTGGATTCCAGATTCCCAGCACCCTCTGGGCAAAAAAAAATTGCTATTAAGCCTTTAACGAAGGGGAACAGCTGCTTCCTATCCGTTATGTCCATGCCTCTATAATCTTATAAACCTCAGTTAGGGAACACCACCCCCTCCCACCTCAGCCTTCTCTGCTCCAAAGAAACAACGTAAGCTTATTCAGCTTGTCTTCATAGCTAAAATACTGCATCCCAGGCAATATCCTGGTGAAACACCTCTGTATCCACTCCAGTGCAATCAGATCCTGCCTACAGTGCAGTGGCCAGTAAGCTACATACTACTCCACCTAGCACCTAACCAAAGTCCTGTACAGTTCCAACATAACCACTCTGTTCTTATAATCCAAGTCTGAACTGTTGAAGGCAAGCATCCCGTATGCCTTCTTAACCACCCTATTAACCTGTCCTGCTGCCATCGGGGATCTGTGGACAAGCACACCAAGATCCCTCTGAGCTTCCTAGTGTCTTGCCATTCATTGGGTACTTCTTGTCTTGTTACTTCTTCCAAAGTGCTTCACCTCACACTTTTCAGTGTTAAATTCCATCTACCACTGGCAGATAGTTTAGTTTAAGGATCAGCCATGATCTCTCACTGAATGGCAAAGTCTTGAAGGGCTGAATGGCCTCATCTTGTTCCTGTGATGTAGAAAATCTTGCCACAGTCCTTCAGTGACCTTTAAAGCCCATCTGTCCCTGGAAAACTCCATCTGGCGATGCATCAACAAACTGCTTACTTTTTTCTTGATGGTAGATTCAGGAGGGGTGTGGCCAGTGCTTGTTCTGATGAATCTGAAGAAATTTTGAAATGAAATCATTTATTAGTAAAGTCTCAAACTTCAATGGAACCAAATGACTATTTGACTGCAGAATGAATGAATAGGGTCTGCAGCATACAGAGTGATTTATAATCCTCTAAACTATTTAACAAATATAATGATAAAAATTTAAACAGGGTCATGTCCTTTTCCAGTGATCCATGGGAGACTTGAAAACTTGTCCAGTTACCTCCTAGAATGACTTGGTACCAAATATTTGGATGGATTAAGCTCCTTGGAATTTTTTTAACATGGCGAAGTGTTATATAAATGCTTTTGGTCTTTGGAATCCATACTAATAATAACAACTAATGACTCTTGAGAGAATGAATAATGTTCTACTTATATGAAAACAAAGGACAACTCATCCAATTGTCATCAACTTACAGCAGTTGCCTGTAAACATGCACAGACGGACTACAACATTTACTGGATCTAAAGAGCATAACTATGAGGACAAAAGACACAAGGTTTTTTGTATTCACTTGATCTGAGCAGATTAAGGGATGATCTGATAGAGGTGTTTTAAGATGATTTAAGGATGTGATAAGAATGATAGAGAGAAACTATGTTCTCGAATGGGAGCATCCAGGACAAATAGATATCAGCTTAAAATGTGGCTAAGGGGGGATATCAGGTAACACTTCTTCATGTGTAGGGTTATGGAAATCTACAATTCTCCACCAAAAGTTGCTGAGGCTGGAGGGAATTCAAATGTTAATAATGAGTGATAGATTTCTGCTGGGGAAGGGTTTTACTAGTTACAGGAGCAAGGTGGGTAAATGGAACTAAGATACAGCATCAGCCATGGTCTAACGGAACGGATGAATGCCATGTTCGGATATGTACCTTTGTAGGATATGATTGTGTCAGAGATTTCTTTGAAGATCTGAGCCAGGCGGGCGGTGCGAGCCACCTCGATGTTCTCTTCTGCTGCAGCTAGTCTCCGGGTTCTGACCGAACGAGATGTCTGGAGTGCTGAAAACTGGGTCATGAAAACATCTGCACCAAAGATAGAGGGAAAATAAAGTCAAGGTGTTTGTTACATGACACTGCACTCCTGCACCATGTGAAGCTGCACAATTTTGCTGATTAATGAGAAAGTTAGCCTGTGAACATTATGCAGAAATGAGAACCAGATTTCACCCAGCACTTGGAATGACTGGCTTTGCTTTAATTATTTTCCTTTCAGAGCAGGCAATATTGAAGAAGATGGATGTGCCAAATGGGTAGGTTTGATTCATAATTAGATGCTTTAAAAATGGGAGGAATGCATCAATGATCTTGAAAGTATAACAAACAATTTAATTGGGAAGCCAAGACAGCATGTTCAGAAATTGTAAGCCTCGAGCAAAGTGGAGATTAGTACCAGCTCCCTCCAACTTGGATTCTGTCTCTGCTCTGAAGGAACCCCTTGAATAGTTCTCTGCTCAATGAAACTGTACTTTGTCATTTTATCATGTACTGGTGTACCTCCTCATGTCCTATGCAGCTACCTCTTGGATCATTCTCACTTAAGTAACCAAAGAATAAATCTGTTACCTCTCAGTTTTGGCTTAATAAAGGTACAATTAGTATAAGGACCAAAATAGGTATTACTTTATTAAGTAGAGCTGAATATTTATTTAAAGCACATGCATGGGCATGAAGAGGTGCACATTTATAAATCGGACATACTGTAAAATCCTGGCTGCTGGAACAGACTGGCATGCTATCAATAAACAAACCGACCATCCATCCTACAGAGGTTGCAGCCAACTGGGAGGATACACATGGTGACTACTTCATCTATCATGGAGTACTTAGGCAGGACTTTTACTAGTGCATTAAATTTCAAAATATCCATCTCCACCATGGCACCAATCCCTGGGCGCTTGGTGCCCCTACAAAGCCTCAACAGGCGAAGGAGCCACTGCTTTAATCCAGATTCTAGCTCGCTGCCCACTTTACCATCTAGTCACTGACCCACCAACTGTTAACTTGGTGTTTGCTCCACTGTATTCTCATTCCACCAGCTTCTGCAAAACCCATTTCCTTATGCTCTCCATTTCAGGCCCCTCCAAATTTCTTCCTTTCACGACTTAATGGCCACCCTTAATGGTTTATTTAGTTCTTTCTCCGGGTTTGCAAGAAAAGCTGGCATTTACACTTCTCTTAAGTGGCATGCCAGACACTTTAAAGAATCAACAACACCGATGCAGGACTAAAGGACTCATTGGGGCTTCTAACGACGATGCACAGCTTTGTGGCTACTTTTATCCATAGCAGACTGACTTCTTAAAAAAAATTCATCCTAGAAATAAAGAAAATGAATGCCTGCTCTGTGGATTACTGGGCTAGGAGCATAACTGACATACTACCCTGACAATGGTTGCCCTTGGGGACATCTTTTACTCAAACAGCACAAACAAATGCTCTTAAAATGGCTGGAGGGGCAAAGAATTGGGAGCTTAGGAACCACAGCAGGGAGTGGTTGAACTATCGTATTGGTACGGGTAAAATGGGTCAGGTATGTCACCACCAGATGGTACCACCACACTGGTGTCACTCTGTAATTCAGTACAATAAGTGTGTTATGACCCCAAAATCTAAGTCATAACTGTCTTTCTATTAAGCATCAATATTCACTGAATATTTGCATCAACCATCCCAGGTAAGTTCACCGCGATAGTATTCTCATGATACTCTACACAGAGGATCTCAACTGTTCATGGATTATTCACACTGTTGTAACAATACTTTGGCTTTTTGTCCTTTTTATTTGAAGAGAGGTTTTGAGCCATAGGTGCTGAGCTGTCTCCTCCAAGCCAATAAGGAAGAATGAGGGGGTGATCTCATAGGAACATATAAAATCCTGATGGGACTGGACAGGCTTGATGTGGAAAGGATGTTCCTGATTTTGGGGGAAGTCCAGAAGTAGGCGTCACAAGCTAAGAATAAGGGGTAAACCATTCAGGACTGAAATGAGGAAGAATTTCTTCACTCAGGAGAGTTGTGAACCTGTGGAATTCTCTCCCACGGGAAGCTATTGGGACCAGTTTTCAGATATATTCAAGAGGGAGCGGGACATGGTGCTTGTAGCTAAAGGGATCAAGTGGTATGGATAGAAAACAGGAGTGGGATACTGAAATTGCACAAGCAGCCATGATCATATTAAATAATGGTGCGGGCTCGATGGGCTGAATAGCCCACTCCATACCCATTTTCTATGTTTCTAAAGTGAACAGCTTCTGGAGGTCATGGTTTTTTTTTTTTAAGAAAAGTTGGAACAATAGAAGCAGTATGAATGGGTGGAGTCAGGCTCCCACAGAACCAGGGGTTTTAGTTCAGCTTTCAGTAGTTGTTGGGATTTTGAAGTTGGATGTGGAAGTTGTTACATCTCTCTCAGCCACAACAAAAAGCTGGCGTGTTTTTTTTCTCTCTCTCTCTGCTAGAATTTTCTGTTGGTGTTCTTTCCTACTGGAGTGGAGAAACAATACATATGAGATGATTTGTTTGACTGAATTTGCCTTTGCCAAGTGTATGTTTATGGGATGTTACTATATTGGATCAGTTGCTGTCTCTAGTAATCTATTATGCTCTTAAGTTTTCTAATATACCAATTCTTCTTTCTTTTGTTCGTATTCTAACCCTACAGTTAAAATAAAGTGAGTTTTGCTTAAAGCCAAGTAGTGTAACCAACTGAATTACATCTGGAACACGCACCTTACTCTTGCCTTTAAATAAGAAAATCCTAGAGTCTATACTATCTCCTTGATGTATTTGAAGGGGGTTTGGTTGGTCCATAACACTGTGTTGTTACACATGGATGTCAGTTATTCTCAGCGACTCAGCACAAAAGTACAAGGGGGAAGATGAAGAAGTCTTCCTTGATGGTGAGCTTGTGATGGTGACAGTACATGCTTACTGAACACTGAAATGTCAACTCGTTTTAACGAAACAGATTGACTTGGAACAACACGAACAGAGATCACAGCCCCCAGTGCTGCTTCTGATCCGGCTAAAGGAGAGGTACATCACATGAGCAAGTGCTGGTTAGTGCTTACCTGTAGCATTTCACATTACTCGAAAAATCAGAAGAGACCTCTTGGTCAATACACGAACAAAAACTAATGCTGAGCACAGATATCATCAATTGAGAATACTCTCATCTCTCACTTTGTACCCTTCTGTCACCAACAAAATTCACTCTTTCTCCATACCAGATTTGATGTTGCCATCATCTCGGCAAATTCCATTCCAGCGAGTGTACAGTGACACAGACTGACTGTTGTCGTTCTCCTGCTTTGCCTCCTCCTGTTTCTGCCGCATCTTCTCCCAGTTTCGGACAAGAAATACATGGTGCTTCAGCACAAAATTCCTGTCAAGATGAAGAGCCAAGACAGAAAATTAAAGGAGATGTGGAGGCAATGTCCACCCTTAACACAACCAAGTATGGCCCTCGGAGAATATCAGTGGCATGCAAACAAGCAATGACATTCAGTTGGCCACGAGACATTGACCGCTCATTCATCTCAATCCTGTTTTTTGTTCTTTATTCATTCATGGGATGAGGGTGTCACTGGCTCGGCAGCATTTGCTGCCCGTCCCTAATTGCCCAGAGGGCAGTTCAGAGTCAACAACATTGCTGTGGGTCTGGGGTCACATGTAGGCCAGACCAGGTAAGGATGGCAGTTTCCCTAAAGGACATTAGTGGTGAACCGGATGGGCTTTTCCGACAATCAGCAATGGATTCATGGTCATCAGATTCTTAATTCCAGACATATATGGAGTTCAAATTCCACCATCTGCCATGGCAGAGTTGGAACCTGGTCTTCAAAATGTTATCTAGGTCTCTGGATTAACAGTACAGCGATAATACCACTAGGCCATTGTCTCCCGCTTTGTGGGTCTTGCCATTTCTCTGCAACTCTCCCGGAGTTTTACGTAAAATCTTCGACTGGTCATAAGGGGTTACACAAATACCAGTTCATCGTTAATCAAGAAATAAGTTTGTTGGTCCAGTACATGATCAGCCAACCTTTGCTGGTCTATGAGAGATCTCAGGCAGGCTGGGGAAGACAAAGCAACCAGGGTTTTGCCACAATGTTGGGGTGGGCTCCTGCCAAACTCTGCAGAGATCTGGTAATAGGTTTTGCCCTGAATATACTTTCCCATCTATAACAAAATCAAAAGTAACCTGCCATCCCCAGCTCCGTCGGCATTATATGGTCTCCACTAATTCCCAAAGTAGCTGTTAAAATCATCCCTACGCTTGATCTACGAGTGTGAGCAGGGCCTGTGGCTGAGGGACCAGCATACTGAAGTAGAGTTGAACTCTGTGACCTTCTGCAGTCTACTCTCAAGCAATTTTGGCTTGCAAATTGTTGCTGATTTGTTGGCAGCAGCGAGAACCCCTCCTGAAACTAGCATCAAACCTGGGCTATTTCTTAACCAGCTGAGCTACCGGGAGTGTTCAATACTGCATTTCTAATGGAGACTCTCATGTTTTGTGGCAACAAACATCAAGATGGAGTCAAAATCCGAGTTATGCTGAGCCTTAACTCAGCAGAGCAAATGACTGGAAATGGAACAGGAACGAAAAGACACAACCATACTTTCATAGCCAGCCTAAATCTGAAACAGTTCTAACAACAGACAAGCCAAGTTGAATTAACAAAGAAAGTAGCTACTACCTAACTGCATAATGTGCATATATATTTCTGCATTATATAATTCTGCACATATTTATTTAAATTTGAACAAAATCCCCCCAGGACAAGATTAATTTATAATAATACCACAAGTATGTAGCATTATATAAACATGCACACACCCAAAAGATCTCACTTTCTGCATTTTGCAGAAATTTTTCCACTCTTGCTCACCCAGAGTTATTTTTGTCTTGCTCTGCCTCTAAACCACCCCTAGTCTCTCTGCCAGCACTGTGTCTGTCAATGTTCCTCTCTTACAGATTTCACTCGCTGTGGAGAAGTAATTGGCTGTCTCCCATCGCAGACAAACAGAGCTGCCCATTACAACAGCAGTAAGAATTGGGAGGAAAGGAGAAAAAAAAAAATCAATTTGGGAATATTATGCGATACAAATGTAGAGTTTAGCAAAGCACAGACCGCAGCCATGAGGTAGAATTCCAGACGCAATGATTGTTGATCTTGGAACTGTGTACAGTACTAACATTTTATTATTTCAGTTAGAATCATACACACTTTGATGAAATGCCACTTCTTTGGTATTCTCTCATAGATTCAAGTCCCTGTGTATCTAATACCTTACCACAGTGGACCAGTTACTTTGAAAAATAATGAGCGATATTTCTAGGTTTGAAGCAGAATAAAGAACAGTACAGCACAGGAACAGGCCCTTTAAGCCACCAAACCTGTGCTGACCTTTGACGCATTTCAAAACAAAAACCTTTTGCATCCATGCAGTCCCTAACTTTCTATTCCCCGACTATTCAAACATTTGTCCAAATGCCTCTTAAATAGTGCTATTGTATCTGCTTCTACCACCTGCTGTGGCAGCACATTCCAGGCACTTACCACCCTCTGTATAAAAAGCTTCCCTCTCACATCTCCTTTAAACTTACCTCCTTTCACCCAAGTTGCCCAGTAATTGACATTTCTACCCTGGGTTAAGAAAAAAGACTCCAACTATCCATGTCTGTCATAACTATGTAAACTTCTATCAGGTCGCTCCTCAGCCTCTGACGTTCAAGTGAATATAAACCAAGCTTATTCAATTTCTCCTCATAGCTAATACCTTCTAAACCACACAACATCCTGGTAAACCATTTCTGTACTCTGTCCAAAGCCTCCACGTCCTTCTGGTAGTATGGTGACCAGAACTGTACACAATAATCCAAATGTGGCCTAACTAAAGTTCTACACAGTTGCAACATAACTTGCCAACTTTTATACTCTATGCCCCGAACGATGAAGGCGATCATCTTATCCACTTGTCTTGCCACCTTCAGGGAATCATGGACCTATACGCCTAGATCCCTCTGACATTAATGCTTCTAAGGGTTCTGCCATTCACTGCATGCTTCCCTCCTGCATCAGACCTACCAAAATGCATCCCCTTGCATTTGTCCAGATTAAACTCCATCTAGAATTTCTCTGTCCCAGTCTCTAGCCTATCAATATTCTGCTGTATCCTCTGACAATTCACCTCACTATCCACAGCTCTCCAACCTCCGTGTTGCCCAGAAACCGCCTAAACAAACAACCTAGATTTGCCTCCAAATCATTTATATTACAAACAAGGGTCCCAGCACTGATCCCTACAGAACACTACTGGTCACAGATCTCCAGTCAGAAAAAACACTCTTCCATCACTACTGTCTCCTATGAATAAGTCAGTTCTGTAGCTATCTTAACAGCTCATGCAGATCCCATGTGACTTTACCTTTTGCATCAGCCTGCCATGGAGGACCTTGCCAAGACCTTGCTTAAGTCTATGTAGACAACATCCACCATGCTGCCCTCAATCACCTTTTTCATTTCCTTGAAACGAAAATCAAGCGACCTCCCCCACACAAAGGCATGCTGCCTATCACTATTTTTCCAACTGTGAACAAATCCTGTCACTAGTAATCTTCCCCAATAATGTCCCTACCACTGACATAAGGTCCCCGGCCTGTACTTTCCCAGATTATCCCTGTTGCCCTTCTTAAACAAAAGAACAACACTGGTTATTCTCCAGTCCTATGGAACTTTGTGACTAAACAGGATACAAAGATTTTGTACGAGGCTGCAGCAATTTCCTCCCTCAGCATTCTGGAACAGAGCCCATCAGGTCCTGGGGACTTGTCTACCTTAATGCTTTTCGAAACACCCAACACCTCTGCCTTTTTCTAGTGACATGTCCTAGAATATCAACGCACCGTTCGCAAGACTCACCATCCACCAGATCCTTCTCCTTTGTGAAAAATGATGCAACGTGTTTGTTCAGGACCTCACCCACATTGTCTGGCTCCACATATAAACTCCCTCCATTGTTCCCTAGTGGACCTGAGTTTTCCTGGCTACCCTCTTGTTCCTTCTATACACATAAAGTGTTGGGATTTTCCTTAATCCTGTTGGCCCCTTTTAGCCCCCCATTTCCTTGTTTAAGTATTTTTCCTGCTTTATGTTCCTCAAGAGCTCTGTCTTCAGTTTCCTAATGTTTACATACGTTTCCTTTTCTTCTCTGGCTAAACTAAATTTTTCATCATCCAAGGTTCCCAAATCTAGTCATCTTTATCACAGGATGTTCACAGGAATGTGCTGGTCCTGAACTCTAATCAACTGGCTTTTAAAAGATTCTTACGTGCCAGATGTGGATATACCCTCAAGCAGCCACCCCTAATCTACGCTCCCCAGTTCCTGCCTGCTATTGTGGTAGTTAACCTTTCCCCAGTTTAGAAACTTCATCTGAAGACTACTCTTATCCTTATGATGGAAAGGTGATGGCCTAGTGGTATTATCATTGGACCATTAACCCAGAGATCCTGGTAGCATTTTGGAGGCCCAGGTTCTAATCCTGCCATGGAAGATGGTGGGCATTTGAATTCAATAAAAATCTAGAATTAAGAGTCTAATGATGAACACAAATCCATTGTTGATTGTCAGAAAAACCCATCTGGTTTGCTAATGTAGGGAAGGAAACCGTGCCATCCTTACCTAGTCTAGCCTAAACGGGACTCCAGATCCACAGCAAAATGGCTGACTCCTAAGTGCCCTCTGGGCAATTAGGGATGGGCAATAAATGCTGGCCGAGCCAGCAACACCCTCATCCCATAAATGAATTTTTTAAAGAATTATCCACGAGTAACTTAAAACTTTTGGAATTATGGTCACTGTTCCTAAAACACATTCCCACTGAAACCTTGATGACCTGGCTGGGTTCATTCCCCAATACCACATATAGTACGGCCCCTTCCCTAGTTGGACTATTTATGGATTGCTTCAAGAAACCCTCCTGAGTGCACTGAACAAACTCTTTCCCCCCACCCGACTCCACGGGGCTAAACGGGTCCCAGTCGATACATAGCAAGTTAAAAATAAAAAAAAAAATCACCAACCAGAACCACCCTGTTGTTTTCACATTTTTCCATTATCTGTCCACGTACCCGTTCCTCTATCACCTGCTGGTTGTTTGGAGGCCTGTGATGCAACCCCTTCCTATTGCTGAGCTCTACCTATATGGCTGGATGAACCCCTCCAATGTGTCCTCCCTCAGAAGAGCTGTGATATCGTCCCTGATCAGTACTGCTACTTCTCCACCTCTTCTACATCCTCCTCTATCCTGCCTGAAACATCTAAATCCCAGAATGTTAAGCTGTCAATCTTGTCCCTCTAGCACCTGAACTTCTGTAATAGCTATAATATCAGTCATATGCACAAATAATAATCCTACAGAACCACTCACTGGGTGCTCAGGAAATCACACACATGGTCAGTGAGCTCATTCTAATTCAGGCCTCAAAGACATGAGCCGACAGTATTTTGGCTCTTCCTTTGTACTGAAGCAAGGGCATGGATATTATCCTCAGTGCCCTGGTGAACACGGATGAAATCAGCATTCAGAAAGTCTGGACCAGTCAGGGTACCAAAATGGCCTCAGACATGGACTAGCAGAAAAGCTCAGCACGGTGCATCTCTTCACCTTTGAACTTACATGTGCCATGAGCCAGCTGATGGGCCATGATTGTGAGCATTCACACTAGTGATACATTCATATTGTGTAAGTCAAGCCCCCTGCCCCGCAAATATTCCTGGGAAGCAATGAGGCACAGGCGTGGAGGAGAACATTTCTGCTTCCAAATCAATTTCAAAACCTCCCAAACGGCCAGCATTGCCTCAGTTACAAGGGAATTCAAGAGAATAGTTACATTTTTGAAACAAAAATTGTTTGCTGTATGGGCCTGAAATCTCTCCCGACACTCCAATCTGGCCGGTACTCCTACTCACTGCAGCGTGTACAGCGTTGTGAGCCAGACTGATGAGGAGTGCCTGTGTGGTTGAGGGTCAAGCAGCTGACTTGTAATGTGGTGATGTACAGGAGACAGCTGGTATCCACTGGATTAGTTATTGGGAAGTGTTAGCAGGTTCTGATTACAAATTAAATGACAGTTTTACCCTTTTGAGTGAAACAGAGAACTGAAATTCATTGCTGAGTCAAGTTTGGGTGTGGGGGGGGGGCGGTGCAGGGAAGAGAAAATAGAGATATGTTTCAGAAAATAAGTCAAAGAAGCTCAATTCAAATCAATCAGCTGTGAACGCAAGGAACAGAAACTACTGAAAATTCACAGCGCAACCAAAATTTCAAATACTCTCAGATAAGCAACATTTGAGGGATAAGGCCCAAAATCAGTTCAGATGGACAGCAGCTTAGTCTCTCTCAGACGCTGATGGGTATGCTGTGTATTTCCATGACTACCCCGTATCACTACAGACTTGAGTCGACTCAGAGCAGATTAACTGGGTGAAATAAGAACAATCCTATTGTTAAGGCGCAGTGAAAACATTTAATCGTGAACTGCTTTGGCACCTCAGACAGCAGCTGTTTCCTTGAGCTGGAGGCAGCGACTCAAATGTCAGTGGGTGCTCATAATGAATCATTACAGTAACACCAGCACTGGAACAGCACAAAGCTACAGCTGAAGCCTAATGCTCAGCATGGTCTGATCACAGAAAACAACAAAAAGGGTACTCTGCTACTCCATCAATGCTGCACTTCCATCAGTTACTTGGCAGCCTGCCCAAGCGCTGCACCTTGAATTGACCACTCAATTTTCTCAGTCATGGGAAGTTTCCTATCGCCATTCAGAGGGGGGCACACTCAAATGGGCTGAGTAGGATCAGGAATTTGTTTGGCAAGTTGTACCTGTAATACTGGGTTGGGAACAGTACAGGTAGAGCAAGGCTGCCACCCAGCACGAGTCCGACAACCTGAACTCTCCATTCTAGGCTGTGCAGGTTAGACAACGCCAGGCTGAACATAGGATTCCTGTGGGGCACTACTAAGGCTGTTTTCGCGGTGGGGAGGGTGCACATGTATGAGGGCATGAGCGCACGAGGCTCAAGGGTTGGAGGGGGGGGGGCGGTGGAGAGAGAAGACGGGGGGAGCTGCAGAGGAGGAGAGAAGATGGGGGGGCAGAGGAGGGGAGCTGGGCAGGAGAGGAGGAGAGGCAGCGAGAGCGAGGGAGAGCGCGAGGGCGCGCGAGCCTAATGCAGAGTTCCAAAGGTAACTGATGATGTAATGAGAAAGGAACAGTTTGCAGGGCTCTAATTAAACAGGCGACTCAGATGGCACAGGCATGATTTGCCGACTGGCCTAAAACCCTGTTGTATCACTACATTCTATGCCAAAACGTCAAACAACTGGAGGACAGGTCTGGCAGCATCTTTAACAGATGCCTACGATTGTCAGCTGATTGCTTGGATCTCAGGCTGCAGAAAAGTGCACTTCCTAATGGAACAATTAGTCAGAACCCATTTTTTCACACACTGAAGGCAATCGAGCTAGGGTGAAACAGCACAAGAACTGGATAGAACAGAGAAGGACCTTTTTAAGAAAAATCTTGGTGTGAGAAATGGAGACATTCTTTGGGCGGGAGAAGATGTGGATCACCCACAGCACATTTTGCAGACTAACCCACGATTGATGACATTGAGAAAGCTTTCCGCAGAATCTGGGCAGTTCTATCATGAGACTTTGTTGCTGAACATCAAGTCCTACCTCTCCCTGTTGGACATGGGCTTCATCTGGTGAGGTTGGCTCAGCTTGGCAGGGTTGTTGACATTTTCACTCGGCTCCTCTGATACATGCCCCCTCTGTGAGTAAACACAAAATGCATAGTTGAGATATACACTTGCTCTTGACAATCCTTAAACCGCAGGCACACTCCAACTACTGGAGATGTGCATCTTTGAAATGGTTAAAAAAACAGCTTTCTCTGACTCTCGCGCTCGCTCTCTCTGGAGTGAGCAATGCAAAGCTACTATCCCTGGCAAGGCAAAGTGAACACAGAGCTATCCACTGTAGCCTGTAACATATGTACTCAGTTATCCAATTTCAGCGTCACTGTTCCTTGGTTAAGGATCAGGTGTGGAGACAGTCAGGATTCCTGCTCCTAATCGCTAGGCAGAGGTTCCGACAGGGAATATGGATGATAGACAAGGAGAGAATCAAACTCTGCGGCAACGTGCCCTTACATCACTGCCAAGCCTCATGGAAGGAATTAGCCAATAGTGCAATAGACCATGTGACAGTCCCTCCAAGGCAGAGAGAAAGAGAAGCATAGAGAAAGTAAAAAGTCATACACTGGCACCGGACAACAAATACAGAGTGGGAGGCCATGACCTAGTGGTAACCGAGAGGTCCAAGCTAATGCTGTGAGGTCACATGTTCAAATTCCATCATGGCAGCTGGTTGATGTTATAATTGGACCTAAAATCCATCAATTCGTTTAGTTTCAATTAATTAAATTTGGAAGAGAGAGAAAGTCTCTGTAGGGCCTCTGGTGGTGCAGTGGTAGCATCCCTACCTCTGAGCCAGGAGGGTGAGCTCACGTTCCACCTCCTCCAAAGGAACGCAATAACATCTTTGAACAGGTTGATTAGAAAAATTTCTAGGAAGCATAAACATTGGCAAATGTCACAGAAGTCCTGAATCACTAGTGACCTTTAGGGAAGGATAGTTGCTATCCTTACCTGGTCAGGCTTACATGTGACTCCAGACCCACAGTGAATGTGGCAGACTCCCCGAAATGGCCAAGGAAATCACTCAGTCCAAGAGTGGTCGGGGATGAGAATCAAATGCTGGCCCAGCCAGCAACACCCACTTTAATTTGCACAACTCACCCTTTTCTTTAATCTGTGCTTGGATTTCCTCTTCTCCTTCAATCTGCCTGGTTTCTTCTGTCCATTCACCTGCTGGCCATTTTTGTTCAGCAATCCATTCACTCTCTGGCTTCGACCTCCGATGATGCCACGACATTTCTCGGCCCCACATTTACAAATTTGCTGCAACACACAAAACACCCAAGCAACGCTTGAAAAGCCAGTCGTTTTAGCCTTGCCTTGGTGAATTCACTCTTCAAACTACAAGTGCCTGGTGTACCGGCTACAAGTGGTATTCAAACAAATCACAGCTGCTGTGGCAAAAATATTTTGATTCAATTCAAGGCTTCCCCAGCCGAGTTTCAAGGACCCCCGAGCTCTTTCTGATGGAGACCAGAGTGTAAAAAGGACCTACAGAAACTCGCAGGTCAAGCAAGATGTGTACAGCGAAACAGGGCCAATGTTTCAAGTTGATGACCATTCTTCAGAGCCTGTCTGATGAGGGCAGTGACCTGAAACTTAAACTCTGGTTTCAATTCACAGATGCTGCTTGAATTGGTGAGTATTTCAGCATTCAAAGTATCCTGCTTGTGTCAGAGTCCCAAGTACATCTGGACAAAATTATAATCTTAACTGGTGACTGGTCATACATCAGTGCCTCTCAGTGAAGCAAACGTGACTTTTCTGGCCTACATCAATCTGCTAACAGATTGTACCCATTGTAATGAGCGCTTTACTAGATCACCTTGATTATTCAGGTTAAATTCCTGATCTAAAACAAACAATAAATCCTCGACACTGTACCTAATAATATTCCCAGAAAAGGCACACCATAGGGTTATATACAGAGTAAAGCTCCGTCCATGCTCACAACACCAATCAAACTTACAGGACAGTGACAGCACAGGTTCAGTAAAGCTCTCTAAACATTCGTGGCCCCAATAAGAGCAGCCCCTCTGATGCACAATATTACAGTTTCCCTTTCAATTACTGAGATCATCAATGTATTTCCATATTGTGGAAGGCTGTCTTCCGCTCTGATACTCATTGGGAATGAAAGAGAGCCTTAAACATAATGAAGGCATGAACTTTTCAGCCAGAACAACACAGAAGTTCAACATGATATCTGACACACTGAAGTGAGAACATTTACAGTCTTCTGTTACTGCGCCATTTGTACTGTTCACGTTTAAACATAAGGAAACATATGGAAGCAAACTCAACACCATTTCTGCCACTTATTCAGATGTGCTAATTGCTTTTAAGCTGATTTCAGAAAGTGATACAAATTGTGGAGCGTCACTCAGTCAGCAGTGTGTTCATGCATGTAATTCCCCATTTCTATCCACACTGCTTCGGGTAGGTACAGACGTACAAGTAGACACCCAAAAGAACAGTCTACTGAGGCTTCTATTCCAAACCACTCTTGGTTAATCTCTCACTGTCTAATGCTGAGGTGACCGAAGTGGTCACATGATTAGGCCAGGTAATAATGAGGCAGTCCTCCACAGCCCTAAACCAAGAGGGAGGGAAAAAACCAGACAGATTCCTTGTAGCCGTCACCTGTTGTGAGCTAAGCGATTACATGTCTGTTAAAAGGACGAAGAACTGTAGATTTCCAACACACAGGATGTTAAATGCCATCACTGTCCTGCTTTTATTAACACTCACTGAACATTCATGACACAACTTTTGGCAAGAATGTGCAGAATGACTTTCCTAACATCAGCCCAACATGGTCCAAATGAGGCTGGCTGAGAAAATGGTGTGGAAGTTACCGAGGAATATTTCGGGGGCATGTACTATAGCTGGGAAAACAAAACTAACCACTGGGTTTTATGCAACTACATAGTGGTTTCTGCAGCGTGCAGTGAAACAGATATTTTTGATGACTTCTTGCAGACAGTAGTATGGTGTTGTAGAGTGTCAATAGCTACAGAATGCTGCTGCCAGCTCGATTCTCCACATTACCTGCTTCTCCAGGTTGAATGCATGGAAGTTGTAGTCATATGTCAGTTCAGTCCCAGCCATTACATCTTTCAACGCAAACAGCCCAATCCTGTAAACACCATTAACTGACCTAGGGCAGACAGGGGGAGAGCAGAAAATGAAATGGGTAGTTTGTTCATGATGGTTTATACAGTTTATCTTAGTGCCGCAAAACTCTAATTTCAATCTGCATGATGCTTCGATCAGGTCTGGGCCAAGAGGTACAAAAATTAATCTCCATGTCCCAGGGCAGGGAGATGACAAATCTCAAAAGGCTTGGTTCTGTTCCTTACAAGTATCTGGAGCCTGGCTGTGAATACTACCCAAGGGTAGGGCTAGCCTCAATTGTGATGCCATAATTAAAATGTCTGCTGATATTAACTATCCTGAGTCTAACTCGAGAGAAGCTCTTCTTGTATTCTGCATTGAGAACTAGTCTTAACAACATTGTGGGGTTTGACTGGAAAATTATCTGCACTCTTGTGCAAACACGTGATGACCACAGGAGTATATTTAGTTCTGGCGATTCCCTTAGTGAGGTCTAAAACCCTAAATAAAGTAATGTAATCAATCCCAGGGATGATTCTTTAACTTCCTTGGTCAGAGTAGCTCCAATACAGCAAATAGAAACACTTTAGTTGATTTGGATCTTGACAGTGCAGTCTGGACAGTCTTGGATGGATGAAACCGTCACATGGTTTTGGGCCAAGGCAGAGCCCAGCTCTGCCAGTATGCTAGCAAAGCAGTCTATGGAACTTCTAGACCATAACTGCAGGACTGCAAGAGTGTATTTCTTTGTCAAGGGTGCTACTGTTCAGTTCAACAACAGTATAGGGTTGGGGTGGACGAGAGGTTTTAGTGTTGGCAATTACACCAGACTACAATCTATCCTGTCACGTCTATGTTAAAGGTTTTCTGGTACTATTTGAGAAAAGCAAACATTCTATATCAAATCAGACCAGATAAAGCAGACAAAAACCATTGTCATGTTTACCCAGTTACTGCTTCATTTACTGTATGCAAAGCACTGGGAACATTGTGAAGACGAGTTACGAAAAAGTGAATTGATTACATGTGTGCGTCTGTCTGTGCGCGTGTGCGTGTCTGTGCGCGTGTGCGTGATTCTTACTTGTTCTCAACCAGTGCACTTCATGCTTCCACAGAACATCAAAACATCTATTAGGCATGTAGTTCTGACAGCTGCATTTTTTATCTAACCAGGTTACCAGGCAGGTTGACAAATTTATTGCTAACACTGCACAGCGCTTTTAGCCAGAAACCCACTTGTAAACACTGTGTGCACTACATTCAAAGTACATTAGCTTCTGCTTCTTACCATTTTTGCATTTCACAGTTAGGACTGCAGCTGTGATTGATAAAACGAGCCTCATTTCCCATGCGGTAACTGTCGATCACCATTCCACTGTCCAGGTTCAAGCAGTAATGATCATTGTGGTTCTGGTACTGTTCTATCATTCGGTTCCTAGGGAAGATTACAGAAAATATTCAACAGTCTACTCTGCTATGTCTGGGTCACAAGGCTGAGGGTTCAAACTCCATTTGAATGGAGTCAACTTTTCAGGTGGTTGTTAAACATCTAGTGGCACTTTGAAGACAACCCCAAAGCTCCTCTCAGTGCCTAGACCACTACCCACAGATTCCTCACACACCACCAACACAGTCATGGCTGTTACTTTAGTTGTACTTCATGGAATCACAGCGCAGCACAGCACAGCGCAGCGCAAGAACAGGCCCTTTGGCCCAGCAAGAGTGTGCTGATGTACGATGCCTTTTGCCTCTATGCAGTTCATATCCCTCCATTCCTTGCCTATTCACGTATCTGTCATGTTGCCTCATAAATGTTGCTATTGTATCCGCCTTCACCATCACCTCTGGCTGTGCATTCCAGGCAATTACCATTTTCTACATAAAAAAACTTGCTTCTCACATTTCCTTTAAACTTACTCTCTTTTACTCTAATATTATGCCCTCAAAAATACTGTGCACACATGGATTGCAGTACGTGCCTATATAATGACTGCATTTCAGAAAGTGCTTTGATGGTTTCATAGACCAGGACATCCTAAAGATGTGAAAGATGCTACTGGAATTGGAGTCCTTTAAGTTCGTTTCCAAGAGCCCATGGAGAAACAATGAATACAAATATTATATTTTTGCAAACCTCTGCCAAAGAAACATTCATTGGGTAAATGGTATTAAATGACAAGGATGTAGGGGCAGTACCCGACATGGCAGAGACTGACAGCAGTGACAAAGTCCTGCTCTGATCCTTGCACTGTAACAGATACATTTTGTGCAGGTTGTGTAAATGGGCATTTTCCTTTTTCCAGGATAGTAGAGGTGATCGAGTGCAACCAGGAGTCTGAACCATTTAGTGGCAAGATCAATGGGGTAAAATATTCATTCTGTATTTCTCACTTGTCTTGGCCAAATGGACGCTAAGGGAGATTGTATCTCGTTTGCATTGATCTGTACCTTACACCTTTACTGTGAATTGTAGTTATTCAGCTCTGCAGCCAACCACAACATACTCCTCAACTGCCCCATAAATACAAGAGGTCTGCTGCCAAAAAAGAAAAAAAGCCCAACCTCTGGCACTATTTCACACATGTTCACTGCTCTCAATAAATAATGACAGAAATTGTGGAAATTGGATTGTCAGAAAGTTGAGCAGAGTTTTGGGGATATCTAGTTTTTTTGCAACATAGAAGGAATATGGAAGGTCTGCTTACCTGAACTCTTGCTCACTGACCACCTCCCCCAGATATTCGATGATGAATTGCCCAGCTTTCAGAGCTTCCTTGGTGCGAATGCCCCAGCCTTTGCCTTCTGCTCGAAACCTCTCCAGGCACTGCACCCACTCATGCCTCTGGATCCTCTGGTTACAGCAATGCTCATCACAGGGACAGGTGTTTGGGGCACACTCTGCAAAGATCATCCTGCAACAAAGACAGGGGATCAGCTGCACTTAATATCACGAGGGACTAAAGTCTCATGAAATAATTCAGTCATTGTGTTAGGCAGAATCCAAACCAACAGCAACACAGCGGACAACAACACTGCTTTGCTTTCAGGGCAAGCTGGAAACATACAGCTGCTTGGTCAGGGTCAGAAAAAAGATGGGCTAGAACTTTAGATTTTAACAGATCCACAGACATGGAGTGGGTCATTCTTCAATTGTAGCATTCACCATTCAGGGAATGTACTCGCCAAAAGCCCACACATTTCACCGACTGGAATTACAGTAAGGCATGCTGGATATACAACTGTTCCTGAAAGACAGTGCAGATTGCTTGATGACAAAACTAGCAGCAAGCAATACTGAAGCTAATGCAGTATTCAGACATCTATCAGCATTTTAAAGAGACCTCTTACCCCGGAGAAATGTAGCTATAAGGGCTTAAAATGGTAGGGAGCAACTGACTGCTTATCCCCATATAGAGGGTACAGGTAGCTTTGCTCTAACACTGTGCTGACCTTATCCTGGGAGTGTTTGATGGGGAATGGTGTAGAGAGAGCTTTAGTCTGAATCTAACCCTGCACTGTACCTGTTCTGGGGGCATTTTATGCTAACAATGGGTACCTGAATTGAAGAGTGTTCTGGTTAATGACAATGACATATCTGACCTTGACAAATATACATAATCTGTGGCAAATTCCTAGCTGTTCAACAAGTTGAAATTGATGGAGAGGCACAGACCCTATTGTCAGTTCTCATGAATCGAGATTGGAAGGCTGACTATGCATCTGTTTCCCAGAACACGCGGCACACTGGGCTTCCTGTTTTATTACAGCTCAAATCTTCAGATTATAATTAATAAAATGAGGAAAAACATCAGTGCACAGCTTTTAGGCAAACTGCCAAGAGCTGCTAATGAGTTTGCATCAAATAGCTTCAAATGCACATCAACACAGCACAGCAAGGAGCCAAGTGGTAAAATGAGATTGGGCAGCTGCCATTATCCCAGTTACCAGGGCATGACTCCTCTCCTTTCATTTAAGGATGCTGCACTTCATGTCCAGCTGGTCAAAGCACAAGACAACACTGTGGGGAGCTTGAGATAACAAAATCCACAGCAGTAAGATTCACTGTGTCACCCAAATCCTTCACATAACAGTGTGCATCATTTGCCTCGGATGGCTTCACTAACTCTGCTCGTACCTGATGCGGGTATAATGAACAGGAATCCATGGCCAATATCCTCTATAGTGTAGCAGCAGTGAGGTTAACCAAGGTTCCCTTTTTATTTTGGTTGAGAGGAGCTGACTCAGCAGATTAGTGAATGTAGCTGTGTCACTACTGGCCAATGTGGAGCTTTGACAGTTGATGGCAAGTGGTGCATTCCTCCGAAATACCACCTATCAGGAGAATAAACCCAGCCATACTTTTCTCAGCTCTGTCCCTTGTCCAGCAGCTGGGCCCTGCCAAGTTGCCAGAGATCAGGAAGATTATCCATAGGTATTGCTGCTGTTTTGGGCTCAGCAATTTGCTACCTCATTCAGCATCCAAACATGGATTTGGGTTTTTGATCAAGCATGACCAGATACGTAAATCCAGTCAATGCAATAAAGTCTCCCTGACTTTCAGCCTCCCATTACCAAGATCAGAATATTGCAGGACAGTCAACAGATGCCCCTGTTTGGCAGCATCTTCGCCCAGTCTGTCTGGATGGTGTGATTGTGTGGAGGTGCCGGTGTTGGATTCAGGGTGGCCAAAGTCAGAAATCACATACCACCAGTTTTATTTTGAAATCACAAGTGTTCGGAGAACTGCTCCTTCTTCAGATGAGTCTGTCATTAAACATGGATGAAACAACAGTACTCTCAACAGATTTCTGAAGAAAGGTCTCGGCCCGAAACGTCAAGCTCTCTGTGATGCTGCTTGGCCTGCTGTGTTCATCCAGCTCTACACCTTGTTATCTCAGATTCTCCAGCATCTGCAGTTCCTGCTATATCTATTCTCAACAGATCTCCAGGTTAGCCGCAAGCAGGGTGCTTACTTGGAGGCCTTTGCACATACTAGCATACCTGTTTAGGCAGTCTTCCATACAGCTTTTCTCCGTAGGGTCTACTGGCCTCTTGCAGTTGCAAGTTGTGGGCTCACACCCAGAGAGAGGTTTAACATCAACAAACACATCTATAAGAAGAACAATACGATTCTTGGTTATATACAGCCTAACACAGAGGAGATTCCTAAATACGTTCAAGTAAGCCACCCAGATTGAAACAACCCACCATCCATACAAACTATTCCTTGACCATATGCCCTAGAGTAGCTATCCATTACATTCTATACTGTATAGTCTTCCACATTAAGGAGGATCTTAGACCACAATGATCCTTTTTACTGGCAGTTTTTCCAGGCCGGGGTGGAGGAGAAACCAGTGATTCGTAGCCAAGGCCATTCTGCATCCAGGCAACTGGCCATCCTAACCATCTCTATGAGGCAATGAGCTGGCATACCAACCAGAACAGGCATCTCTGCAAAGCTTTCTATAGCACTTTGTTTGGTATCTAGTGCAGATAACCAGCTCTCACAGGGCTTATGCTTCATCAGGAGGTGCATTTATCACAATCTTCACAAGTTTCCTTCATTCTGAGATTCCGTTGTGTCACTGCAAGTGCAGCTTGAGCCTGCTCAAACCGTGTTTTGTTCAAAGACCCCCAGTCACCAGCTTGCTGTCAACAGGCAAACACTAAACCACGCTGACAGAAAACCGACAGCTGAGATTCCATTAGCCTGAGAGCTGCCCACACACATTCTCACGCAAACAGGTGCAGCCCTCTTGCTGCAAAATCCAGCAGTGGGCTGATGCCAATCTTTAATCTCTTTGTTACCACATGCTGAAGGGGCTAACTCTTGCTGCCAGCTGCCTGCTAACTTGCCTGGGTGGTGAGCTGGAATGTGGGAGCACAGAGTATGCAGTGACTGGGGTGGTGTGGGCTGGAACAGGAGAAGAAACAGCACATCCTTCCCTGATCCTGTTCTCACACATTGCGTGGAACTTGCATCACAGAATAGCTGCGGTGCAGGAGGCCATTCAGCCCATCAGTTGTTTGAGCATTTTAACCCAATCATGGCCTTTTCCATGCACATTGAATGATTATATCTATTTAAATAATCATTCAACACCTGCCGAAATGCCATAGGAGAAGGCACCTGCAGCAATGAACAACAACAGAATCACTGAATCCCCTTCTTCATCCTCGGGCTGACTAGGACCCCCAGTGCAGCACTAACCAAAGGTGTGAGTGAGAAGGATCTGCTTTGCAGGGACCACTTCCACAGTCTGTTCTACCAACTAAACTATGGCAGACAACAGAGATAACAAGGCGTAGTGCTGGATGAACACAGCAGGCCAAGCAGCATCATAGGAGCAGGAAAGCTGATGTTTCGGGCCTAGACCCTTCTTCAGAAATGGGGGAGGGGAGGGGGGTTCTGAAATAAATAGGGAGGTGGGGGGGGAGGCGGATAGAAGATGGATAGGAGGAGAAGATAGGTGGAGAGGAGACAGACCGGTCAAAGAGGCGGGGATGGAGCCAGTAAAGGTGAGTGGAGGTGGGGAGTTAGGGAGGAGATAGGTCAGTCCAGGGAGGACGGACAGGTCAAGGGGGTGGGATGAGGCTAATGGGTAGGAGATGGAGACAGGTGGGAGGAAGGACAGGTTAGGGAGCGGGGACGAGCTGGGCTGGTTTGGGATGCGGTAGGGGGAGATTTTGAAGCTTGTGAAGTCCACATTTATACCATTGGGCTGCAGGGTTCCCAAGTGGAATATGAGTTGCTGTTCCTGCAACCTTCGGGTAGCATCGTTGTGGCACCGCAGGAGGCCCAGGATGGACATGTCGTCTGAGGAATGAGAGGGGGAGTTGAAATGGTTCGCGACTGGGAGGTGCAATTCTTTAGTGCGAACCAAGCGTGGGTGTTCTGCAAAGTGGTCCCCAAGCCTCCGCTTGGTTTCCCTGATGTAGAGGAGGCCACAATGGAACAGTGGATGCAGTATACCACATTAGCAGATGTGCAGGTGAACATCTGCTTGATTTGGAAAGTCTTCTTGGGGCCTGGGATGGGGGTGAGGTGGAGGGGCAGGTGTAGCACTTCCTGCAGTTGCAGGGGAAAGTGCCAGGTGTGGTGGGGCTGGAGGGGAGTGTGGAGTGGACAAGGGAGTCACGGAGAGTGTGGTCCCTCCGGAAGGCAGATAAGGGTAGAGAGGGAAAAATGTCTTTGGTGGTGAGGTCGGATTGCAGATGGCAGAAGTTTCGGAGGATGATGTGTTGGATCCAGAAGTTGGTGGGGTGGTACGTGAGGACGAGGGGGATTCTGTTTTGGTGGTTATTGCAGGGAGCGGGTGTGAGGGATGAGTTGCGGGAAATGCGGGAGACATGGTCGAGGGTGTTCTTGACCACTGAGTGGGGGGAAGTTGCGGTCCTTGAAAAACGAGGACATCTGAGATGTATGGGAGTGGAATGCCTCATCCTGGGAGCAGATGCGGCAGAGGCGAAGGAATTGGGAATAGCAGATGGCATTTTTGCAGGAAGGTGGAGGGGAGGTGGCGTATTCTAGGTAGCTGTGGGAGTCAGTGGGCTTGAAATGGATATCGGTTTCGAGGTGGTTGCCAGAGATGGAGAGAGAGGTCCAGGAAGGAGAGAGCGGTATTAGAGATGGTCCAGGTGAAATTAAGGTTGGGGTGGAAAGTGTTGAAGTCGATGAACTGTTCAAGCTCCTCGTGGGAGCACGAGGTGGCGCGATACAGTCATCAATGTAACGGAGGAAAGAGGTGGGGTTTAGGGCCAGTGTAGGTACGGAAGAGGGATTGTTCCACATAACCTACAAAGAGGCAGGCATAGCTTGGGACCATGCGGGTACCCATGGCCACCCCCTTTGTCTTTAGGGGGTGGGAGGAATTGAAAGAGAAGTTGTTGAGGGTGAGGATGAGTTCGGCTAAGCGGATGAGGGTGTCAGTGGAGGGGGAACTGGTTGGGCCTGCGCGACATAAAGAAGGGAGGGCCTTTAGGCCATCTGTATGGGGAATGCAGGTGTACAGGGACTGGACGTCCATGGTAAAGATGAGGTGTTGGGGACTGGGGAATTGGAAGTTCTGGAAGAGGTGGAGGGCGTGGGTGGTGTCACGGACGTAGGTAGGGAGTTCCTGGACCAAGGGGGAGGAAATGGAGTCCAGATAGGTGGAGATAAGTTCGGTGGGGCAGGAGCAGGGGGAGACAATGGGTCGACCAGGGCAGTCAGGTTTGTGGATTTTCCTCCCACCTATCCCCTTCTCCCACCTCCAGCCTCACCCCCATCTCCTACCTACTAACCTCATCCCGCCCCCCCTTGACCTGTCTGTCCTCCCTACCTCCCCACCTGCACTCACCTTCACTGGCTCCATCCCCGCCTCTTTGACTGGTCTGTCTCCTCTCCACCTATCTTCTCCTCTATCCATCTTCTATCCGCCTCTCTCCCTATTTATTTTAGGGGAGGGGAAGGGGGTTCTATTTCTGAAGAAGGGTCTAGGCCCGAAATGTCAGCTTTCCTGCTCCTCTGATGCTGCTTGGCCTGCTGTGTTCATCCAGCTCTACACCTTGTTATCTCAGATTCTCCAGCATCGGCAGTTCCTACTATCTATGGCAGACAACACGTGGGAATAACCCAAGAGTGGACCAAACCATTTCTGCATTGTAAGGATGTGTACAAGATGCTCCAGTGCCCCCTAAATGAAATCACCATGCTGTCACGGCTAAAGCCCAGCAGACAGTTAAACAGCAGACAAACACTACAGAACTATTGCCCTTTTATGGATTGAGGCCAAGAGCTTGGACACTCAGTCAAACTCATCCACCCTGCACAATGCAAGCTCTAACACTTGTACCAAAATAGAAGTGCAAAAATCAAAATGAATTTAATATAAAACAGATCAAGTTCCAAACGTGAAAGAAGAGTAATACAGTAATTTTTAAAAAAGAAATAGTAAGGAGACTGTAGAGAAGTAGAAAATGTCTTACTCGATCGGATCTTTTTATAGAGTGGGACGTCAGGCTTTTTGTAAAGCTTAAAAATGGAAAAGAGAGAATGCAAATTAGCAAGTTATAATCAAAGACACTATCGTGTACACATACTTGGAAAACAGGAATTCTGCACATCTTTATACAGAGGGTGAGCAGGAACTGTTCTTTTGTTACATTATAGTGCAATATGATCTTGGGGTGCAGGGTTACACACTGCCTTCAGAATGCAGTAGGATGGTAGCACAGAATCCCACTGCTCTTTCTGCTCATTGTTTGGCACAACACTCAGTTCAAATTGTGAATTGTAGGTTCCTAATTGTGCTGTAAACACAGTCTTGAGCAAGTGCGCCCCCAAACTCTTATTAATATGGCAGAGAACCTAGGACGCTGACTGGAGATGTAAACTAATGGGGCTGGAGGTTGCAGCATTACTCCATTGTCCATGGTGCAAAGGCAACCTCAACGTTTCACCACAAGACCTTCGCCAACTTCATCAAATGGTTGCCGCACTCTGAAGACCAGCTAAGAAACTGCAAGGGTTACTACATAAAACTATTCTGATTGACTACAGTTTAACACAGTTAGATATACCTGTATGGCTCTGCTGTGCTGTGGATGGTATTTTGAAACAATGAAGAGCGTCACAAAATAAAAAAACTGTGCTACTGGAGTGAAATTGTATGCCCAAAGAAACACTCAGTTAGCAAACAAATGCTCAACATGTCAGCCAGTCCAGGTGTGTAGGGTCAGGGTCTGTTTGAACAGCAAGAAAACGGCTGTGAGCAGTTATAGTTTGCGGTCTGAAGGTGCAGGGAACCTGAAGATTGTAACAAAACAAGCTGCCGTGGTGCCTTTAGAGCAGGATATGTACTACCTTAATTACTTATAAAAGGTATTTAATAATTATGAACATGACTAAAATCCATGAATTTCTCACAGCAGTTATTTTGTACACAAAAGTGAGTCCAATGTGTGAATTAATCAACAAGTAACCCCCACAAGCCCTCTGACTGCAAGGGGATTCCCTGTCCCATAGTTGGAGCCTGGAGACTCTTACTGGGTAGGATCCCAAGGAAGTGAGACGCTTTCCGTCCTTGGCCACTAAGCAGTAAAAAAAACTGAGTGGGCTGGTTTGTGGGTTAGAGAACCATGATCAACTCGTACAACCTTAGAATACAGAGGTTAAATTTTGTTCTCCCAGTGTTGCTGCACCAACCGAGATCTAGTCATCCAGCAAAGGCTGGGAGATGGAACCTGGTCTTTTCCTTCTCTATATGGCTCAGTTACATGCCACAGGATAAATTCACCCAATTAGACACGCCAACAGCTGAAACAAAAAAAAAAAAAAAAAATTCTGAAAGTGGGTAAGCAGCACAAACCAGCAATACCCTTCTCTGGTCAGTCCAGATTAATATCCAAGGAGTATGTATTGCTCTCTCTCCAAGGTTTGGCTAAAAGTTTAGTTGCTGTATCCTCCGTGATGCTGGGAGTGACCTAGTCAAATACAGACGAGCTGCCTCTGAGCTCACATAGCACACTTGCCTCTGACGACGCCTTGAACCAACTGGGCTAGGTGGCAAGCAGAGAGGAACAGTCCCATTTTCTGTTTTCGGCTGCTCCTGAGCATGCAGCACTCTCTTATCCTGTACTATGGTGTCTAGACAATACAAGAGCTCAGGGTGAGGAGGAATTAGACAAGGAGTTGCTCTCCTCTCACTAGCAGTTTGGTGATGACCGAGTGTGTGGGTATAACTACAAACACCCATTACCCTAGTAGTTCCACTCCTCCCAGACAGAAGAACAAGTTTTTCTTTGTTCAAACTTTGGAGAAACAGTTACTTTTTTTTTCAAGTGAAAAATACATTCCACTCTGTAGACTGTGCCAAGAAAAACACAACAGGGAAAAAAATTCTCAGTTGGATTGGCTGTACATTTTAAATCTCAAAGGGGTAGCCCAAAAGAGAGTGATATTGCTGCAAAATACTGGGCATGGCACCAAAAGAAACTTAATAAGCAGCTTTCACAGTACTACTGCCCTTACATGGGCATTTGTAGTGTATTTTTGTGGTGATATTTCAGAACCATAATTAGACTGTTAACCCTTCCACTGGCTCAATGAATTATGAGAAAATGATAAGACAGCACCAAAAGAACATAGAGGGGTAGCTGTGTTTGAAAAGGTTTCTTTCCTATTTGTCCCTTCTACTGGCTTGAAGTGAAACAATCTAAGGGGTGAGGTGGATGAAGTAGTGGGTTCCATTCCAGCCTTTTGATTCCTGTGATTCTTAAGTACAAAACTAAGTGTGGGTGCGCATGTGTGAAAGTGAAAGAAAGAATAGGAAAGCGCAGTTTGTGCTATATACTTTTCCCACCTTTCAGATGGAAAGTGGAGCAGGGGTTGTGTAAGGGGAAAAGAGAAATGATCAATGGGCAGCTGTACAGCACAGAATGGAGTCAAAAACACTAACAACTGAGAAACCTGTCAACCGAAACGAAGCTTTGACCTTCCTGTCCTGGTGTGTTTATTATTCACTTCAATTGCACAGAGGTCCCAGTTCTGCACAAAGACAAAGCCTAGTTAACTCTTTGAGGAACACAGAAGAAATTTTTCACCAAAACCGAAACTCTACACATGCAGCTGCTTGAAAAGTGCACAGCTGCTGGAAACATCTCAGATTTCAGCTAGTGTGTGGGCACTTTACATCAGAGAGATGAGGGCAACAGTTAAAACTTCAGGGTCTGTACTTTCCCATTAAGTCAATGGCAACTTTTAGCAATTCAAAACAGAGGAAAGAATATTCTGCCAAAAAGAAATGAATGGTGCTCCCCTGTGTTTGTTTCTATCCTTCCGCTGGTGGGGATTGCTCATGCTGCAAAATAATGTTTTTAATATCCCCAGTTATTATCTCGTTATGGTTTGGTAAACTTGACTCCATTCCCTTCCAAACAGCAGACAACACAGCAAATGTGAAAATAAATGCCGCATTGTGAAATAAACCTCCAATTTTTTTTGATATAACATTGCACGTGTCAGATCTACTGAAGCATAGCAAGGTTCGTTTGAATATTACAATAGGTCTTTTCCTCCATGAAGGCGCAAACACTTTGCTGGCTTCCAGCTCACTGGGGATAAGAATTGTATGGAATGAGCTGCCAAAGGAGGTGGAGGAGGCTGGTACAATTACGACATTTGAAAAGCATCTGGATGGGTATATGAATAGGAAGGGTTTAGAGGGATACGGATGAAACACTGGCAAATGGGACTAGACTAGTTTAGCATATCTGATTCGCATAGACGAGTTGGACCAAAGGATCTGTTTCCATGCTGTACAACTCTATGACTCTAATTCCTCCAGTGCCGAGAGTGTGTCTTCAAGGGCACAACAGTTAAGTTCCAGCAGACCAACAGTGCAAGTCCCTTCTGTTGTCACTCTGCAGCCCACAGCCCTTGCAGCTGGGGTAACTGGATACCAACTAGAAGCATGTACAGTTAATACGTGCAGTACCTAGGATGGGGCCACTATGACCAAATGTGGCGGCCATATTACAGTACAACAGGGGCTGTCTAGCTGTGACAGGATTCAATTGTGATCACTCTGTAAAGCTCAGACCTCAACAGCGACAACTTCCTTTCGAAAGAAACTTAATGGGACACAACATCCTAAGACTCTTCACAGGAGCGATTACCAGATAAAATTTAACACCAAGCCAAAAAGATACAAGAATAAAAGCTTAGTCAAAGAGCATCTTAAGGAGGCTTCTCAGTGTGTCTTTAAAGGATGAATGTGAGACAGAGGTTTAGGGAGGGGATTCCACAGCTTGGGACCCAGGTGGCTGTACAGAGACAACTTTAAAATCTGAGCTCATCACAAGGGATTATGAAAACAGAGTGCTTTAGGGCTAGAAGTGGTTACAGATAGAAGAATGAACCTATTGAGCCAAACCCAATGTTTGCAATAAGCATCTTTAATGCAATAATGCATTGGAGGCAGCTCAAAGAAGGTTTACCAGATTAGAATAATACCTGGAATGGACAGGTTGTCTTAAGAGGGAAGGTTTGATAGGCTCGGCTTGCAACATACAAAGATCCTGTGGGGACTTGACAGGGAAGACAGTGGTTGTTTCTTCTCATGGAGGAACCTAAAGAATTAGAGTTACTGCTCAAAAATCAAGGGGTCATCCACTTAAAACTGAGATGAGGCAAAAGGTGAGGTAGATTGATTCATGATAAGCAAGAGGTTGAAATCCTATCGGCGATAGGTGGGAGTGTGGATTTGATGTTACAATCAGAGCAGCAGTTAACTTAGTGGCTGGCAGTACAGGCTTAAAAGGGCTGAATGGCCTACTCCTGCTCCTGATTTATCTGTTCATATGAACCATCCACTGGGTTGAAGATATGTAACAGAAATTATGAAGCAGATACCACAAAACACAACTTCTTACACTCCTGCATTATCACAAGTTACTTAATAAACGCTCACCTAAGATTATAGGGGGAGGTGATGGCCTGGTGGTATTATCGCTGTACTGTTAATCCAGAGACCCTGATAACATTCTGGGGACACAGGTTCAAATCCCGCCATGACAGATGGTGGAATTTGAACTCAATAAATATCTGGAAGTAAGAGTCTAATGATGAGCACGAATCCATTGTCAATTGTTGGAAAAACCCATTTGGTTCACTAATGTCCTTGAGGGAAGGAAACTGCCATCCTTACCTGGTCTGGCCTACATGTGACCCCAGACCCACAGCAATGTTGTTGACTCTAAACTGCCCTCTAGGCAATTAGGGATGGACAATAAATACTGCCTAACCAGTGATGCCCTCATCCCATGAATGAATTATAAAAATCTGTGCAGTCTACTGAGGTGTTAAAATTTTTCATTGCTTCCTAAAAAACTCGTAGGAGGGATAGAAATCATCTTGGGCCCAAGGGTTCAACGTGTAGTCAGTACTGGACTTGGTGGCTGTGTATCAATGCTGGGATAGCTACTCAGGGGACAGCAGGCAGAGTCACTGTTCTGTGTGGTTGTTAGCAGCAGCTACTTGGAGCCAAGTCTGCCAGGCAATTCTTCAAATGGAACTGACCTTCCTGGTACAGACAGTTCCATTCTGCTCCTGAATGTAAAATGTAGCCTGTGAATGCAATGCAGACCTGTTGGATGAAAGCTTTCCCCCTCAGCTAGTCAACAAAGTTTTGTGTGAAAAGAGTAAACTTGGAACCAACTCAGCATAATACTTATCCAAAAAAAAACCTGACATGTGTGTTAAATTATGGGTGGGTCAGCTGATGTCTACAGCAAAAGGGAGTGTGTTGTGGAACTCACATTGCACAACATTGATTCTAGGATGTTGATCCTGGTTACAGGACAAAATACCGAGTCACAAAAAAAAAACAAAAAATCAGTGAATCAATGTCCTGGGAGGGCTAGTGTGGATAGTGCAGAGGGACCTTTACTCTAAATATGACCCTGTGCTGTCTCTGTCCTAGGAATGTTTAATGGGGACAATACAGAAGAAGCTCCACTTGCCCCAGGAGTATTTGATGGAGACTTCTTAGAGGGTGCTTTATTCTGTCCCTCAACTGTTTAAATGTTTTAACACTTGAGAGATACAGTGCAGTTATCACTACACTAACACAAAGGGAAAAAATAACTTGAAAACCGTTAAGTGGCAAAGGTGTGGTAACTTCATCTGCAATTAGTTCATTTGCCTTCACACATTTCTCGTCATTTCAGATGGGGTTTAAAGCCTATGTGATAACGATGGAGTTGTTTGCTGTCTGACATGAGGTCACGCCTGCCAGTTCAGTGTGATATCCCAGCTGCCTGCGCCCAACCCTACCAAACACATGACAAAACATATCAACTGACCATCCTCATCAGTTACCACCAACAGCATCTTGCAGTATGCCCAAATAGTTGCCATTTTTGACTTCCTAACAACACTGACTCCATTTTAGTAATTAATCAATTGATGTGTTTTTGGGTGCCCTCAGAGATTGATTAGATGTGATATAAACAAGTTGCTCATCTCGTCTGGATGAATACACATTGGTTCCTGTTGATAATAGACCACCACCCTCTTTTCTTTTCTATACAGGGATTGCCCTGGATACAGATCCCCCATTTTACCAAGACCAGAACTGCAAGGGGCCATCAGACCAGTCACTTCAGCTACTGAAGTGGGCTACTTTGCAGTCGCCCTCCAGCGAGGGTGCTCAAGCAGAGAACTGAACTACTCTTCATGGTCTTACCAAGCCCAGTGAGGAGCTTATCCAGTCGCTACTGAAAGGATTTAATCATCTGTGATTTTGGACATTTTCCTTGTCTGACTTCTAAAAGTACCCCCAATTAAATCATGAGTGATTTAATTACATTTTATCTTCAAAACAATCTATGCCTAATTCCTGGGGACTTCGTGTCATGAATGGCTGGAGCCAAGTTTCTGGTGGGCTATGATTAGGATAAACACCCACCTTCCTGCCAGAACCTTTCCCTCCTCCACTTTCAATCTACTGGGACAATCACAGTTTTTAAATGGAATTTTGGTCCATGTTTCTTCAATCAGATTATTTTTCATTTTTTGCTCAACATTTGTCACAGGCAAAAAAAAAAAACACTTTCAAAATGAGTGAACTGTTCAAGTGAAAAATAACCTTGTACTGACCCAGTTGTTCTCTTAAAAAAATCAGCTATAGCAGAAAGCCAAACACGACATAAATTACTTTCCTTTGGTGAATGGAGCAGCATGTGATATATTAGGGTTACTGATATCTTAGCAGCTGCAGGGTTTAAGAAAAATCCAAGCCTTTATTCTGATCTCAACCGGTGTATCACATGGCTCCTTTAGCACCCATTACAGCATCAAACTGCAATTTTAGAAGGTGTAATTGGGTAGGTCAAATTCTTATCCAGTACAAACTGAAACAGAAATAAACTGACAGAGCATTATAGATTCTGTTCTTTGAAACGTGGACTGCGTCTGGAGAAAGGAATGAGATTTGCAATACTGGATCAGGTCTGATAGTGTATAACATTGGAGTACAGTACTGGTGGGGACATCTGTCACTGTATAACATGAGTACAGGATGGGTGGGGATATGTCTGTCAGTGTGTATCAGTGGGGTATACAGTACTGGTGGGGATATGTCTGTCAGTGTGTATCAGTGGGGTATACAGTACTGGTGGGGACATGTCTGTCAGTGTATAACACCAGGGTACAGTGGTGAGGACAGGTCTGCCACTATAAATATTGGGGGACAGATCTGCTCTTGGGTTGGGAACTATGAGTTAATGAATTATGGTCAACTACTATCAGTGCATTGGTATCAATGCTCTCAATTTCAGTATGAGCACTGCAGTATTTTTGCACCAACTTGAATCAATTCTTCAACTGTCAAGACCTTGCTCATGGTAACTGAAACCTCAAACTTCTTTCTGACGATAAAAATAAATTGTTGCTACTTGTCCATATTTCCACAATCCAAGAGAAACAAAGTGTATAAGGTAGCCATGGTTGGGAGGTGGGAGTGCGTCTCTTTGGGAAGACGACAGAAGAGATGTGAGCGGCTGTGCAGTTTGTTACCCCAGGCCATTTCTTGCTACTGAGTCTAAGAAAGGTGATTGGCTACATTTACATGAAATGGAACAGTCCACCCTTTGAAGGCAGTGAACCAGAACATAACCGGTTAGTCAGGCTGGGCCCAAGTGGTGTACAACAGGTATGCTGATTGCTGAAAGCTCTCGGCTGGAAAACAGAGCTCCACAAGTCAAATGGGTTTCACTGAAGCTGAACATCACTGACTACTGCTACTTCAGGGTTCAGAACAGCCTTCAATTTTACAATTATCACCCTTCTTTTCACATGCCTTCTTGACCTCATCCTTTTCTACTCTAACATAATAAACCCTTTGTGATCTGCACTCCTTCAATTTTGGGCTCAACTTCTGATTTCCCTCACTCCTCCACTACTGACTGTGTCATCAGCTCTCTCGGCCCTAAGCAGTGGATTCTCCCTCTAAAGCCCTCTATTTCTTGCCTCTTTGAGATGACGTCTTTAACCAAGTTTTTGGTCACCTGTCCCTAATTTTTTTTTTTAACGTGGCTCTGATCCAAATATTTTTTGGAGATCTTGGGTACCTTGGGGATGTTTCACCATTTTCAATGTACTATAGAATGCAAGTTGTTAGTTCTGCCTTACTGAATTTACATGACACACCAATTACAGTTTACATACCTGATTGTGTTTCCATTGCCAAAGGATATCATATGGTAATTGAAAATCTATCCGCTTCTGCCTCAAATACTTGCCTGCAAATCAAAGACATGGACATTTAGGACAGACACAGGAAAAAACAAAACAGCCATCAAAAACATCTAACACTGTTCAACCATGACTGCTGTTACCACATGTATAACTATATGTACACTTTCACATGAGAACGGACAGCATAGAAACTGGTCATTCGCAACAAATGCCTTGCAGTGTTGATGCTCCATATGAGCATCTCGTTAGCTTGCTTCACTGAAGCACAGATAATTCTTCCATACGAATGCCTGACACATCACGTTTAAAGCTCAAAACAGAAATGGACTAAAATCATGCTGCAGCTATGCCCATCTTTCCTGAGTCACAACCTGTCCCCCAGCTTCCTAAGTAAAAACAAACGGCTGGAGAAACTCAGCAGGTCTGGAAAATTTGTGGACAAACAGAGACAAAATGACTCTCCTTCAGAACAATTTCGTGTGTGGTTAGAACATGAGTCTCAGGAGGAGCACTGGTGGTGGGTTGAAGGTTAATTCATTGACAAGCTGGTTTGTTACTGTTTCCAGTATGATAGAGCCTCAAGCACCAGAGGGATGGGGTGGGACATGGCGTTCCCACTTCAATCATGCAGAGATTTGGGAGGTGGAATAGCAAACAATATGAAAATAGGGCACAGTCTTATTGCTGCCTTAACACCTCTAATTTTGTTTCCTGTGCTCACCCCCAGGAATGCAAAACACTGCCTTCCTGTCCAAATTCAGGGAAGTGTTGGAAGGGGTCACACCGGGTAATCACTGCTGTCCGACCCTGGAAAGGGGAAGTAATGCCCGAGGTGTCCAGCTCAAAGTCCCAGCCTCAGCCCAGGCGATATTTTTGGCTGCAACTTTCACACTGCTTTCGTCCCTTGAAGATTCCTTACTGAATCTTATTGCGTTCTGGTGGTGTCATAGAAAATAGTTGCAAGAGTGGGCCATTCAGCCCTTTGAGCATGCATCACCATTCAATATGATCACGCAGTCTCAGTATCTCATTCCCATACTCCTTGAGCCCTTTAGCCAAAAGGGTCATGCCCAGCTCCCTCGTGAATATATCTGACAAACTGGCCCCAACAGCTTCCTGTGGGAGAGAATTCCACAGGTTCACAACTCTCCTGACTGAAGAAATTCTTCTTCATCTCAGTCCTGAATGGCTTACCCCTTATTCTTAGACCGTGACCCTTAATTCTGGCCTTCCCCAACATCAGGAACATTCTTTCCACATCTAGCCTGTCCAATCCCATCAGGATTTTATATGTTTCTACAAGACTCCCCCCTCATTCTTCTAAATTCCAGCAAATACAATCCCAGTCGATCCACTATTTCCTCACGGCAGTCCTGCCACCCCAGGAATCAGTCTGGTGAACCTTCGCTGGACTCCCTTAAAAGCAAGAACGTCCCTCCTCTGATTTGGAGACCAAAACTACACACAATACACAAGGTGTGGCCTCACCAAAGCCCTATATAACTGCGGCAAGACATCCTTACTCCAATACTTAAATTCTCTTGCCATTAGCTTTCCTTACTGCCTGCTGCTCCTGCATGCCAACTTCAGTGACTGTTCTACCATAACACCCAGGTCTCACTGCACCTCACCTTCTCAACTGCCACCATTCAGGTGATAATCTGCCTTCCTGTTTTTGCCACCAAAACGGGTAACTACACATTTATCCACTTTATGTTGCATTTGCCAAGTATTTTCCCAGTCAGTCAGTCAGTCTGTCCAAGTCACCCTGCAGCCTCGTAGAATCATAAAATCCCTGCAGTGTGGAAGCAGGTATTTCGACCCATCGACTCCACACCAACCCTTTGAAGAGCATGCCACCCAGACCCACCCCATCCCTGTAAACCTGCATTTCCCGTGGCTTACCCAAATGCCCTGCACATCCCTGGATACCATATCATGGCCAATCCACCTCACCTGACCTGCACATCTTTGGACTGTGGGAGGGAAGCCACGTAGACAAGGGAGGTGTGCAAACTCCACACAGACAGTCACACGAGGCCGGAATTGAACCTGGGTCCCTGGTGCTGACAGGAAGCAGTGCTAACCACTGAACCACCATGCCCCCATCTCTTTGCATCCGCCTCACAGCACATACTGCCACCCAGCTTAATGTCAGCTGCAAATTTGGAGATATTGCATTCAAATCCTTCATCCAAATCGTTAACGTATATCGTAACAGCTGGGATCCCAGCAGTGAACCCTGCAGCACCCGACTTGTCACAGCCTGTCACTCCGAAAAGGGCCAGTTTTTCCAAATCGCTGCTTTCTGTCTGCCAACCAGTTCTCTACCCACGTCAATCCATTACTTCCGATACCAGGAGCTTTAATTTTCCTTACTAATCTCGTGTAGGGGGACAGATAGGAGATTCTGTGGGAATGAGAGAGACTCGCAGTTGGTGTGTTGCCTCCCAGGTGCCAGGGTCTGTGATTTCTCAGATCATGTTTTCGGGATCCTTAAAAGGGAGGGGGAGCAGCCCCAAGTCGTGGTCCACATAGGCAGGAAAAGGGATGGGGATGTAAGGCAGAAATTCAAGGAGCTCCGGTGGAAGCTTAGAGCTAGAACAAGCAGAGTTATCACCTCTGGTTTGTGTCCCGTGTCCCGTGCCACGTGCTAGCGAGGCGAGGAATAGGGAGAGACAGCAGTTGAACACGTGGCTACAAGGATGGTGCAGGAGGGAGGGATTCAGATACCTGGATAATTGGAGCTCATTCTGGGGTAGGTGCGACCTCTAAAAACGGGATGGTCTACACCTGAGCCAGAGGGATACCAATATCCTTGGGGGGGGGGGGGGGG
>JAHRHZ010000180.1:191389-247329 GCA_024137785.1 Ginglymostoma cirratum | reverse complement strand
TGTTGTGGCCATTTTGGAGATATGGATAGAGCAGGGACAGGAAGGGTTGTTGCAGGTTCTGGGGTTTAGATATTTCAGTACGATGAGGGAAGGTGGTAAAAGAGGGGGAGGTGCGGCATTGTTAGTCAAGGACAGTATTACGGTGGTAGAAAGGACGTTTGATGAGGACTTGTCTACTGAGGTAGTATGGGCTGAGGTTAGAAACAGGAAAGAGGTCACCCAGTTGGGAGTTTTCTACAGGCCGCTGAAAAGTTCCAGAGATGTAGAGGAAAGAATTGCAAAGATGATTCTGGATCGGAGTGAAAGTAACAAGAGTATTTGTTACAGGGGGCTTTAACTTTCCAAATATTGACTGGAAACGCTACAGTTCGAGTACTTTAGATGGGTCAGTTTTTGTCCAATGTGTGCAGGAGGGTTTCCTGACACAGTATGTAGATAGGCCAACAAGAGGCGAGGCAACATTGGATTTGGTACTGGGTAATGAACCAGGCCAGGTGTTAGAATTGGAGGTAGGTGAGCACTTCGGTGATAGTGACCACAATTTGGTTATGTTTACTTTAGCGATGGAAAGGGATAGGTATATATCGCAGGGCAAGAGGTATAGCTGGGGGAAAGGCAATTAGGCAAGATTTAGGATGCATAGGATGGGGAAGGAAACTGCAGGGGCTGGGCACAATTGAAATGTGGAGCTTGTTCAAGGAACAGCTACTGCGTGTCCTTGATAAATGTATACCTGTCAGGCAGGCAGGAAGTGGTCGAGCGAGGGAACCGTGGTTTACTAAAGAAGTTGAATCTCTTGTCAAGAGGAAGAAGGAGGCTTATGTAAAGATGAGGCGTGAAGGCTCAGTTAGGGCGCTTGAGAGTTACAAGTTAGCCAGGAAGGACCTAAAGAGAGAGCTAAGAACAGCCAGGAAGGGACATGAGAAGTCTTTGGCAGGTAGGATCGAGAAAAACCCTAAAGCTTTCTGTAGGTGTATCAGGAATAAAAGAATGACTAGAGTAAGATTAGGGCCAGTCAAGGACAGTAGTGGGAAGTTGTGCGTGGAGTCCGAAGAGATAGGAGAGGCGCTAAATGAATATTTTTTCAGTATTCACACATGAAAAAGACAATGTTGTTCAGGAGAATGCTGAGATACAGGCTATTAGACTACACAGGATTGAAGTTCATAAGGAGGTGGTGTTAGCAATTCTGGAAAATGTGAAAATAGATAAGTCCCCTGGGCTGGATGGGATTTATCCTCGGATTCTCTGGGAAGCTACGGAGGAGATTGCAGAGCCTTTGGCTTTGATCTTTATGTTGTCATTGTCTACAGTAACAGTGCCAGAAGATTGGAGGATAGCAAATTTTGTCCCCTTGGTCAAGAAGGGGAATAGAGACAACCCTGGTAATTATAGACCAGTGAGCTTTACTTCGGTTGTGGGTAAAGTGTTGGAAAGGATTATAAGAGAAGGATTTGTAATCATCTAGAAAGGAATAATTTGATTAGGGATAGTCAACACGGTTTTCTGAAGGGTAGGTCGTGCCTCACAAACCTTATTGAGTTCTTTGAGAAGGTGACCAAACTGGTGGATGAGGGTAAAGCGGTTGATGTGGTGTATATGGATTTCAGTAAAGCGTTTGATAAGGTTCCCCACGGTAGGCTATTGCAGAAAATTCGGAGGCATGGGATTGAGGGTGATTTAGCGGTTTGGATCAGAAATTGGCTAGCTGTAAGAAGACAGAGGGTGGTGGTTGATGGGAAATGTTCATCCTGGAGTTCAGTTACTAGTGGTGTAACGCAAGGATCTGTTTTGGGGCCACTGCTGTTTGTCATTTTTCTGAGTGACCTGGATGAGGGCGTAGAAGGATGGGTTAGTAAATTTGCGGATGACACTAAAGTTGGAGGAGTTGTGGGTAGTGCGGAAGGATGTTGAAGGTTACAGAGGGACATAGATGAGCTGCAGAGCTGGGCTGAGAGGTGGCAAATGGAGTTTAATGCAGAAAAGTGTGAGGTGATTCACTTTGGAAGGAGTAACAGAGTACGGGGCTAATGATAAGATTCTTGGTAGTGTGGATGAGCAGAGAGGTCTCGGTGTCCATGTGCATAGATCCCTGAAAGTTGCCATTCAGGTTGATGGGGCTGTTAAGGCGGTGTACAGTGTGTTAGGTTTTATTGGTAGAGGGATTGAGTTTCGGAGCCGTGAGGTCGTTTTGCAGCTGTACAAAACTCTGGTGTGGCCGCACTTGGAGTATTGTGTGCAGTTCTGGTCGCCACATTATAGGAAGGATGTGGAAGCATTGGAAAGGGTGCAGAGGAGATTTACCAGGATGTTGCCCGGTATGGAGGGAAGGTCTTATGAGGAAAGGCCGAGGGACTTGAGGCCGTTTTCGTTAGAGAGAAGAAGGTTAAGAGGTGACTTAATAGAGACATACAAGATGATCCGAGGATTAGATAGGGTGGACAGTGAGAGCCTTTTTCCTCGGATGGTGACGGCTAGCACGAGGGGACATACTTTAAATTGAGGGGTGATAGATGTAGAACAGATGTCAGAGGTAGGTTCTTTACTCAGAGTAGTAAAGGCGTGGAATGCCTTGCCTGCAACAGTAGTAGACTCGCCAACATTAAGGGCATTTAAATGGTCATCGGATAAACATATGGATGATAATGGAATAGTGTAGGTTAGATGGGCTTCAGACTGGTTTCACAGGTCGGCGCAACATCGAGGGCCGAAGGGCTTGTACTGCGCTGTAATGTTCTATGTTCTATGTGTGGAAACTTGTCAAAAGTCTTTCCAAAGTCCAGACACACATCTACTGATTCACCCTTGTCTAGTCTCCTGATCACACCCTCAAAAATTTCAAGATTTGCCAAGGATGATTTCCCTCTGGTGAATCTATGCTGACGAGGACCGATTTTGTCAATGCTTTCCAAATTCTCAATTATATCCTTAAAATGATTAACTCCAGCATTTTCCCCACCAATGTCAAGCTAACGAGCCTAAAATTCCCTATTTCCTCCCTTTTTTTTTTTAAAAGAAACAGTGGGGTTACATTAGCTACCCTCCAGTACACTGGAACTCTTCCAACATCTTCAGAGTGCTGGAAAATGATCACCAATCCATGTACTATTTCCAGGGCCACTTCCTTATGTACTCTGGGATGCACAGCATCAGGCCCTGGGGACTTGGGTTTTAATCCCATCAATTTCCCCAAAACCATTTTCTGACAAGGATTTCCTTCAGTTCCTCCTGCATGCTGGACTCTGTCCCATAGCATTTTCAGATAATTTGTGGCCCAGGATTTTCTATCTTTGCCCTGAAGGCTTAATGGAGGCAATTTTGCTAAGGTCTGTCACGTATTCCTCTAAGCAGGAAAATAGGTTAAAACATGTCACCAACTAACTGGAAGCTACATCCCAGAGAGAGGAATTTCCTTACGACTCTACAACACAAGCCTTCCTTGAACGCATCCAATAACTCCTACATACTGGCAATGCTTTAGGGTACAAAATGTTAAGTTTTAAATTATAGATTTGGGAATGCAAGAAATCAGACACTTCAACCCAGCATGCCACTCCTTGGGCACGTTCTTGCCTCTGTAGGGTCAAACTCAGTATTGAATTTAAAAGTCACTGTTTTGTCTAGTGCTGACGTAATGCTACATTGTCAGGAGTGTCACGCTTTGGATGAGATGTTCGATGAGAGGTTCCATCTGCTTGATCTAGTTGATCAGAAGACCGTTTGTGACCTGGGGAAGATGTGCAAGTGCCATTTTTAGGGCCCTGAGCAACAGTGTTGTGAAACTATATGTAAAACAGAGAAACCAGTTATCATGTGGAACAATCCCTCTTCCGTACCTACACTGGCCCTAAACCCCACCTCTTCCTCCGTTACATTGACGACTGCATCGGCGCCGCCTCGTGCTCCCACGAGGAGCTCGAACAGTTCATCCAATTCACCAACACCTTCCACCCCAACCTGAAGTTCACCTGGACCATCTCCAACACTTCTCTCTCCTTCCTGGACCTCTCTGTCTCCATCTCAGGCAACCACCTAGAGACAGATGTCCATTTCAAGCCCACTGACTCCCACAGCTACCTGGAATACACCTCCTCCCACCAACCCTCCTGCAAAAATGCCATCGCCTATTCCCAATTCCTTCGCCTCCACCGCATCTGCTCCCAGGATGAGACATTCCAATCCCGCACATCTCAAATGTCCTCATTCTTCAAGGACCGCAACATCCCCCCCTCAGTGGTCGAGAACGCCCTCGACCGTGTCTCCCGCATTTCCCGGAACACATCCCTCACGCCCCGTCCCTGCAACAATAACCAAAAAAGAATCCCCCTCGTCCTCACATACCACCCCACCAACCTCCGGATCCAACGCATCATCCTCCGACACTTCCGCCATCTGCAATCAGACCCCACCACCAAAGACATTTTTCCCTCCCCACCCTTATCTGCCTTCCGGAGGGACCACTCCCTCCGCGACTCCCTTGTCCGCTCCACACTCCCCTCCAGCCCCACCACACCCGGCACTTTTCCTTGTAACCGCAGGAAGTGCTACACCTGCCCCCACACCTCCTTCCTCACCCCAATCCCAGGCCCCAAGAAGACTTTCCACATAAGGCAGAGGTTCACCTGCACATCTGCCAATGTGGTATACTGCATCCGCTGTACCCGTTGTGGCTTCCTCTACATCGGGGAAACCAAGCGGAGGCTTGGGGACCGCTTTGCAGAACACCTGCGCTCAGTTCGCAACAAACAACTGCACCTCCCAGTCGCGAACCATTTCAACTCCCCCTCCCATTCCTCAGATGACATGTCCATCCTTGGCCTCCTGCAATGCCAGTGATGCCACCCGAAGGCTGCAGGAACAGCAAATCATATTCAGCCTGGGAACCCTGCAGCCCAATGGCATCAATGTGAATTTCACAAGCTTCAAAATCTCCCCTCCCCTAACCGCATCCCAAAACCAGCCCAGCTCATCTCCACCTCCCTAACCTGTTTTTCCTCTCACCCTAAGCCACACCCCCATCTCCTATCATCATCCCGCCCCCTTGACCTGTCCGTCCTCCCTGGACTGACCTATCTCCTCCCTACCTACACTCACCTTTACTGGCTCCATCCCCGCCTCTTCGACTTGTCTGCCTCCTCTCCACCTATCCTCTCCTCTATCCATCCTCTATCCGCCTCCCCCTCTCTCCCTATTTATTTCAGAACCCTCTTCCCCTCCCCCATTTCTGATGAAGGGTTTAGGCCCGAAACGTCAAGTTTTCCTGCTCCTATGATGCTGCTTGACCTGCTGTGTTCATCCAGCCCCATGCTTGTTATCTCGGATTCTCCAGCATCTGCAGTACCTTTTATCTCTGATCACTACAGAAGTGTTTGCTGGATTGTTCTTGCACGCATGCTATTGCTCTCCAAGGTTCAAACAGCTAAGAGCTGAATTCCATCAACTTTTTATATGTTGTGCACTGAGTCACCAGGGGCTCTTGCAGCCACTCTGCAGATCACTTCATTGTTAAAACACTTAACTTTGTCGGCTGAGAGTGCAACCATGCAGAGAGTGCAAAATTCACGCAGTGTTGACATTAAGATGCCTTCATCTATTTTAAACTTTCTGACATTATCTTCCTCATATACAACCCTCAAAGTCAACACTTTCAGAGCTGAACTCAATTCCAAAAACATAGCTGGTGATGAAGAATGGAGTCTGATTGTACAGGATGGACAGAGTATCGGCCCTCCAATCACCACCTCTGGATGGTGCTTCATCAGCCATACAACTCACTTCAGTTACTCAAGGAGAAAAATCACCACATGACTTCTATCAAGCTCAATTCCTTGACATGCCTTGCAGCTAATAGCATTCTCCCAGCAAAGAATGTTACCTATTCTGTAACCAACCACAAAGAGTTTCATGGTTTATCGGTGAATTTCCAAAGATTTTCCACCTTACAACCTCCACCCCTGAGAAACTACTAGCCACTGTTTTGTAAGACGTTGTACCACAGAATCACTGTTGCATCTCTAATTCGTTCTGCTGTGTGGCACCCACCAACCACAGGTTCAAAGTACCTAAACTGAAGCCTGCTTATTTATTAGCACTTACGGATTGCAGTATGGATTTCTGCAGCTACTGTGGGCATATAGTATGCCTCTACCTTGCTAATATCGCTCTAACCTAATCCAGATTGACACTCCAGTGCAGTGTTGAGAGGCTAGATTATTGCTGGAGGTGCCTTTGAGCAGTTGAGACATTAAACTGAGACTCTGTCTGCCTGTTCAGATGGATATGAGCAGTTCCATGGCATTATTCTAAGAAGATCAGTGAGATCCCTGGTGTCCTGGCAAACATCCCAAACTCACCATTTATTTGATGTGTTTCTAGAATGTTGTTGTGCATCAACTCACTGGGATTTCCTACGTAACTACAGCAACCATACTTCAACAGCAATCCATTGGATACAGAACACTTTGAGATGTCAGCGTACATGATAAAGTACTGTAAAAACACAACCCTTTTCTTCTAGGCTACTGTGTCAATATCTGCTAGTTTTTAAACATTGTGAGACCATACTTGACAAAGACCTGCCTACAAAACACAACCTGGAACTGTTTAATGAGTTTAAGGATTTTTTTTTTTTGAATTGCTCTTTTGATTTGATTTATCTTTTGTTTGTCAAGTGAGAAGCTGTAAACGAATTTCTTTCAAACAGATCCAACAGAACTCCAGCCAAACTCAGTGTGCACAGACCTTTTCGAAGCACCTCACCTCATTATTTCCTCCTTTCAAAGCAAAAGCACAAACGTGAACTCTTGTTTGGTTCAGACTTAGTAAATCTGCAGAACATTTGCCAAGAAATGCCTGGCTTAAAAGAGCAGCTCAACAAAGCAATGAATATCAGAGGGCGGACAGCACATACACAGTTCGGGCAACAGATTTCTGTCATTTTGTGCAACATACAAGCTCAGAATCTGTAGTCCCTCAATTCCATTCCAAACGTTGGTTTTTACTAACTATCACAGCACCCCGCTTCAAATCCATTCCATTGTTGAGTAGAAGCAAAGGGCTTGTCATACAGAGGAATATGATGAAAATCTCTGTTTACATCAACTCAAATACAGATCACAGAATGCACAGGAAATGCAATTATAAAACTTACAATAGCTTTCGTGTGCCTTTAAATTTACACAACCCTCCAACTGGAGGCACATTTTCATACAATTCTATTCCAGTGAAATCACCTTTAATGCCCCCTCCTTCCTTCCCACCTGACCCCTCAGACCCTCCCTCCGTACCAGCTGACCCCTCAGAGACCCTCCAACAGAATAATTCTCCTAGTGAAGTTCATCCTCTAGTACAAAACTCTCCTTCCGAATTCCAGCTCCTGGAGTACAGTTCTCCCAACTATTCCTCACCAAGTTACTCACCTTCATCTATATTTAAACTAGCCCAGTGCTAAATATTTCTTACATTTCTCAACTTTAGAGTAAAGTTTTTCCTTATCCATGTACTGAATGTACCTTGGACTAAGGTCCAATTTAGTAGCAAGGCAAGCACACTGGCAAATGAATGACACCAACAGCTGCAAGATTTAGTCTGAACTTACTTAGTTAACAAAGTAGTAAGAGTGACTGTGACAGGGAAAGGGTAAATGAAATAACATACTAAAGTGACAATGGAAGAGGAACTGTCACATGTACAATTGTTATGACTCCATCCCATGTTGTTGAGCAGAGAGGCAGTAAAAGATATTTGAAGAGACTGGCCAGAGACAACAGGATAAATTCCTGAAATGAACGTCTATGCCGACCAGATATCCCGATCCATCTTAGTTCCGTTTGCCGGCATTTGGCTCATATCCCTCTAAACCCTTCCTATTCATGTACCCACCCAGATGCCTTTTCAATGTTGCAGCTGTACCAGACTCCAACACTTCCTCTGGCAGCTCATTCCATACACACACACCACCCTCTGAGTGAAAAAGGTATCCCTTAGGTCCTTTTAAATTTCTTCCCCTCTCACCTTGAACCAATATCCTCTAGTTTTGGACTCCCCTACTCTGGGGAGACAACCGTGGCTATTCACTCTATCCACGCTCCTCATGATTTTATAAACCTCTATAAGGTCACCCCTTAGCCACTGATGTTCAGGGGAAAGAAGTTCATTTGTTCAGCCTCTCCCTATAACTAAAACCCTTCAGTTCTGGCAATACCCTTGTAAATCTTTTCTGCACCCTCTCAAGCGTAACAACCTCCTTCCTATTGAAGTCTCCCACCAAATGCAATTTTTCTGAACCACGACTGCCACTTTAACAGAGACTACATAGTGGCAAACACACATTGAACCAAGACAGACACGACCTAAGCTTCCTCTTAAGTTCTCAACTGTGGCTACTTTGTTACCTTGGCTAGTTTTCTTTCAGTCTTTGACTGGCTGCCTGATCAGTTGCAATTTTCCACTTGGGAGTCCAACTCGGGGGAAAGCACAGGAAAGCCAGTTATGTAGGCACAGCAAGGTAGGTTTGTATTAACTATTTCTGAATGACTCTGTTGCACCAAACATACAGGTGGTTTACAGTAAAAATAGCTGTTTCATCAGCTTATCTATTCAAGAGTATACATTAGAATGTCACGATTAGAACTCTATGAGGGTGAAGCTAAAAAAATAATCTTGGTGTAACTGGACAAATCAAAAGAAGGAGGAACTTAAAAGCTTTGAATGAAACACTCCTTCATCTGCATTTTCGTGAAGAAGCTTGCAAGAGCCAACTGATGACTAAAACATGCTTAATTTCTCCTAAAAAAACATACTTTCTTGTTCTGATGCAGAGTCTCCAATTCAGACACTGTCACACCCTGGCCTTTTAGCACTTCCAAAATGCAGCGTTGGGACATTTTATTCTTTTTGGTAGCCACCCATTCTTGGTCCGTGAGTAATGTTGGACACATATTAGGCCTAAGGGTTTCTTAAATAAAAAGTTAAACTTCAGCACCAGATTTGCTTCAGCAATCTCAATTTAAATAAAATTTGCATATATTACAAATAGAAAGAAACTGCATTGATACAGAAACTTTCACATCTGCAGGATGTTTCAAAGCCCTTCGGAGCACTTAATTACTTTTAAGTGCAGCTGTAATGTGGGGAAATGCAGAAGCCAATACAGGCACAGGAGTATCCCACAGTACTAGGTAAAATGACTGGATTTTTTTTTAAAAAGTGGCACTGAAGCAGGAGATAAGTATCTGCAAATGGGAGCACAATACGGTTCTTCAAAATGTGCCAAGAAATCTTGTACAAACATTTGAAGGTATAGATGGTTTAACATTTGAATTATGGCATCTTGATGGAGTAGCACTCTCCCTGAACTGCAGTAGTATCAGTATCATAGAAACATGCAGCACAGGAGGCAGCCATTTGGCCCACGGTGCCTGTGCTGACTGACATTTTTTTTGGCCAGAACACAGAAAATTCTTCCCCCTAAAATAATTATCAAATTATTCATGGAATCAGCTTCCACTACCTTTCAGTGAAGCACCTGACACTGCACCAAGGAAGACATCCCACTTTGCTTACCCTCTAGATCACTTGCCAATGAATTCAAATTAATGACTTTTAGTTATTGACCCACTCAGCACAGCAACAGCTTTTCTGAGTTCTAGCAAAATTTATTCTGTTAAAAATCTCTACTAGGTCACCTCTTTCACTGTGTCTGGTCAAAGTACAGTTTGTCTTAAGTGCTCTTGCCACTCCTCGTTACAGAGATCATTCATCATCCACACAGAATTCTTCCTGAGGTTGTTGTCCACATACTCCAGATAAAGCCTAACAGTAATTCACAAATTTCTATCAATGTTAACCTAGACTAAGGTCTCCAGTTTCAAGTGGACTTGATAGGGTAGATGTCAAAGGGATATTTCCCTGCATAAGAGAGACAAGAACTAGAACAATCCAAAAACAATAGGGATCTCCCATTTAAGGCAGAAGTGAAGAGAATAGTTACTCTATAGAATTCTCTTCCACAAAGAGGTGGGGACAGAGTTACTAAATATTTTTAAGGCTGACTTAGATGGGTTCTTGATTAGCAAGGGAGACAAAGAGTACAGGAGCAGGTGGGATGTGAACTCGGGCTGCCTGGTCCCAGGGGTACACTATTACTGTGTCAGAGGAGCCTCTTTAGCTTTAGTTTCAACGGTTTGCAATAAATTAAGTTGACAACAGCTAATCAGTCAATGAGAAGAATTCTCAGCATTTCCAGCATCTGCAGCATTTTGCCTGCTCCAGCCACAGAGTCATGCGTTATACAGCATCGAAAAGACCCTTCGGTCCAACTTGTCTGCACTGACCAGACACCCCAATCTAACTCAGTCCCATTTGCCATCACCTTGAAATTTTACCCAAAGACATTAATCTTGACTGGGATACAGTTCAATGGGCATCATTCTTCATGAATGCAATAGCCAGTATTTGACCATAGTGGGTGATGGGAGGGGAGTTTGAAGGAAACCCAGTTAAACACAATATGAATCTCAAATGCATCCCTAATTTCCTGGACAGTGAGTGATTGGAAAAAAGAAAACTATGGCCAATTTTTCTCAAGCCAGGAGCATCATGAACAACTGTAACATTCAACTATTACCTGTGCTAACTCAGCACAACTCGGTCATTGAAAATGGGATTTTCCTGGTCTTCACTCACTGCCTTAATCAGATAGTCAGGGGATGACATGAGGAACTCAATACCATTTACCTGGTTCACAACTAAGGAATGTAAAGGGTGGCACAAAGTCCAAGAGCTGCAACATCTTCCTTTTTCTCATCGCAACCCAGTGACCACTACTGATGCATGTGAGCACCTGCTGATAATGGGAATCAGGTCTGGTCGTGATGGCTAATGCACACAGGTTTCAGCCTCTTAACTAGACCAGAGCAGGAACCTACAACTCTGAGGAAGTACTATGAAAAACTGGGTAGTGTTATACGTCTAAACATCTTCGTTCTGGTCCAGCAATTCCAACACTTAACATCATAACCTGCTAAACATGGTATAATAAGGAAGAAACTGTGCTGGGGTAGAGAAGGATTGAAGTACCACTCCAAAAACATCTCTATTTCCCTGGCCAAACATGGGCAAGGAAATGCTGGAAACCGAAGCCCTCTCTAACTCACATACTGATATTTCACTATTAACATTTGAAAGGCACTTCCAAAAAAATTCTTTAATTCAGTTTGTACCAGTTAAGTGCTTCATTCCATCAAATGTTACTGTGTGTAGAACGAATATCAGATTTCCTGGCTTACAGGAGAATCTAAGACCTTAGGTTGTTTTAAAAAGCCTGTCATCCAGGCTGGTGAGAAATTAGGTCAGAAGCCTATCCAAGCATGTACAAGGCAATAAATGACTTGGATTATTGGTCAAATGCCAAAACTGGAAGCATTCTGTCAGAACATGGCAAACCTGGAGACAGCATCGGTCCATCCATTCTCAACAAGGCCAAAGGGTGGGATGCGCTACTGCAGCAGCAGCTCATGTCACCTCAGGACTAGGCTCACTGCAGAGCATCAGTCACAATCAGTTGGTCTCCAGCATTTTGCCAGAAATGGTTGGATTAGTAGGCTATAGAAATGCAGCTGACTGCACCTTTTCGGAGGTGAGGGGAGGTAAGGAGTCTGGCACACTGAAATAATTGGTAAGAACAGACTTTGGAAGGGCTCGTCAGTGTTTCTTCACCCTTTGCTGGTTGCCTAAGTATTTTTGCTGGGTTAATACAGTGTGGAGCTGGAGGAACACAGCCGGCCAGGCAGCATCAGAGGAGCAGGAAAGTTGACATTTCGGGTTGGGACCCTTCAGAAATGGCGAGGGGGAACGGAGTTGGGAAATAAATAGATTGAGGAGGGATGGGGCTGGGGAAGGTAGGTGGGATGGTGATAGGTGAATGCAGACAGGGAGTGGTGGGGATTGGTCAATGGGATGGGAGGGGTGGATAGGTAGGAGAGAAGACGGACAGATTGTGTCAGGTCAAGGAGGCAGGGATGAGGGGGACAGTTGGACATGGGATGGGGCTGGGGGTGGGGAGATTTTAAAACTGGTGGATTCTACGTTTAGGCCATCGGGCTATTTCCCTCCCCACCCCCATCAGCCTTTTGTAGGGACCACTCACTCCACGACTCCCTCATCCACTCTCCACTCCCCACTAACCCCACCACACTGGGCACCTTATCCCGCAACCACAGGTGGTGCTCCTACACCCTCTGCCCCTCACCTCCAGTCAAGACCCAAAACAAACCTTACATATCAGACAGGGATTCGCCTGTACATCCGCCAACTTGGTCTACTGTATCTGTCGGCTCCCGATGTGGCCTCCCCTTCATCGGTGAGACCAAGCATAGCGTCGGGGACCATTTTGTAGAGCATCTGCGCTCTGTATGCAACAAACAAAAACACCTTTCGGTTGCTGGCCGTTCTAACTTTCCCTCCCACTCCCTGGGTGACATGTCTGTCCTAGGCCTCCTCTAGTGCCACAAAGGCAGCACACGCAAACTGTTGGGGCAACACCTCATATTCCACCTCAGGAGCCTACAGCCAATGGCCTAAACATAGAATTCACCAGTTTTAAAAATCTCCCCAGCCCCTGCCTCATCCCCATGTCCAACCCTCCCTCTCATCCCTGACTCCTTGACCTGACACAACCTGTCCATCTTCTCTCCCACATATCCGTCCCTCCCACCAATCCCCACCACTCCCTACCCACACTCACCTATCACCATCCCATCTACCTTCCCCAACCCCACCCTCCTCTGTCTATTTATTTCTGAGCTCAGAGGTCCCTTCCCCCTCCCTATTTCTGAAGAAGGGTCCCAACCTGAAATGTCAACTTTTCTGCTCCTCGGATGCTGCGTGGCCTGCTGTGTTCCTCCAGCTCCACACTTTATTGTCTCTGACTCTGGCATCTGCAGTTCTTGCTATCTCTTTTTACTGTGTTATACATTTTTACTACAGATAGCTTGCAGCCCCTTTGTTCATTAATCACTCCCACATTTCACTCCATGTACCTCTACCTTTATTGACCCCTCCCCCATTCGTCTGCACATTCTTAATATCTCAAACCTTTCCAGTTCTAACGAAAAGCCAACTTTCAAGAGTTAACTTTGTTTCTATCCACACACATTGTCCCGGTCTGCTGAGTATATGCAGGCCTCTCTGTTTCTCTCCACACACCTACAATGATGCGTGCTTTCACAGGGAGTAGGATTGTTAAATCTTCCACATCGGTCTGAAGGACAGCCAATTCATATCCTGCATTCTTTAGCAATCCATGTGGGCACACTTCAAGTCAAGCGTCAGGATAGCAATGAAAATCAGGAAAATAAAAGCCCTGATGAGAAGGGACATACCTAAACCAAGCCTATGTTGGTTGGCAAACTCCAAACTATCTAACCCTCTCAACTGGGGAGGCTTGATGTCAGGAAGCAAGCTGACCACAGAAGAATAGAAACTGATGGACTAAGCAGCAAGAGGGACCAGTGATTTTGAATGGCCACACCTTCACAGAACAAACAAGGGAACACGGAAATGTTAACGCAGATCATGTTTCTCAAAAAGGTCACCAAGTGCTTCCCAATGAATTACTTTAAATCCTTTTACTGAAATAGAACAAAGGGAAACAAAACGGGCAACATTAACAGTCCAAAGCAAGGTTTTCTCCACCTCAGTATGGTTTCATAATACTTTTTGTTACTGAAAAGAATACAAGACTGTGAGGGCTTAGTTCACAATTACAGAAGTGTTATGGTGCAGATGGAGGCCATTTGACGCATCAAGCCTGCTCGTTAAATGAGTATCATTACCTAATACCAATCTCCATTTCGTCTGTATACTGTAGCATATTATTTTTATCCATGTTATTCCGATGCCCGCCCAATCAATCAGTACACGAGGGAGAATATTTGGTCTATTTACCTCATCTTTCCACAATATTTGCTGTTCAGATACACTTCACCTAACCCTAAACTTGCTTCAGGAAGAATCAAACTTATCTTGGATATGGTTTTATTCTTCTTTCCATTGTTCCCACTTTGACCTCACTGGATAAAACAAATGTCTCTTTTCAAGTGATATGGAGTGCTGCCAAGTGCATAAACGCTGTTAACAGAGGGCAGCTGCCTGCAAACCAAACAGGCTCTTAAATAGGAACAAAGTTATAGGGTGAAGAGTATGTGAACCCAGAGGGCTGCTAAGTAATTAGCACAACCTTTATCTTTAACTTGTTGCTTGTGTCGTCTGACTTTCTCAATGGCAACCACTGCTTCAAAAGAAAGCTGAAGGCAGTTTAGGTTGAGTTGTTGAGTATGGTAACTACCCCACTTCTCACTTTGAAGTCTGTGGAACATACAAGATAACAACAAGCTGTATTGCCAAGCAGCAAGCACATTACTCTGCTAGGAATAAAAGCCTTAAGATGTCAACTCAACCAGAGGCTTTTCAAAGTCATGAGGCAATATAAAAGGACTACCTCAGGGGTCAGCAAAGCATTGAGGGGCATCAAAAGGTTGCAGGGTGTTACATAAATGCTACCTTGTACCCCCTTTTTCTTTCTGGACTACAATGTATTTTATTCTGTTGATTCCAGAAGTATGCAACTGACAATCAACATTTCATCATGAGTAAACCCGTTGTTTTGTGTTACATCCAAGATCAACAGAGTTGCAGGTTTCCCTGGTTCTCCTGGTATTGTGTTGATCCCTTGAAGAAAGTTCTAGGCTTAGAATGGTCAATTAAAAAATATGTACAATGTGTCGCAAGAAACTGCTCAGCACTGGATTCGACAGCATGCCCACCCATTGTCCATATGGAGCACTCATATACTAACGGAGCTTTTGCTGAGACATGATCAGCCTATGCAGAGATCAAATCAAGGTAAACGTACCCTGGTCACCAGTTTACAACTAACTCAATTGTTGAAATTCCTTGCCTAGTAATACTTCGATCATTTCTCTGCTGTGTGGTTCTTAGAAATGACTGGACAATTCACTGACGTATTTTTACTGCAGACGTAATATACACCCTATGCAGCTGCAATTACATCATCTGGCACCTGCCCAACATAGCAGCAATGCAACAAATGCTATCCTTGGTAATGAACAAGGTTGAAACGTCTTCCTGCTGCTTGGAAGACAACAAATCCTGCACGACTGTCAACATTGTTACCAGCTTAGTCATTACATCCTGCATTCCTCAGCAAAGTGAGACTATGCACCCAAAAGAGTCAAGGTTCATGGAGGGACAGGTAGCAATGGGGGTAGTTTAATCAGTTTTTACACCCCGATATTTTCAGCATTTGTAACATTATGAAGGAAAGAGCCACTGTGGGCCAAGGTAAGTCACTCATCCCCATGACTTGAGCTGTAAAGTTAACAGGTCAAAACCTGGCAGACAAACCAGGTGGATTTTTTCCACATAAATAGAGAACAGGAAGCAAAAGTCAGTTACCAGCAACATGTTGACTTGAAAATTCTAACTGGAGAGGTGGAGTGAACATGGTGAAGGGATGGCAAGCCTGGCAAACCTGACGGGCTTTTAGGCCAAACAGTTTTCCTCCTAGTCCTCAAAATCGCTCTGTTAGAGTTAAAATGAGGTGTGGGGTGCGTTTAGTGAACATATACTGCACACCTATCTGCACAGATGTCAGTGACAGGCAGCAGAGTCTCACTATGGGATGAATTCTATGGAAGGAATAAACAATAATGCTTTCAGTATCTATTGCTGAACATAACAAAACGATTTGAAAATGACTCACTTCTGCTTGTTATGATGGAATTATTTGTCTAGGGTTACACTAGTTTACCAGGGTTCAAATACATGAGGTTATCAGCACTGTTGAAGTCTTTTTGTGTGGCATATATGCAATTCTTAAATGAGACTTGCCCTGGCTAAACAGGTTCAGGGCAAGACAGGACACCCGGATAGCCAACCATCACTGCCAGGGCCTTAGTACAACTTCCTTGTGTCCTGGTTGAGATACACAACAAATCTGTATGTTTCGGAGGAACATCTCCTTCCTACTAGACTAGATGGCAGACGAATCACTCTGAACTCAGCAAATAAAGAAGCTATTGCTTGGCTCCAGGATTTGCACCAGTTAATTGAATAATGTTTAACCAAGTGCCTTGTGTGCTCCGTTTGTAGACATTTTCATTCAATTGTTGTATTCAGATATGCTATGACACACCTCTGGACCAAGTAGGACTTGAACACAGACATATCAGCTCAGAGGTAGGGACACTACCACCACACCCCATGTCCTGCAATTTGTAATATAGAATTAATCAATCGAATTCAACAATTGTTAAGAGACAACTGTATTAAGGGAAAGACCATGAGACCTGCAGAAATCTCTCAGCAATGGCATTTGCTGTTATTAAAACATATGTTGACCATTAAACACAAAGGAATGCAAGATGCAGAGATCTGCAAACAGTTGAGAGGAGTAGAAACGAGACAAACCAAACTTGGGAAAGGAGGCAATGCTCAGGGGTCTAAATACAGGCTTGCAATCACAGGAAGTGGGCAACTGTTTCATCAAAACAAATGAAATTCAGAGATCCTATACTTCTGCTGCGACTAACAGCAAGAGATGCGTGCTTGGTACAGGCCATGGTTTTTAAAATGTAAAGCAACTGACAGAAGACAGAGGCTAATCACACTTTCTCAATCCATTAGCAAACAGAAAGAAGATTCTGTAAGTCCACTCACTCTGTCCCATCCAAATATTCCCTGCAAACCCACTTAAAACAGACCTAACGCAGTAATATCAGAGCACTGCAAGACTTACCAACATGGATTGGGGCTGGGAAAAGCCCATAGTCGTGCTCTCCAGGAATGTACTCCAGCTTCTCCTTCTTCACCAGAATTAGGCGACTCTTTGGACTAAAGAAGAAAAAGATGTTGATTAAAATCGGGAACACAGAAGAGAGTGCTTCAATTTAATTAGGCAGCAACAAAATATTACAAACAATTGAAACTTTGCCCTTACGAAAGCTGGCTTCTCTTTGTAGCCAACCATATGGCAGAGGTTTTTAAAACACACTTAGCCCAAGCAGTATGTCTGCAATGCTGGTGTTTCACTAGAGAGCCTGATAACGTACATTACTATCATACTGGTGCTACTTCAGCAGTGCTGCATTATATGACACTTTCACCTGTCATGGTCTCATCAATTTACTCCAGATAACATGGAAGGGAATAGGCTTGATATCTAAGTTTTGATCTAGTGTATAATATATAACAAACAAATCGATTTACCAGTAATCTTTTACCAATAAACAACGAAGATAAGATATGACTAGGCAGCAACTTCAGGTCCTAAGCTCTGATTTTATTCATTATTTCCTCTACATTACACAAGATCCATATCACACTTATGCCAACATGTTTATAAACATGGAAAAACAAATGCACGTGCTTAAATGATGGATACTATTACCAGGGAAGGGGACATGCTCCCAGTAAGTACACACCAACCCCAAGTCAAATACTCCCAAGTGAGATACAGCATGGGGCTAGATATACAGTAAAGCTCCTCTTATATGGTCCTAATAAATACCTGCAGGGCAGGTACAGCACAGCACGAAGGGAATGTTGTGCTCTACCATATGATGTGGGGTTTTGATTTACCAGAGGCATACAAAAGAACACTCGGCCCAATCTGTCCCAATTAGCACCTCAAGGCTCCTCCCACCTTTTCTTTTAAAAAAAATCAACTATTCTAACTCTATTTCCTTCTCCCTTATATCAACACTGTTTGCACCACTGCAGGGTAGTGAATTCCTCATTCTGACCACTCCCAAATAAAGAAGATTCTTTGAATTCCCTACTGAATTTCTTGATGACTTTTTTTAAACTGCTGGCCCCTAGTTGTGCTCTTCCCTACGGACATTTTTCCACTCTTAAAACCTTCCATTATTTTAGGGATCTCTAGCAACACACTCCTCAGCCTTCTGTTTTAAGAGTCATAACCGTAAGGAATCAAACAGCAGCAGCTTGATTTTGTTCTCCTTCTGTCACACTTATCCTTGCTTTCAGCTTCAAACCCAAGCAATATGCTGGTGACATACTGACTGACCAACAGAGAGGTAGCATTGTGTCCTTTTTCCATAGAAAAAAAGCCCTCATTTCTTGCACAGGTCTGCTGCTTGTACTGCAGAAGATTATTTCAGTTTGCCCGCTAAGTATTCCAATAATTACCTAACTTTATATTGCCAGAAACCATGTGAAACCCTCATTACAGATAACTACAATAAGGCCACAATGGTAAACTATGTGAAATGTAGTTTTCTCCAAGCCACTGCACCCAAGATTCATAATCGGGGCGAATGATCACTTACACTCTCTCACACAGACTCACTCCCCCGCCCCGGACGGAGCTGCTGAAGGATCAGTGTGGCCTCCAGGCTGCCAAATGGCTGTGGTCAGAACATTAGAGCAAACTTCCAATTAAAATTTAGAACTGAAGCAAACAATTAAAAAAATTTATACTCAAGAAATTCTCAAACAATCCTCAAAACTGAAAGCTACCACCAAGAGCACAAGAAAAGAGTAGTTGGTGATTCAGCCCTACACATCTACTCTGCCACTCAACAAGGCCAAAGCTCATCTGATTGTGGCCCCAACTCAACACTTTCCTGCCTGCATTTCCTCCCCCACCCCAAACAGCCATCAATTCACTTGCAGATCAAAAACCTGTCTACTTCGGTCTTGAAAGATGTATATATTTTTAAATTCATTTTCATGGATGTGGATGTGGATTTCTCCAGTTTTGTTAGCATTTATTGCCCATTTTTAATTGCCTGGGTGAACGTGGATTTGAGCTGCCTTTAGAAACTGCTGTAGTCCTTGGGGTGCATCTTAAGAAGGGAGTTTTCGGGTTTGGATTGAGCTTTCATTGCTCTCTCATAAAGAACCCTGAGAGAAGAAACTGCTCCTGACTCTCCATGTTAAATGGGAGACCTCTTATTTTTAAGCAGAGTGTCCAGTTCTGAACTTCTCATGAGAGGAAACATTTTCTAAGTTTGTACCCTGACAAGCCTCCTTAAACTCTGACACATAAGAATGCAAGATGCTTTTCTTGAGAAGTTTAATGAATAAAACAGCCCAAGTATTGTTCACAAGACAACAGGTATACCCCTCTGGAAATAAGGACTCTAACTAATGCCTGTTCAACCATAGCAAGACCTCTCCGCATTAAAACTCCAACCAACTGTGATAAAGGCCACTATTCCATTTGCCTTCCTAATAACTTGCTGTAGCTGCATTCTAACTTTTTTATGATTCATGTCCAAGGACACCCCTCTGTAATGCAGCATGCAGCAGTCTCTCTCCATTCAAATAATACTCTGCTTTTCCATTCTTTTCGCCAAAGTCCATTATCTCATTTTCCCCACATCAAACTCTATTTGCCAAATTTTTGCCCATCATCCAAACTATCTATATCAATCTTTGGACGATGTCCTCCTCATAACTTACTTCCCTATCTTTGTATAGTCTGAAAATGTGGCAACAATATATTCCTTTCTTGCATTCCGGTTATTAATAGAGATCATAAACAGTACCGAGCTCAGTCCTGTGACGCTCCATTACTCCGTTTTCCATGGGTTGAGTCAAAGGGGAAAGACAAACAGCAAAAGGACAGAGGTTTGTATGCCAAAGCCTGAAGCCACGAGTTACAATTATAACGCACCCAAGGGCAATTCATTGAGAACAAGTGACTTCCGTGATGATTTTTTAAAAAAAATCTACTCATGGGATGTGGGCATCCGGCTGAGCCAGAGAGTTTGTTGCTTGCCCCTAGTTGCCGTTGGGATGGTGGCGGTGAGCTGACTTCTTGAACTCCTGCAGTGCATATTTTGTAGATGGAACCACAAAGCTGTTGGGAGGGAATTCCAGGATCTTGTCCCAACAATACTGAAGGATTGGAAATATATTTCCTAGTCAAGACAGTAAGTGGTTCGTAAGGGAACTTGTAAGTGGTTGTTTCTCCGTGTATCTGTTGCCCTTGTCCTTCTAGGTGGCAGTGGTCATGCATTTGGAACATGCTGTTTAAGGATCTTTGTGTACTGAAGCATGCAAAGAAATTCACCGAGCTAGAAACTGAGTAGGAATATGGTTGAAGAAATAAATAAATTTAATAAGAGAAAAATCTACGCTCATTGTTTGGCCATTTTAAAACATTCACCAATCCACCAGACTGGAAAGAAATTCACTGAGATCACATAAGATCACATTCAATTTCTGAATCAAATACTAACTGTTCCCCAAGCACTAAGCTCACTCTGTTGAACACATGTATAAGGTCCTCTTGTTGCCTTAATACCTTCTAGGAAGGGGCACTGAGTGACCTACGCTGTTCTTTTGCCATTGCAGGATTTGATCTTGTCATTAGGTGGTGACTCACATGACTTGGGTTCACATTTTCCCTCCAACTTGCAGATCAACTCCCATTTGCTTACCATTATCTCTCTTTGCCCCACCCAGAGCAAATGATCTTCACAGGACCACTCCAAAGCTTTTAACATTAGCAACAATACAGCAAAGAGGAATTCTTCTACTCCTATCCAAAGATTCATGGAAGGCAAGTCCCAAGAAGAGCTGGTGTCTGAAATACTTCACACTTATAACTCCGTTAGCATGTTATAGCCAGAATGATTATTTTTCTCATTGCAATGGGGTGGCACGGTGGATCAGTGGTTCGCACTGCAGCCTCACAGCGCCAGTGTCCCGGGTTCGATTCCAGCCCCAGGTGACTGTCTGTGCAAACGCCGCACATTCTCCCCGTGTCTGCGTGGGTTTCCTCCGGGTGTTCCGGTTTCCTCCCACAGTCCAAAGATGTGCAGGCTAAGTGGATTGGCCATGCTAAATTGCCCATAGTGTTCAGGGGTGTGTGGGTTATAGGGGGATGGGTCTGGGTGGGATGCTCCAGGGGTCAGTGTGGACTTGTTGGGCTGAAGGGCCTGTTTCCACACTGTAGGGATTCTAATGAAAAAATAACAGCAATCAAACAGGGACCAGGCTCCAAGTAATACGGCAACAGAGAGCAACTACTCCAGCCGGCTAAAATGACAAATTTGAATATTGGCCAGTGTCGTCCTTGTCACTAAATGTTGTTAAGCTCTTCAGTAATTTATATATTACGCCTTGACTAACCATTTGAGAAAAATCTAGGGCCAGAGCCACATAACTAGCAACTCTCTACTTTTACTCATGAAAAGCAGAAACTAGGATCAAACAGTAATGACAGTGCCAGAAGAAATCCTAATCCCAAGACTATGTTAAAATTGTCAGCTTGGCGTTGTTGGAAATGCTGTAATCAGTTGAGTCGCAAGACTGCTCCAAAATCTGGAACTCAGTTGCTACTCAGTTCAGTGTGGTACTGAGCAATATTGCATTGTCAAAGTGTCTTACTTTAGATGAAACTAAATTGAGGGGTTCTAGCTATCACTTTTCCTTCAACCAACACAACAACTGGCCAATGATGCTGCTGACACCTTGTTGGATCCAACCGCATTTGCTCAGAAGCTGTGACCATATTCTGCACTGTTTATGATCTGGAAAGCTTTGGAGGTACGGAGAGTCTTATCGAAGTGTAAAGCCTGTATATTGAGGCCTGTGATGCAAGGCAGTGTGGCTTTTAACACTGCGCTCTTCAGCGACACTAAGAGGACGGTGCTGCTGCTGCTATACGAAAGACATTTTGGCAAGTGTGACAATCCTAATGGGTACCCTGTGGTCTGCAACTCTTGTGTTGAACATTCTAACTGACTATACCTGAATAACACTTATTGAAATTCCCTGTTCAGAATTACAGAGCTGATGTACAGCATGACCCACACCACAATGTCAAACGACCCAGTGTAAAAGCAATGGCACCCCCTGGTGGTGAAGCAAATCCATCCACAGTACAGCACAGAGGGCTGCCAGATTTAATCCTGGGAGAGCTGGCGGTGTCCAATCTGGTCAATCCCACTTCAACTATTACAGAAAAAATAGAAACTGGCTATGGTAGAGACCAGCCCTTCACTTCACCCCAGCTCCACATGTGAACACAGCCCGCATCTCTGGAAGGATGGTTCGATGCAGAAGGCAGCTGCAGGTAATGCCAAGGCTTACACCTGATAGAATTTGGTGAGAAACTGGCCCATTTACTTTCTGACTGAAGATTAATAAATTGCTGCATTAAAGCAGCTAGGACTTGGTGACACTGTTGCATGTACATAGGACTACTACTTGGGCAGTATCAGATTTTCCCAAATTGGATCTTGCAAGGCCTTAAACGGTGGCAGCGGTGGTTTTTAGCATCGAACCCGGGGGGGGGGGGGGAGGGAGGAATGTGGGAGCCACAATGAGAAATCACAGGCTATATGACCTGCTACTATGGGGGTAAAGTTGTGCAACAAAACCCCTGACACTCCTCCTCTTAGAAAGTGCCAGCCTCCGCCAACAATTGAACAGAATTCAGTATGAAACTGGGCAGTCAACTCCTTTTTTGCTGCACAAGAAGAATCTTAACCAGGAAGTTATCCTGAAGCATAATACTTCACAAGTACAAAATCAACAATCTGCACAGAGCCTTGCAGCATAGGACTTGTTTGCCAGAGCAAAATGGCATTTCGTTCCAATCTATAGTTCCCTGCAAGGGGTTCCTCAGCAGGTTGGGAAATCATGGCTTTCTTCAAAAGTCAAGGAAGCAAACGGATAAGATGACTGGCGCTTCAGCTGTGCCTGTGGCCATGCAGCCAACAGCCAGTGGCTGGGCGGAAAGTACAGCTGTCAGAGTCTTGGAGTGGGCTGGCTAACTGCCTTATTACTATCTCACTTGGGAAATAAGTAGGTGGTGAGATCAGTTATAATCTTTAAACACAAAACCTGACACCCCGCTACAATGCGAGGATACTTGCAGCCAGTGGGGGAAGCAGTTAGCATGTCAGCAACAGAGATATATGGAAAAGCGCCATAAGCAGGAGATGGAAAATAGAACTTGAGAACAGGAAAGTATCCAACAGGCTTGCCAGTGTCTGCTGTGAAACAGAAAGCAGACTCTTGATTGAGATAAAGAACCATAAGAATTCAGTTTCAGAAAAGTCTCTGACTAATCTCATGCACAATATAAAAAGCACAACCTTTCAGTGGAAGAACCTTCTGTGTATTGCAATATATATGCACCTCACTGAAGTCAGCAATCACTTCTGTTGTAACGTTTCCACTCACACACTATTGTACCAAGAAACTAGCCTTTGGAATGCTAGGATAATTTAAATGAAAGAAAGACTAAAGCTGCACACAGTGATGATAATATTTCTCACAATTTACTCACTCAGGAACCTTATAGACATCAGAGTACAGTCCTGCTTTCTGGTACTTTTTCTTAGGAGGGCGCGGGGCCTTCTTTTCCCTCTGGATGGTTGGCTGTGGAGGTGATGTTACGGAATCTGTCGATGTTGTCTTCCCTCCAGGCTTTGATGGGACAGCTGCTTCTGAAGATAACTCGGAAGAGCTGGTTGGCAGTGAACAAAGATGCAGCAGTTTAACATTACTCTGCCCTGACCAGTGGATGCACACTTCATGCAATGTTAAAATATTTACAGATCTCATCAATTGAAAAGCAATTGAAGAGCCTCCCTATTGCAACACGTTCTCGCAAAACAAAACAAATACGGAACATACTGGAGAAATTAGCAGGTCTGAAAGAATCTGTAAGCAAGAAATGGAATCAAGTTTCCAATCCAGCGTTTCTTCCCCTTTAAAACTAAATGGCCATTTGCTTAAGCTCAAGATACTGGATTTGAAAATACATCTGCAGCATGGAGATTCCCAATATTATTCTTCATGGATCCAGAACCTCAAAAGCATCAAAGTTTAAATTTAGAGATAACACAGGAAAGTTGATGTTTCCGGTCGGGACCCTTCTTCAGAAATTCTTCATGAATGAGGAATTTCTGAAGAAGGGTCCTGACCTGAAACGTCAACCTTCCTGCTCCTCTGATGCTGCCTGGCCTGCTGTGCTCCTCCAGCTCCACACTGTGTTATCTCTGACTCCAGCATCAGCAGTTCTTACTATCTCAAATGTTTAAATTTATGTTCTTTTAATTTTCAGATATCTCAGATGGCAAACAACAACAGATTGTGATTTAATTTAGGAGTTTGCCATCACTGAAGCAATGTTAAGGACTGTTTTCTCCAAAAGTTAGACTGACTTGTGAATTTAAATACAAGTGTAACCAGGTTTGAAACTGAGAGAAACAGACGACCAGAACTTGAGGAGCTGCAATCCAGACACTCCTTATCATGCCAGCTTACACTTGCAGCTCTAAAATTGAGTTTGTTGGGCTAGCCATTCTGAGACTTGAATTAGGTTTATTATCACACGAGTACAGTGAAAAGTTTACAATTTGACTTGACTTCAAATTTCAGTCTTGACTGACATTTTAACTTGGCTGCCCTGTACTGGCAAGCTACACTGGTCGGTCAATCAAAAGGAACGTCTAGCAATGCCAGAGTAACCAATCCAGGAAAACAAGGAAGCCATAAGCAGCCTCCCTTGCAGTTTAAGTAGCGTGAAATCCATAGACAATTCCACACTCCAGGCCCAAACTGGGCAACACAGAACAAAAAGTTATGTTGTAATTTTTAAAAGAACTTACTATATTAAACCCAGTTAATGTGGTTAATTAATTAACTTTATACTCAATCCTGACTTATAATTTAGACTGTTGGTGAACAACAATGCAAGTATGGGCCATTTTGGATGACTGTGTTTATACAACGTTTGTGATGAGAGAATGTGGAGAATTATTTAAACTCCAGCTCAGGTTACTCTCCTCATTGTGTTGCCTCTGTGACTGTGAAGAAAAAAAGAGTCAAGAGGACAGGAACAGAGAAAGTGGAGCAACGCAGGTACTTACTCTTCTTCCAAGTGCCTTTTCCGTTTCACACCCTTCCTATGCTCGGACTGCTGCTGGTTCACACTCTGCAGCACCGATTCAATAACATCCATGATTGTGTCAGACTCCTTGTCCTTCTCTGCACTCTGACTTGGTTCCTGAGGAAGCGTTTCATCTCCTTTAGCAGGGAGCGAGGCACAAATCTGAGAGAGGCTCAAATCCCGTTTCCTGGGTCTGCCTCGCTTGCGTTTCACGATGTTGTTCCCTGTCCGTGACTGCCTCTGCAATTTCTTTGCTTTCAGAATCTTATTGACATGGTCCAGGTTCTTCTTGGTGGCTAAGATTTTGTCAAAATTGCACATTCTCCTTGCCTGGCATTGAATAGCTTCTATTCTGCCCTTCTTCAGTCGATGGCCAGCATTTAGATTCTGTTTGTCCGTAGATAACTGGCTATTCTCGAGGAGATCATTTGGAGAAACAGCAGTTTGAGTGGGAGGTGTTTCTGCCCATTTATTCTGGCACCTTTCCTGACTGTAGCTTTTGCCAGAGGTGGGAGTTAGTGGACTGTCAGGCCGAGTAACCGTTACACTGGCTATAACATCTTCTATTGTCTTCTCTATAGCCATTTGTTGTGATCCATCTTGTGTTATACGCTGAATTACATTTTCAATAGCTTCCTCCACTGGACTTCCTAACTTTGTACCTCGTGATACTGATCCTGCAGCTGAAAAGGAAGGGATCTTATTAGCATAATACAAGCTAAACATCTGCAGTATGAACCATAAATTACACTGCTTCTGCACTGTTCCAGTAATGGAAGGCTATACAGAGTGGGGTCCTGCTGAGCGAGACAAGGAAATGGTGAAGAGCACTGGTATTTGTATCAGAATTACATACAGGGCTAACATTTATGCCATTTGGTGTTGTGTACATAGCACTGTTACTTCAATGGAATAAATACTTACTTGAGGGAAAGGCCTAAGCACAAATTCATCAAGTATTTGTACAGTGCTTCACTCATTGATTTGAGGCAAAGAATGAGGCCTCTTCTATGAAAAATAGAAGATGTGGAGCTGTAACAGGAACTTTACACAACTGAGTAAAAGGGAAATGATTTGGTGTTTTGGAATTTTACACTTGGAACCAGGAATGAGTTCAGGACTCTGTTTCAGTAACACAAGTGCAGACAAATCCTGTTGCCCGAGAGTAGAGGCAAGACAGCTGGACCCCAACATCATCACCCTTTAAGTATTCCAGCTGCTACAAATGTTCAGTTAGAGTCAGGAAAACGCACATTACAACTTGATAAAAATCAAGCAGCAGCAGTATGCATTGAGCAAAGGGTCATATTGGCTTTCTGAATGCTGGCAATTTCCTACACTATTCCTGCTCATATATCCATGGAACAAAGTATTTTTTTTTTGGAGGTGGGGGGGTGGGGAATGGCCGGAAATGAAGTGTTAAAGAAAAACATTTACACACAAACAGTGAATGGAAGAGAAGAGACCAATGGAGCAAGAGAGACACAATTCCAAAGCAAAAGGAGGGGAGGGCGGAGGAAGAAACTAACCAAAACAAATAGATATACATACACACAGAGGGGAAAAGCACAGAAGGGAAGCGAACGTGCTCATGAGAGAGACAGAGAGCCCATTATGAATTGACAGACACATAATCAGATAAAGGTGTGGAGAAAGAGCAACAGAAATAAGACATTGCCCAGCTATGTTATTTACTATAAAAACTTTGCCACTAGTAGACAATGGTTGCACTTTTAAGAAAGGAGTGGGGATTAATTTTTCATTTAGTATACCATTTACCAACTTGTAAATTGCTCTGTTGGCCAAGCATTTTAAATTGTTGGCAAATGATTGAGTGCTTACTCTAACATTGTTAGTCGATATGAATTTATTAAACCGAGGTACAGCATGGGATGGCTAGAAGGAAAATGTAGTGAAGAGGGACATGGATTTACTGTGTCTGAATAAATTTGTCACTTTATAGTAAGGAGGAGTGACAGACTGTCATTTCAGATTGAGAATTACACTGAACATCATTACCAGATAAACAGAGTGGTGGCTAACACTTTTGCCATTCAATCTACACCTCTGCGATTTATAATGTGGTCAGTCAATTAGCCACCAGGACCACCACTATACTGAGTGTATGTACATTGTCCCTGTGAAAGAGTGAGAGAAATTGAACTTTGCGCTATGGAGTCTAACAGAATAAACTGGTTAAAACCAACATCAACAATAACAAAGCTCAGATACATGACCATTGGACTTATCAACATGTTCTACTCCCCGCTCATGCTCCCACTTCTTTGCTGTTATCAGTGTAGTCCCTTTCTCCACTCTCAACTTTCCTACAGAATCCCAATATTCCTCGATCATGTGGCAGGTAAGATGGTTTTTCAAATGACAGTCTTCTACTCTGATTGCACCATGTACTATTTGCATTAACTTGCCTGCTGAGGCTGTCCACCATCTACAAGAGTTAAGTCAGGAATAAATGATAGAATACTCCCCACTTGCCTGGATGGGTGAAGCTCCAACACTTGAGAAAAAGGGAGGCGATGGTTTTGTGGCATTACCCCTAGACTCAGGTACTGTTCTGGCAACCCAGGTTAAAATCCCTCTATACCAATGGTGGAGTTTGAATTCAATAAAAATCTGGATTTAAGAGTCAATTGATGGCCATTGTCATCAATTCTCAGAAAGCAATGTGGTTGACTTTTGATGGCCCTCCAGGACAATTAGGGATAAACAATAACTGCTGGCCTAGCCAGTGAGGTCGACATCCTGAGTATGCAACATTTTTAAAAAAAGGCAGCTCACTTGATGGGCACCCTATCCACCACATTCAACATCCGTTCCCTCCAACAATGACCCACAGTGACAGCAATGTGTACCATTTACAGGATGGTAACCCAATCCTTTGACAATACCTTCCAAACCACAGCTTCTGCCATCTATAAGCACAAGGGCAGCAGATACACCACTTGCAAGTTCCAATCCAAACAACACATCATCCTGACTCAGCAACTCGTCTGTTCCTTCAGTGGTGTTGGCTCATAAAACTGGAACTTCCTTCCAATCAGCACTGTGGGTGCACCTACACTAGATGGACTGCAACAGTTCAAGAAGATAGCTTACCATCATCTTAAGATGGACAATAAATGATAGACTACCTAGCAAAACTCACATCTTATAAATGAAGAAAATAAAATCAATTGCTGGCAAACAGACATTCTCAAATTTTCTAAATATATCAGGACAATTATTACACAAGTCTTCAGAGAAAGAATTCATCTCCATGTGAAATTCTCATTTTCGCTATTGCTGTGAACTCCATACTGGACACAAAATTAAAAGCTTCAGCTTTTTTTTGCCCGTCCCTCTCTGAAAGGTGACTGATCTCTGCTACCAAAAAAAGCATGCTATGGCCAAAGTATCAAAGTCACCATCAATATGATGATGGCCTCACCAAAGGAGAAACACAGACATTTGCCAGCAGGGGCCACTAAACAGAATACAGGAACTACAATCCAATCTTGTCCTTGCAAGCCATGTGCAACAAGTCCAGAAAACAGCTTTTAAAAGAAAAGAACAGCCTTTGGATTTGATCAGTGGGGAAAAAAATACAAAGTGTTTACAAGCTCAAAGAATGCTTACTTCTCAGACAGCACTTCAGTAATGAATAAGTTAAAAGATTATCATTAGCCAATTACAGCTTGTGAACCTGGCATTACTATAATCACATGTTTACACTGACTTACTTCAGGCAGTGTTCCAGGTACCTTCAGACAGTTGAGCGTATGTGCTGATTTTCTTTATTTCTCTAAAATACGCAATTTCAATGGCCAACTATTTGAGATATTACAAAGAAAAACACGACACTCATGTAATTGGGTGGCGGATACACATTAAGAAAAAGAGGGAGACTGACATGGAACCCCTTTTCTTCCTCAAATGGCATTCTTTACTTCACATTTCAACTTGACTATAAATCAAAAATATGAGCAAGGCAGTGAGTAACAAGGCTGGAATTCAAGCAGGCAGTTTGATGATGTCATCAAGTACAAAGCCAGTTACAAATGTCAGCAGGGCTCAGACTGAAATAATGCCTAAAAAAAACCCTGCCAGACTGCTTTATGTAGTCTGGAGTTTATTGTGTGATGTTCATTTAAAATTTTATTTCTGTTCTGCTACGAACAGCTAGTTAAACACACTAAAGACGCTGCAACATAGCTGAACAGGATGGTATCGCAAAAGTGGTAGCTGCCTAGAGTCCTGTGATGTCTCACTCTAATATTCTGCAGCATCTCCCCAAGATTAAACCATGATGGCTTAGGATACAGATCAGTCATAATCTAAGCGAATCGCAGAATAGGCTCAAAGGGTTGAATGGCCTCCTCCTGCTCTAGTTTACAGTCAACTCTAGTGTAAAATAGCTTCTTCTACAAAGTACCACTTCTCAGCAACAATGAAACAATGGGTAACAGCCTTGTGCATCTGTGCCACAGCCCAGGGCTTGAACCCATTATCCAGGCAGGCAATCAAGTGCAGAATGAAGGGAGTACTGCGCTGATGGAGATGTTGCCTTTTGAAAGAAGTGTTAAGTCAAGACTCATTTTGCCTATGATGGATTACATAAATCCTATGCAACCTTTAGAAGAGCAACACAGTTCTCCTCGTAAACGGTCATCCAGTAAGTACTATGACTCGAACTTATCATGTTTGTGGGGATCCAGCTGAGTACAATTGGGATTCCACACTTGCTCACACAACATTGGTAACACTTCAGAAGCAATTCAGAAGCTACAAGTACTTTGTACGAAGGCAGTGTGTAGATGAATGTATATTCTTCCGGCTCACTCATACCACCTGATCCAGGTGAACATCCATTATTGGAGGTGAAAAATCGATAAAATTGCCCTGCTTCCATTCTGTTTTATCTGTACAACAGTCTCGTATAACAGAAAGGTAAACTGACAGTGAATAAAATGTATTCTCCTTCCCTCCCTCCGCTCTGCAGAAACAGCTGTGCCTTGCTATAATGCAGCTTACTATCTAAAACATGACTTAAATCGACAGGAACATTCCAGAGAGGAAAAGAAGCCTGAAGACCAAGCCCACAAGCCTCAGGATGTTTGAAGACTTAAAATAGTTTCCAGTAGCAGAAACATTTCAAAGAAGTAAATAGTTAGCCAAGCTAAAAACGCTCACTGCGGCAAACACGTAACATCGGTTAGAGATTTTGCATTAAAAACTGCCAAGGAATATTTCTTTCAACCAACTGAATGCTCACAGCAAGTCCTAAAGTTAATCCTCATTTTCTCTCCTTCCCCATATAACGTCAACACTCTCCGAACATGGACAGTATAGCTTGGCCTCATCCACGTCTGGATACCAAGCGCCACCAGGCTATTCTATCACACGGTCGGTCATGTTGAAGTCCAATCCGGTCTTAAATCTGATACCTACAGATAGACACTTACAGCACAAAATAAACATTAGCGTATAATAGGAGGAAGAGCCCAGTCAGACACTGCCATACAAAAAGCACTATATTTTGTAGAAGAGACTCCCTACAACGTGGAAGCAGGTCATTCAGCCCATCGGAGTCCACATCAACCCTCCAAAGAGAACGCCACCCCCAGGTCCACCCGCACCCACCCCCACCACCTGACCACCTTCCACCCCACCACCCTCTCCCTTCACCTCCCCACCCCCAACCCTATAGCTGTAACCCTGTATTTCCCATGACTAATCCGTCCAACCCACACATCCCTGGGCACTACTGGCAACTTAGCACGGCCAAGCCATCCTAACCTGCACACCTTTGAACTGTGGGAGGAAATGGGAGCACCTGGAGGAAAACCAAGCAGACACCGGGAGAATGTGCAAACTCCGCATAGATAGTAGCCCGAGGCTAGAAGAGAACCTGGGTCCCTGGTGCTATGAGGTGAACCGCTGAGCCACCATGCCACTATAGTAGAGATCAACTGCAACTAACGCCTCACCCGTGATAAATTAAGCCAAAGACTGGGAAGCAAGCACTGGCATTTTGACTGCAGCAGCTCGTAATTACACCTACAGCCTGCTCAGCTAAAGTGGAGTTCACAAAAGGTCATCTGTTCTTTACAAAGTGGCACAGTCCACTCTATGGGAAATACATTCATAAGGCGGCTTGATTTTCATTGTAAAACGTAAAAATAAGATGTCATGGTATAGAGAAAAAGTTGTGCCAGTGAGGCCTGAACATTCTCCAACACCTCCTGCCCTACCCAAAACAAACTGACGAACATCTGACCTACTCTAACAAAGCTACGTGGTCACAAGGCTGAGATTAGTGATAAATCAACTGTAATTTTTTTTACTGAGGCACATACAATTAACCATTACAATGGGCTCTCCTACCTTAATAGACATTTTGATTTATTAAAAGCCCATCTGCTCGAAGAATGTGAATAAATTATTAATTAAGATGGGGCTCATTAGAACAAATACAACGTTAGGACTTGTTGGATCTGACTGCATGGCTCATACTAACAAAGTGTGGAGCTGGAGGAACACAGTAGGCCAGGCAGCATCAGAAGAACAGGAAAGCTGAAGAAGGGTCCTGACCTGAAACGTCAGCTTTCCTGTTCCTCTGATGCCGCCTGGCCTGTTGTATTCCTCCAGCTCCACACTTATCTCTGACTCCAGCATCTGCAGTTCTTGCTATCTCAGGGCTCATACTAACTTTTGTTTTGCAATTTTCACTTCAAAGAGTTGTCAGAAACATGTACTCAGACTGTGGTGTATAGGACTGTGGAATAGTGAGGGGTGTGTTATGTGGTTACTGTGCCAGCGAGAGAATCATTAACAAAGTAGATTACATGAAACATTGCGGTTCCATGAGGGAGAGGTTTGTTATCAGAGATAAACAGATGACACAAGACTAAGCAGCTTTGTCCTGTGGTTTTTCAGTCAACAAGGCATTTACAAACTAGCATACATTCAAAATCACCAGGTTAGTTATCCAGATTTTGGCTGCAGAGCATACAATTGGGTAATGTAGTTTCTGTCAGTGGGTTAGATCAAGAGGCCACAGCACGATTACTACAATGAGTGGTAACTAATCAGTGACAGTATGTCCTTCACTTGGGTTACCATCAGAATTCTCAAAGAAGTTAACAAGTGTAACAGATGGATGTTTTCACAGATCAAAGAACAGATGACCTAAACACAAATTAAAAAAAAACTGACAAGAGAGAGACATAGAAGGCTGGTGACAGCAGATTTCATCTCATCATATCTGACCTTTAGCCTAGGGTTACAATCAGGAGTAACATTCAATTGCTTCATCTCATTTGCACTTTTTGACTTTTGTGGACACAATGCTTCCAATCAGAAAAGGCAGTAAAAATTTCCAGCCGGGGTAATATCTGACTCCATTCAACAAACACAACAGACTATCAGACATTTGATAGAAAGGAGCTTACAAGTCAATTATGAATTGAAACAGAACAACCTGATGAAAGCTTTCAAGGTTAAAAAGACTGGGATTGTTTTCACTGGAAAGACAGGGGCTGAGAGGAGACCTGAAAGAAGTCTACAAAATTATGAGAGGCATAGATAGGGTGGATAGTCAGAGGCTTTTTCCCCAGGGGTGAAGTTTTCAATTACAAAGAGGCACAGGTTCAAGGTGAGAGGGCAAAAGCTTAAGGCAGACGTGTGACGAAAGGTTTTCATGCAGAGAGTGGCAGGAGCCTGGAAGGCACTGCCAGAGGAGCTGGTGGAAGTGGGCATGTTGGTAACATTTAAGAGGCATCTGGATGGTTACATGAATAGGTAGGGAATTCAGGGATGTGGACTTAAGGGCAAAAGGTTTTTTTTTAAGTTTAGTCACGCCCTGATGATCGGCACAGGCTTGAAGGGCCGAAGGGCCTATTCCTGTGCCATACTTTTCTTTTGTTCAGATAGACAGAGACCAATGCTCCTTTCCAATGCTCATGATGGTAGTTTCCCCTCAGTGTACAATGGGACACTTACTGGTGTTAACATAGTTAGTTAAGTGAGGGATGGGGTTTAATTTATTAATTAATTGACGATCAGATCTAAAGGGAGAACAGTGAGGATTCTTAAGGTATACTGGTGGTGTCCGTACCTCTGGGCCAGGGGAAGTGGGATCAGGTCACATCTACTCCTGAGGTGCGTTGCAACATTTCTGAACAGTTTGATTAAAATCAGCTAATCATACTGTAGTCATCGGCAGGCCTGGCTTCAAGTCCCACCTGTTCCAGAAGTGTACAATAACATCTCTGCACTAATTGATTAGAAAATATCCAAGAACAAGTATGGCAGAGTGGTCATGTCGTCACCTCTGGGCCAGAAGGTTCAGATTCAAGTTTCACCTGTTCAGACAAATCAAGCACCTTTGTACATGGTTGATTAAAAATATTTAAGAGTACTTATGAGTAGTTGATAAACTGCATCCACAAAGAAAGCTGTCTCGACTTCTATCAAGCATCATTTTATTACAGAGATTTTTGGTTTCAGTGAATCAATGAATATGGGGAGCAGGTAGGAAAGTGGAGTCAAGGCAGAGGATTAGCCATAATTGTACTGAATGGTAGAGCAGACTGAAGGAGCTTTATGGTCTACTGCTGCTCCTGTTCTTTATCCTCCGAAAAGCCTTAGTTTTTAAAAAAAGTGTTAAATGGTGCTAACCGAGAAACTGATTGACAAACAAAAAGGAGGACAAGTAATAAAAACTGGAGAAACTCACGCAAGTCTGAGAAGAGAGCAGTGTCTGTGGAGAGAGAAACAGTTGACACTGAACTGCCAACATGACTTCTTTGGGTAAGGGGAGACTTTTGACAGGTTTTTTTGAGTTGAGAAGGGCAAATGAGAGAAAAGTATCAATGATGAACTTGCCTGCTGAAGTTGCGCTGTCTGGAGTTCTCCTTCTGGTTGGACTGCAATTAACACTGTCCTGATGCTTTTGCGATGCCTGCTTGTCTTGTACTGGTTGCAAACCTGTAGGTTAGATTGAAGAGATACAATGAGGATAATGCAAGACTATTAACTATTCCTATACTGGACATCACCCTTCCAAACAGTTATTCCCATTATTCAGACTGCCAATGCTATTTAAACTTCGTATGAGCACGGTGGCACACATCCACGTAAAACACAGGCTTTCAGAATAGACATAAAACTACAGCCTGATAAGGGTTAAACAATCGTTCCTTTTGTAACACTGTAAGTCACTGATCCGTTTATCCAGACACTGCACCAGCTACAGCAACAATCCAACAGGTCAAGTGCGGCCAGCCTTTCTCACTACTGCACAGGCTGACACAAGCCTACCTGCACAGACAGCAGAGTAGCTTTCAATTTAAGTAGCTGATACAAAGCATTGAGAAAGCAGTATTGCCAGAAAATACATTCATCTGCTGAGATTTCAAATAAAAAAACACACGCACAAATCCTAACAGAAAACTTAAAAATCGCCTAATCATTATAAAATGAAATATAAAACCGAACCATATCTTTGCCTGTAATTATTACATACAACGTCCAGTAAGGTAGAAATAGTAAAATTACATATAAAGCTTATATTTCTGATTGCAGTGAACATCCATTTGAACACTTTCAGTTGATCAATTGGGTAAAAACAATTTTGTTCTAAACCTCCAACAGCGTGCCTTGGAGGGGTAGTTTGTGAATACTTCTGTTTCCCTTTGCAATCAAAATTTGATTACAGTTTCAGATGTAAACGAAACCTCGCTGCAGCAAGGTACCACACTATTTGGAACTTTGAACAGCAGCAGCAACTGTGAAATATTCAGGCAGCGGAAACAAACCAAGATTGTGAAGACAGAACAACACTATCTACTGTGCACCTTTGCAGTGCCTCAGGTACAAGTTGAAGCATGTTACAGAAGTGCTAGTCCATTCAGTTGACATAATCAGTCACTCCTATCTTTCAGTTCTCGAAAAGAGTGGAACCAAGCAGAATGAGAATTGACGCTCAGTGTAAACTTTTGCAAATTGCTCTGAAAAATAACGTAAGGGTTTTCCAGCATTTCAAGAACAAAAAAGGTCACTGCACTGATTCGGAATGGTAATCCCGCCCAATTCTTCCTCTTCCCCATGATCCCCAAAACCTGCAAGAAGGGAGACTATTTAGGAGTGTGCAATCCTATATTCTTTCTGAACTCAGAAAACTCATTCAAGACTGGGGATCGACCCTTGGCCCTATTGGTTTGTGTGGTTAGTGGTACGCTGGCTGCTGGCTTTCCTCACCAGGTCAATGTGGAACAAAGATACTTCATGTTTAAAGAGGATGGGAATGGGGAAAAGTAGTCATGTTAATTTCCCCTTATCATAATGCCAGTGCTGCTTTTGATCTGCCGTGAGATTGGGCCAGTGTAAAGCCACCAGAATTTCCACATTCCATGGGTGGATATCCAGTCCTTGGTTGGTATCTCTGGAGAGCAGCAGAGGCCAGAAACTGAAATATTAAAATGAAGCAGTCAACCTTAACTATTCAAAACAGACAGCTATCAAATTCTGAACAAACCAGACAAAGTTAGTAGTTAGCATTTATCACTTAGCATTTTTGTCTTTGGCTCAAGAGGCAACACAACTGCTACACATGACCAACATCATTGAAAACTTAAGATGCGTTATTTTCTGGTCCCAAAGTTTCCAATGTCAGTTAAACCACAGGCACACTTGGCTTTAATTGAGTCACACACTGGCTGAAAGAAATACGTTTCATCTGACTCACATCAATCAAGAAAGAAAGGGTTATGTATTACTTCCTTGTAGCAGCAACTTAGGCTTCAGACAAACTGACCAAAATTACTCAACCAGATTGGAAACGCTACGCAGGCTCTCAGCATGAACCTTGGGTATTCAATATCTACTAAACCGCCCTCTCCTAAATTAACTCATCACTGCTCATGTTGTCAAAAATATTTTTGCACATACAAAGTGGGGAGAGGGAGGAATGTGAAAAGTGACAAACATGGCCATAAGGGATACTACTATGTCAATGCAGTTTTTGCAAGCAATTTCAGGGATTCTCTACTGGGTGTTCTGCTCCTCAAGTGATCTGAATAAATTATACTGGGATAATTTTTAACAGTTTGTTTAAAAATAGCCTTCCTCTCACAATGCAGCACCAACGTAATAAGTTAAGATGGCACAATTTATAAGTTTTCTGATGAGCTCCTGCGAACCAACAATATTGCAGCTAAAAAAAAAAAGAGGAGATACACACGCTAGTAAATGGTCGAAGAAACAGCACTGCATCAATGACATGAACCACAGGATGCTTTAAATGAACAAAACTACTCTTAAGTTTCAGGACTGTGTCATTGCATCTTCTTTCTCTGCTTCCAACATGCTTCGCCTCCACATATACTTCGATTTCCCAATACAAAAGAGAAGGGCATCTCCTACAGTGCACCAAGTGATCACTTGCTCAACAGCTACAGTGGGCTATTTCAGCACCATTTCAGCACCAAATTAAAATCTTTGTTCACATCTTCAACTTCCTTCACTGGCTTGTATTTCTGATTCTACAACTGCCTTAACCATATGTCGCCCTCTTGAATCCTTCAAGCAGTATTCCAACTCTTCTTGCTCCCTCTTCCCAGACAGAACTGAGTGCCACAGGAGGCTGTCTTTATTGTTAAAAGATTTACAATGATTCTAGGCTGTTTATACCATACATTTACCAGAATAGTCTGAAGTTGTATTTTAATATTGATATTTCTGTTGATTTGACACAGCATCTGTTGTCATGTCTCCAGGATCTAACAGAAGGAAAAAGTGATGTAACATACTCAAGAACAAACAATGAACACAGATTGGTTCCAAATAAGTAATATTTTAACAAAAACATATTCAATGTGTAAGAATGTAAGAATTTTACTATAAACATTTACTACTTTGGCAGAACGTACAAAAGAGACAGTAGGCATATTCAGGATGCAAAGTCACGATCACATACTTCCAATTTGCATTGTCACGTGGTCTATGTGAATGACCTGGTTCGTTCAGGTGGTTGCTGAATCCAATCCTGGGGTTTGGGAGTGTTACAAATGAACTCCGGGTGTATGGCTAGGGAGGGGCATGCTACTAGGGCCCAGGGAAGAGAAATTATAGCTATATTCAGCTGAAGAAATTTGTATCTAGTCCAAACCAGCTACTTCAGTGCCGTTTCTAGTCATTCAGCATTTAAAGCTCCAGCTTTGTGTTTCTGATCAGAGTTGAACTTTAACTCTCACTGTGGGAACGGGTGATATTTTTGTTCAGATTTTAGATTGGGTGTTTCAGTTATTGAACCTTTCATAAAAGTTGCATCCTGTGGTTCATGTCATTGATGCAGTGCGCTGTTTCTTCGACCATTTACTAGCTGGATGAATACAGCAGGCCAAGCAGCATCAGAGGAGCAGGAAAGTTGACATTTCGGGTCGAGACCCTTCTTCAGAAATGGGGGAGGGGAAGGGGATTCTGAAATAAACAGGGAGAGAGGGGGAGGTGGATAGAAGATGGATAGAGGAGAAGATAGGTGGAGAGGAGACAGACAGGTCAAAGAGGCAGGGTTGGAGCCAGTAAAGGTGAATGTAAGAGGGGAGAGGTCGGTCCAGGGAGGACAGACAGGTCAAGGAGGCGGGATGAGGCTAATGGGTAGGAGATCAGGGTGGGGCTTGAGGTGGGAGGAGGAGATAGGTGGGATGAAGGACTGGTTAGGGAGGCAGGGACGAGCTGGGCTGGTTTTGGGATGCGGTTGGGGGTGGGGAGATTTTGAAGCTTGTGAAGTCCACATTGATACCATTGGGCTGCAGGGTTCCCAAGCGAAATATGAGATGCTGTTCCTGCAGCCCTCGGGTGGCATCATTGTGGCAATGCAGGAGGCTCAGGAGGGACATGTCGTCGAAGGAGTGGGAGGGGGAGTTGAAATGGTTTGCGACTGGGAGGTGTAGTTGTTTGGTGCGAATCGAGCGTAGGTGTTCCACAAAGCTGTCCCCAAGCCTCCGCTTGGTTTCCCCGATGTAGAGGAGGCCACAACGGGAACAGCGGATACAGTATACCACATTAAACAGATGTTCGCCTGCATATCTGCCAATGTGGAAGGTCTTTTTAGGGCCTGGGATGGGGGGTGAGGGGGGAGGTGTAGGGGCAGGTGTAGCACTTGCAGGTTGCAGGGAAAAGTGCCAGGTGTGGTGGGGCTGGTAGGGAGTATGGAGCGGACAAGGGAGTCACGGAGAGAGTGGTCCCCCCGGAAAGCAGATAAGGGTGGGGAGGGAAAAAGGTCTTTGGTAGTGGGGTCAGATTGCAGATGGCGGAAGTGTCGGAGGATGATGTGTTGGATCCGGAGGTTGGTGGGGTGGGATTCTGTTTTGGTTGTTATTGCGGGTAGGGGATGTGAGGGATGAGTTGTGGGAAATGCGAGACACACGGTCGAGGGCGTTTTCGACAACTATGGAGGGGAAGTTGCGTTCCTTGAAAAACGCTGACATCTGGGATGTCTGGGAGTGGAATGCCTCATCTCAGAAGCAGACGCGGTGGAAGCGAAGGAATTGGGAATAGGGGATGGCCTTTTTGCAGGAAGGTGGGTGAGAGGAGGTGTATTCTAGGTAGCTGTGTCCCACCGCTTGAAATGGATATCGGTTTCCAGGTGGATGCCAGAGATGGAAACAGAGAGGTCCAGGAAGGAGACAGAGGTACCAGAGATAGTCCAGGTGAACTTAAGGTTGGGGTGGAAGGTGATAGTGAACTGTTCGAGCTCCTCGTGGGAGCACGAGGCAGCGCCGATACAGTCACTGATATAACGGAGGAAGAGGCGAGGGATAGGGCCAGTGTAGCTGTGGAAGAGAGATTGTTCCATATATCCTACAAAGAGGAAGCCTGGGCCCATGCGGGTACCCATGGCCACCCACTTTGTCTGTAGGAAGAGGGAGGTTGTTAAGTTGTTATGTGGACTTCACAAGCTTCAAAATCTCCCCTCCCCCAACCGCATCCCAAAACCAGCCCAGCTCCTCCCTGCCTCCCTAACCTGTCCTTCCTCCCACCTATCCCCTCCTCCCACCTCAAGCCACACCCACATCTCCTACCCATTAGCCTCATCCCGCCTCCTTGACCTGTCCGTCCTCCCTGGACTGACCTATCTCCTCCCTAACCCCCACCTACACTCACCTTTACTGGCTCCAACCCCGCCTCTTCGACTTGTCTGCCTCCCCTCCACCTATCTTCTCCTTTATCCATCTTCTATCCACCTCCCCCTCTCCCTATTTATTTCAGAATCCCCTTCCCCTCCCCCATTTCTGAAGAAGGGTCTCAACCCGAAACGTCAACTTTCCTGCTCCTCTGATGTTGCTTGGCCTGCTGTGTTCATCCAGCTCTACACCTTGTTATCTCAGATTCTTCAGCATCAGCAGTTCCTAATATCTCTGTAACTAATTGTTTTAATCAGTTCTCTCCAACTCACCTTACCCAGAAGCTTAGTCGACCAATATTAGTTTAAGGCTTTATGATTTAAAAAGGGATATGAAAGCAAGACCAGCAGGTGAATGAAGAAGGAAGAAATGACCTCAATGTGCTTGTCCTCCAAGATCTGGAAGCTCTGTTCCTGCTAGTTAATCCAACAGAAACTGTTAGCAACAAATCAAGATCAATTTACTTGGTTTTAAAATTAGTGATAATTCTGGAACCACCATGCAACAGGTTTCCACTGATGAGTTGCTTTCAAACATAGCTGAACTTTAGCACCAGGTTCCAGGAGTAAACAGACTTCCAGTTTCCAAATTACTTAATGATAACAGGCAGAGTACAGCAGCAGACAAAGGAAACATGTAGCCACCTCACACTAACCACCAATTGACAACTAAGACAACCCTCAGTTGTGCCAACTACTGTCAGAATCAAGTGGCATGTTGCTTACTGAAATAAGTCAATGATTAAACATGCTATGATTCGGCAGATCAAGCCATCATGAAAGGCTGCACAACATTATAGCTGTGTGCTTGGATTGGCCTCAACAAATCAGAGCTCATTCAAGTGACATTTTTCAGCAGCAGATGAAAACTGTGTCAGATAGTCAAAAAAGACAAACATCCATTCAGTGTTTGTTTATAGGACGAGAACACTTCTGGCTAAGCCTGGTGTTTATTGCGCATTTATGACTGAACCACAGTGATATGGGTCTAAGCCAGATGAGATAAAGATTGCAGATATCCTTCCCTAAAGGTTATCAGTGAACCTGATGGGTTTTTATGACAATGGTTGAAAGTTAACTTTGGGCCAAGTGTGTTATTTCTGGATTTTTCTTTCCCAGTTGAATTCAATTTCATCAACAGCACCATCTCTTACACAGAATGCACTGCACATGGGGACGACCAGCACAATCTTGCACCTCTCAAGTGTGCGCAAGTGAATACTCTAAAAAGAAATCTTCTGAAAGGTGAATGACAGATAAATTGTCTTCAATAAATCCAGGAATTTTCTCAGTTACAAATATCCAGAGTGGAAAAAATCTTCCAATATGGTTTGCAAGTTGATATTTCCTTACTTGGACCCAATGAACTTCATTCCTTACAGTAGGAGGAAGCTTTAAAGGATCTTAAAATGAAAAATATATTTTACTTTCCAGTCTGGAGAACCTACAAACTAAACTGTTCCAAAACAATTTGATGGGAATTTCACAGACTGGAAGAAATAGGAAGAGGAACGTAAGCCAATAAAAGACATGGATAGGAACAGAAAAACCATGCACATTCCACTAGTTGGAGAGCAATCCCAACCCAAGTCTTTCTGTAAGTGAAAGGAACCCCCTTGCTTTTCCTAACCACTCACCACTAAAGTGCGTATTGCCAAACTGACTGCTTTTGTTATTTCTCTTGACCACAATGAGTCAGCTGTGGTTCTGCAAGTTTCTGATAATTTGAACCCACTATTGCCACAAGCTGTCTCAGCATGCAAATAATTACAGGGACAAACTGCCAACGTTTAATGAATAATCATACTTTCGGCATGACTCTTTCCAAGATTAGGATGGGCTACAAGCACAGTTGGAAGTTTGGCTGATATACACAAGGAAAGAATTAGTCTCATTTGTTTGTTTTCTGTAGTCTGTAGCAAGGCTACAACTGTTCCCAACTTCTTTTTCATTCTCCCTCACCTCTCAGACATTTCCACTAAAGAGATGAGTGAGACAGACCAACGTTGCTGTGAAAGCAACTGCTCAAAGGTATGATAGCAGCTGGGGTAACCGGCTGTGATATTTCCTCCCTCTGTTACTGTCACTTGGCGCGGTCACACTGTCAGACATTGAGTGCTAATGGTAGTCTTCAAAAGCAGAAAATCCTTTACCATGATTAGGTGACTGGCATTAAAGTGAGTGATGTCATTAAAAAGAAATAGAATACTTTTTAGACCCAGTGTGTTTTTATTTCTTTATTCTTTAATGGAATGTTAGCTTCACTGACAAGACCAGCATTTACTGCCCATTCCTTGAATCAATTGGCTTGTTTGGTGATCTCAGACAGTAGTTCAGTGTTCTAGAATCATGTGCAGACCAGATCAAGTAAGGATGGCATATTTTCTTTCCTCAATGGTATCAGTGAACCACCTGATTTTAAGCCTCCACTGGAGGTCAGATTTCAATTCAAAAATTTCTACTAATGGAATTTAAGTTCCATTAGATGTTGTGGTGGAATTTAGAGTCACACAACATGGAAAAAGACCCTTCAGCCCAACTCATCCTAAACAGACCTAGTCCCATTTCTCTGGAAGGGTCACCGGACCCGAAACATTAACTCTGCTTTTCCCTTCAAAGATGCTGCCAGACCTGTTGAGCTTTTCCAGCAACTTTGTTTTTGTTCTAGTCCCATTTGCCTACGTTTGGTCCACATCCCTCTAAAACTTTTCCTATCCACATACCTATCCAAAAGTCTTTTAAATGTTATAATTGTACTTGCCTCTACCACTTCCTCTAGCAGCTCATTCCATAAATGCACCACTCTCTGAGGGAAAACGTAGCCCCTCAGATTCCTTTCTAATCTTTCCACTCTCACCTTAAACCTATGCCCTCTAGTTTTGGATCCCCCAACCCGGGAGAAGACGACCTTGGCTATTCATCTTATCTATGCCCCTTGTATAAAGTCTGAACAGGTATTCCCACAGCATTAGCCTAGGGTTCTGGATTACAGTCCGGTGACATTACCACTACACCACTGCATGCGCTATTGTTAATACTGATCACCCTCGGTAAAATACCACCTGTTAAATGGAGTAATTCATTGACGGTTTGCAGTTTCATTTGTAATTCCCTAGATACAACGGGCAATACTTATACTGATATACTAATAACATTTGAATCACACAAGTGCCAGGAAATGGCAATCTAAAAATAAGGGGCAACCTATTCACCTCTCCACTATATTCAACATTATTGTTAAATATTCTACCATCAATATCCTGTCCATCACCATTGAACAGAACAAAAGCAGAAGTTGCTGGAAAAGCTCAGCAGGTCTGGCAGTACCTGTGAAGGAAAAGTTTAGAGTTAACATTTTGGGTCCGGTGACCGTCCTTCAGAACTGATGAGTTGCTACCAAACATAGCTGGACTTTAGCACCAGGCTCCCAGGGTAAACAGGCTTCCAGTTTCCAAAAGCACTTAATGATAACAGGCAGACCACAGCAGCACAGGAAATGTGTAGCCACCTCACACTAGCCACCAACAACTGACAACGAAGACGACCCTCAGTTGTACCAACTACTGTCAGAATCAAGTGGCATGTTGCTTACTGAAATAAGTCAATGATTAAATATGCTATGATTCGGCAGGTGAAGCCATCGTGAAAGGCTGTACAATATTACAGTTGTGTGCTTGGATTGGCCTGAACAAATCAGAGCTCATTCAAGTGACATTTTTCAGTAGATGAAAACTGTACCAGATAGTCAAAAAGACAAACATCCATTCAATGTTTGTTTATAGGATGAGAACATTGCTGGATAACCACGACAATGGTTGCAAGTTAACATTGGGCCAAGGGTATTATTTCTGGATTTTTCTTCCTAATTTAATTCAAATTTCACCAACAGCACCACCTCAGAGCTCTGTGGAAGGGTCACTGGACCCAAAATGTTAACTGATTTCTTTTCTTCAGAGTTGCTGCCAGACCTGCTGAGCTTTTCCAGCAACTACTGTTTTTGTTCCTGATTTACAGCATCCACAGTTCTTTGGGTTTTTATTTACCATTGGACAGAGACTTAACAGTACAATACATATAAAATACTATAGCTACAACAGCAGGCCAGACGTATGCAACTCACCTTGTGACTCCCATCTATAAAAGGCACAAGTCAACAATGTGTTGGATTCTAACATTTGTCTGGATGAGTGCAGTTCCAACACAAGTAGCTCAATACCATCTGGCCAAATCAACCAATTGATCCAATCACCCAGTGGGTACCACATATTAGGTGCACTGCACATACATACAAAGACTCCTTTAACAGCATCTCCAAACCTGCAATCTCTACCATATTTTCCTCCAAGTTGCACATGCTCTTTAAGTGGAAATATATTGTTGTTCCTTTTTAGTCACTCAGTCAAAACCCTGGCACTTCCTCTCTACCAACACTGAGTGCAGCATCGACTAGAGAGATTTATGAAGACAGATCAACACCGGGATGGGCATTAAATGCTGGCCTTGCTGGTGAAACCTACATCTCATGGAAAAATCCAAGAGTCATGCAAAAGGAGAAAGTATACTGGGGAAACACTTTCAACCCAGTAAAACTCATCTGCATTCACATGCATATATGTCTCCCATCGGAAAACTTATGCCTTCAACATAGTTGCCTCTCCTACTCAAGTTGGCAGGCCAAGTCAGGGAGAGAAGTTCCATCTTGTCTATCAAAGCAACAGCTAATTTTCAGGCAGAGCAATTGGAAGCCCTGAAAATCTTTCACTTGACAGTGTGTTTTCCCAGCTTTATTAACAGATAACAAAGATAACTGGGAGGCACAAAGACAAAGCTGCCGGACCCCCAGCAGGTCCTCTTTAGGGAATAGCATGGCTGGGGCATCATGCTGGAAACCAAGCAGCAGCATCTAGGGAAACAATTATACAGAACAGTGTCAAATAGTAGAAGACGACTGGAAGGGTCTTTGTGACTAGAACAACTCTGCTTTGGCCATGAAAGTCACTGCTGTACTGTTTCAACCACTTTGCAGCAGTGATTTAGCAAGCAATAGCCAGCAGAGAAGGTCTACCTGCACTTAAGACATAATAAATAATATTGTTCTCCGAAGTTTATCCACTTCCAGCCACTGAAAGACCAGTAACAATATCGATGCTGTTCCCCAAGGTTCGCTATGTGATCCATGGCACCAGTACAGGCAAAACGATAGTCAAAAGCATCCATTCAATCAACAGCACATTGCCTGTGATACAGACATAATGTAACCATTATGATTCAGAGCTGCTATACTCTGAAATTGAGTAAGAGCATGATCATGATCATGACATGACTATGAAGTTTTCCAAGGGAAAGGACAAAAGATGAGACAGCAAGTGCAAAAGAAACCGGAAATAATTTAGTATTTGGCCCTTTCAGTAAAGAGACTTTTGAGTGTTAAGATGATCAACAATTTACAAACTCTGGCTAATACCAAATATGCATATGGAGGTACCATTTCAGAAGTGTCCTCCTGGAGAAATTATGCAGCCTTATACACAACAGATGCAGTAAATCATCTGCCAAGCTTATCCTTTTGTTAAATTACCAGCTATTACTCAGCTGGTTACTGGTCAAAGCCCCACGGAAATCAAGAGGACCAAAAGCACAAAGGCATTCACGGAATTTTTTATATTCTTTCACAGGATCTGGCTGTCACTGGCAGGGTCAGCATTTGTTGCCCATCCAAAATGCCTTGAACTGAGTGGCTTGATGACCCATTTCAGAGGACACTTAAAGAGTCAACCACACTACTGTCACAAAGGCCAGATCAGGCAAAGATAGCTAATTTCATTCCCTAAAAAGACATATGTGAACTAGGTGGGTTTTTACAGTAATTGCTAACAATTCACCATCACCACTGCTGAGACTAGTTTTCAATTTTATTAACTCAATTTTAAATTCCACTAGCTACCAAGATACGATTTGAACTTGCATGCCCAGAGCATTTTAGCAGGCCCTTTTGGTTTCTAGTTCACACATCCAGAAGTGTGGTTTCTGCCAAAAATCTACATTCATATCATAGAACTGTTTCCTGACATTAAGCTAATATTAATGTCTTCTTCACATGGCTATCCTCTGATGCTAGGTTTTGATTCAGTAGGTGGCAGGGAAGCTAAGTGCTACTCCTTTTACCAGTACCTCACCCTCGTCAATGTGTCTTTTCAGCGCCAAAGAAACAGACTTCACTGCAACCTTTCTAATGAGTCCCATCTGAATGGGTGACTGCCTTTTCTTCTGCAGGTCAATGGCTCATTTCCTGTTATTCAACGGTTAAATATGATAACTATTTCCATATAAACGATTAGCCCAACTTTACAGCAGCTAGGTTGCAGGAGATTGTCATATTCTTTCACACGAATGGAGCAAGCGCACGTACAATGATGAAAGTTCCCAAAAGTCTACAGCTGGAAAACTGAACCTGTGAAAAGCAGAATTCAAAAGCTCAGCTTTATTCACTTCCTCTCATTATAGCAGATCAGCCATGATCTTACTGAATGGTAGAATATACTCGAGGGACTGAATGAATTACTCCTGCTCATTCACCTATTTGTATGATCCGTGGAAGAAGCTCCACCTACTTTAATGCTCGAAACCACAGTACACTCCTTGACATCAAAATAACCTCCAAATCTGTATCTTCCAATAACTACTTTAGAAGCATAGTGGCACAGTGAGAAATAAGGTTACAATTTTGTTTGCAGGTTCAGGTGACTTCATTAAGTGAATCAAAACTCAGATTACAACCTTCATGTTGGTATATCTACCAAATAGTTGCTAAGCGTATCGGCTGTTTGCTACACCTTGCATTCAGAATTTAAAAGCTTCACACATCACCTTAGAGCATGAACAGTTGTAAATTAGCAAAGAATTGTTAAATTGAGAAGCTTTTTAGTTTTAGACTTTATTTCACCTCTGCTTGTACCCTCTGATAGATTCACCTAAGCTCCACGCTTTCGCCCAGTGTTATTCAGTATTTTTCTTCCAAGAAATGCCTACTGAATTAATCTTTTGGTAATAGTCAAGCTCTCAGGCCCCACCCCACCCCATAGAAAGCTGGTCAATCATTACTGCCACATACAGAACATCTACAGGCATGTGCGTACCATAAAATCAACAGGAGAATAGCTTCAATGCACTGTAATTAAAAAAGTGATGCCTCAAACAAGGTGACGACGGTGGCAATGGAAAAATAAGCAAAGAACTGAGCAGGCCTAGTGAACTAACATTGATACAGGCTCTCACTATTGAGTGGAGGTGCGGGATTTAAGCAAATTTTTCTTCAGATGGTTCAGCAACTAGTATTTTGCTCGAGTTATATGTCTAATTTCTGCACCATGGACAGGAGACTTGTAACCACTACTACCTCCGTCATCTAACTAATCTATTATCCAAGTCTTGAGTTGATTTGCCTTCTCCTGCTCGATGGGTCAGGTAGCTTGCCTCCAATGAGGTCTCATTAGCAAGGGTATTGCAGACATAAATGCAAAGTACAGCAGCTGCTCCAGAATGAGCACAACTCAAACTATTCCTATTTAATGTTAACATGGTACCACAGAACTGTTCTGCTGAGCCAATGTACTGCACTGCTTTGAAATAATACCAAACATGAAACAAATACTGTGTCATTTTCAACTACCACAGGGATAGTTTGGGAACATTTTAGGAAAATGATCTTATCACAGAGTAGACTCTTACCCATGATCTCAAATTTAGTCACGTTGATTCAAATGAATGCATGGGAACATAACAGTTCTTAAAGATAGGGAATATAATAAATATATTAAACATATTTATTATTTATTGTAAGTTTATACAGTTAAAACCCACTGCAGCCCCTGAAAGAAGTTAAAATAATTCTCTAAAATAGCTCCTAGTGACTCTGGCAGATCGTACAAACAATAATATTCACTGACCACATGACCACATTTCAAATTCAAATCAATAGGAAATTGCAATTCACTTCCTGATAATCCCTTCCAGTGTTAAGGGAAAATGACAAAGCTGACTAAGACATTGATGTGAAAATCCAGTCACAAAGGACGTTGGATAAAAGACTGGATAATACGAAAAATTGAATACAATGTATGTGACCTAACTCACAAAAGAATAAATTATGGGAAAAGTGACAATACACTTAATAATTTAAATTATACTGAACCGATAATAGGGCCACAGGACACAGGAACAGGAGAAGGCCACTTAGCCCTGCGTCTGTACCACCATTCAACTGGAGCATGGCTGACATGTACCTCAATCCCCCCTTCTTCCTCCCATATGCTTGCCTACAAAATTTCAGTGACAGTGAAGTCTTGACAACTTCATTGTGCCAGCACCTAAGAGTGATGATATAAAACAGGTGTACCAGGACGCCTCCCCACCACAAGTCAACAGGATCATGGCTGATGATCTCCTTGAACTCCATCTTCCTATATTAGCTCCAAGTCCCCCAATTCCCTTAGTAATCAAAAACCTATCTAGCTTGTCGAAATGCAGAAAATTCCTAACATTCACAACCGTGTAACAGAAGAAGTTTCTTGTCTGAATCCGAACGATTGACCTCTTATTCTAAGATTGAAACAACATTCTAGATTCCTTGACCAGGGAAACTTTATGTACAGAATAAGTGTTGATAAAAACCTTTGCATCTGCGTCAATTCGATCACCTTCCATTCTTCTACACTCCACGTAATATTGGCCCAGTCAAATCAATCTTACCTCACAGAGAAAAAGAATACTAGATTTCTGCTATGCTCATCTGAGTAACTGCCATGTCAACAATCTGATTCTATTATTGAGTTTACGACTTCTTGCTCTGAATTCCCCAACTAAAAGGAAATAGATCTTTCCATATTTACCTTGGAACATTTTAAACACTCACTCAATCACATCACCCTTCAATATTCTAATTGCAAAGTACTACAAGCCAACCTTACGCAAGATGTCCTGAAAATTTGACACGTTAATCCTCAATATCATTCTCACATTTCTTGCTTTATTACCTGATTTCTGACAAAATAAATTATACAAGATCAGCTGCCATCAGTATATATCTTTAATGAGAAACATTAATCTAATATTATTTGAATAGAACCTTGTAGTTTACAAGATATTTTAATTAATCCTAAGCACTTCTTTTATCAAGTACAATTCTAAAAGGAATGGTCACGCATCAATATTATGCGCATGCTCAACACTTCCTTCAGGATATTCTCTTCAACATGATGCACTGCAAGTGAGGGTGATCTCTACATCAGTGCTGACTGAGTAGAGAAATATACTTGTATGCATCACACCATAAAGGTGTCATGTGCCAATGTCAGATTGCCAGAACAGCACTGCACGTCAATCTCAAAATTACCAGATTTTACTGGGTCCAACATGAAATATGAAGGCAAACTGTCAGGGTTTGAATGGCATGTAATTAAGCTCACAAAGAAAATCAGTTCCGAGGGCAGTACAGATGGCATAATACTAAATTCCGCCAAAGGCCATTTCTTCTCCCTCAAGTTTTTTCTTCCATGGGGCAGCAGAGTGGCTCAGTAGTTAGCACTGCTGCCTCACAGCAGCAGGGACCGGCGTTGGATTGAGGCCTCAGGCGACTGTGTGGAGTTTTGCACGGTCTGCCTGCATGTCTGTGTGGGTTTCCTCTGGGTGCTACAATTTCCTCCCACAGTCTAAAGATGTGCAGGTTAGGGTAGACTGGTCATGCTAAATTGCCCCTAGTCTCCAGAGATATGCAGGCTAGGTGGATTAGCCATGTGAAATACAGGATTACAGGAATAAAAAGGGGTTGGGGATCTGGATGCGATGAACTTTGGATGGTTAGTGTAGGCTCGATGGACTGAACAGCCTGTTTCTACACTGTAGGATTCTATAATGCTATGTAGTCCTACCTGGTGGTGTCTGAGAAGTTCTTTCACTGGAAGGTGGCCTGTCCCTCCTTATTAACCTGTTCGACACGCCATCTTCTGAGACATTAAGTTCAGGACTGTCAGACTGCTTCTTTCGCCCCATACCATTAGACAGTTTGCTTGGCTTGTAGCTTCCTATTACACTTGTAAACAGATTCGTATGTTCTTCACTGATGTTTGATTCTGAACTGGGCATGTACCGCTCTGAACATGAACCAACTGACCCATCTGTACAGTCTATTTGGAGAGGAGTCTGCAATCCTACAGATATGGAACCATGCTCTGTTGAGTCCCTTCGGGCCCACTGATCCCCTCTACTTAGTAAGCCTTTTGACGAGCTCATGTGGGAGTATGGCATATGGCACCTGTGCTTGTCTTTGTGTTTATGTCTTTCTGACGTGGCTTCCTTCCCGTATGTATACCGTCGTAACAATGAAGGATTAACTGTTAAACCATCCACAGATGGCGCAGTCTGTTCAGAGGACCGATGCTCCCGATGCTTGTGTCGATGCTTATGTTTATGTTCATGCATCCAACTATAAGCCATTTCTGCTGGAATGCTGGCATAAGTGCCCATGGACAGGAGAGAGGTCCGACTGCCAGCTAAGAAAGCCTCTGGTCTCAGAAGTCTGTGTTTCTTTTTGTGGTACTTGTTGGGGTTCAGAAGCAAGTGACCAGTATGCATATACGAGGGAGGTGGCATTGTACTGCTCAGGGAGGGGGGTGGAGGGGGTGGTGGTGGATATAGTGTTGGAGGATACCGAGCATAATAACCTAACCCCAGAGGGCCTGCTGAAACTGGGGTTGGAGAGTAAGGCATACTATAAGAAGGAAAGAAGCCGCCATTTGCGAGAGGAAATCCCAGGCCATGGACAAAAGGGACTTCAGCCATCGCATCTCGCATTTTTGGAGGTCTTCCCCTCTTCTTCTTCAGTTCGGGCTTTCGGACATAGTGCATAGGGTCAAAGGGGAAAGGTGGATGGGTGTAAAAACTGCCAAAGTTGATTCGGAAGATAGAAGGAAGAATGTCCCTTGGAATATAGTGATGACTTCTATGAGTTATTCTCAATTCACTCCAGCTGGTTATTAGTTCCTCCAGTTCAGCTAGAAAATTGGGATCTTCTTTGCTCCGCAGCTGCAAATACTTCTTTTTCCGTTTCCTTTTCTGCCGCTTCATCTTGTCATAGCTAAGATAATCGTGGGTTCTACGTTTGCATTTGTGTTTATGTTTCTCTTTCAGCCCAGTTAAAACAGCTGCACTCTCAGGAGGAATTACAGAGACATGATCAAAGGAATACCTCCGTTTCCTCGGTCCACAGAACTTCTCAGCCCTATCCGATGTGCTGTTGTTGTCTGTGCCAATGCCACTGTCACTTGGAATGGTCTCCTCACTGTGTGACTCACTGATGGGTGAAGGGGTGGCCTCCTTCAGTGATGTCAGTTCACATAAATGAGACGGGGAGTTTGGCAGCAACGTTGGAGGTGAAAGCTTCCTGCGTCCTTTGGAAGCTTTCCGCATCGCGAGTGTCTGCACCACATTGCCTTTACTTCCATGCAGGTTTGGCACTGGGGTTGGTTCAATAAACCCAGCATCACTGCTGACAGGACTCTGACTTCCACTCACTCCTGACGACTGGGAATAAGTTGGTGAAGGCAGGACATCAGGAACGTTTGCAACTGCTGACTGAGTGAAGTTTGGCAGTACTTGCCCTAGTGTTGTAGTGGATGTTGGCAATGTCATCTTATCAATAGACAATGAACTACTTAGAAATGGACCATCTAATGAGATTTTGGGTTTTCGACCCCTTTTCTTGCCTATGTAAATAGTTCCTTTTTTACTAACATTAATTTGTTGGCCCAACTTGGAGCCAAATGTGGCAGTGAGAGTTGAGACGGTATTATTGAGTTTTGATTGCACTTTCCCTTTATTATTAGATCCATTTGCACTCAAAAGGATCTGGTTCAGAAGCTTTTTCCTTTTCAATGTTTTCATTTTGTTGATCTTTTTGATAAATTTCTTGTCTAAAAGTGTTTTCATCAATTGCCTCTTCCCTTTCTTGGTAGATTTGGAATCTGTTTCACTCCCCAGTTCAACGCCATCACCAGAGGTCATTTTCTGCACGTGCTCTACTGGCTTATTCTTTACCTCACTTGTGTCAAGCCCTCTGTGTTGTGCAACCTCTGATTCAGTCTCCAAACTATCTGGGACAGTTAATGGTGTGGAAAGCAGTGCGGTTGGCACTACAGCTTTGGCTGTGGACATCAGCTGCTTTTTAGGCCTTCCCCGCCTCCGTTTTCCTGGAAGAGAGTCCTCAAAATTTGGACTGGGTACAATTTCGGTTTCTGGTTGAAGGATAGGAGGTTCTTTCTCCCTAATAAATTCCTTCGTCTTTGACATCACAGAAAATACTTTGGAAGCAGGAATCTTTAAAGTCCTATGTGGAGGCTCTTCAAGTTGTGGCATAGGATCAGGTTTGGCTCTGCTTCTTTTTGATTTATGAACATTTAAATTACCACTTAATGACTGGGAGTCTTGAGAACCATTTTTAGAGACTCTCTCGTCGTGATGAGCTTGCAGTGATATAAAATGTCTCCCATTCTCAGTTTTCTGGGGTAATGGTGGTGAAATGCAAGCCTTAGTTAACTTTGGCAGTCGAGGCTTAACGATTTTCGTTTCAGTTAAAACTGGTGAAAATCCTGAGTTTCTGATCATTTGAGCCTGGTCACTATGCATTTTTTGTTCTGTTCGAAATGGTGCAGTTTTCAATAGCCCGGATGAGACTATGGATGAAGGCAAACATTCACCAAAAGGAGCGACAGTACTGCTGCTACTTGTAACCACTTTCATTCTCGGTCTCTTGCCTTTCCTTTTGTTTACAGGTTTAAGCTGGAGAGTGGAATTAGAGACTGGACAGTTTTGGTACGTCCTTTGCAGCTGTTGGTGTGCCACTCTCAGTGTGCTTGGCTTGAATGAGGATTTGTTATTCAGGATGCTTTTGAAGCTAGCCACAGTACTCCCAGCAGAACCTGAACAGTCAGTTTTAGGCACTGGCAAAGATCCCAATTCACCACTTCCCCCAGTTAGTTGAGTGAAAGTCTTCATGCTATCCAAACGTGGAGGTTGCAACCCACTTTCACTTGCGCGTTCAACTGTCACAGATTCTGCACTGAAACTGAGAGTGTGGACCTTGAAACCAAAGTTGGGGGGAAGGCTGCTCGGCACTGGCTGACTTTCGGTTGTTGGTTTGCTGTCCAAATCCGAAATGACCAAGATTGGGTCGGTTTCTAACTGAGAAGAAGGAAACACAGTACTCCTGTTTAATGAAGCTGCAGTCCCTGCTGGTGAAGGTGCAGAGGGGGTCCCTTCCACCCCTGCACAACTGGTGGACCTCCGCCCATAGGTGTCCGTGCTAGCTGCAGTTCTATGGTCTGTTGAAGTGCAATTTATTGCAGGTTGTTTATCTAGTTTCGGGATCACGTGCTCTGCCTTTTCTGAGTGTAGCGGCCTATCATGCCGAGGTGAGATGCCTTCACTACACAATGCTGCATCGTGCCCTGGAGAGTCTTGCCTTACCAATGCTTTCTCTAGAGTGGAGTCCTTATTTATTTGCATTAAAACAGTCTTGCCACAAGTTTTACTGTGGACAATGTCCTTTGTACACTGTGGAGCCTCCTGCTCAGTTAAATTCACACCCTTGTAATCTACATAGTTTGGAGTGCTCAAGTGCTCCTTAACTGAGCTGGCAGCAGCAAGGCTAGCTTTCAGCTGACCCAAATCTTTGTTCATCACCATCCCAGTGCCAGCTCCTTGCTTCCTAAACTTAGTTCTGGAAGACTTTGATGCAGGACAGGTACTTTTTAGCATTGCTGATTTCTCAACCAAAGATGCTTCGCCATTCATCTGTCCTTGTTCTTTTGTGTCAGCATTTCGCATGTTTCCCATGCTACACACAGCAGCTTTACTACATTCAGAGTGTTCCAAACTCAAAGGAAGGGGGTTTCTCATATCACCACCTGTTTGTGGATAGCGACTTTCCTCCACAGAAGGTTCAACCGTCTTCATTTCCTCACTTTTCTTGTGCAACTTCAGGGAACCCTGTGTACATTGTAGAAAGAAAAGAAATGGTCACATGAGGTTCTTTACCTGATTCAAGCACAGTAAACCATTTCTGTTCATTGATAAAAATATATTCATAAATTACAACAACAGTTATTCCGTACTCCCAACTAATATTGCTCATTTTGAAAAATAAAAGATCGTTTTGAAGCTATGCCAGTAAAATTCCTGAAAAATAAGTGATCAAAGAGTTAACACTCGGTGCTGTCTGGAAGATGGATGTGAAAAGGATTACAGCTAAGACATAACAGGCTGCAGGTGGAACCAAAGCAATGCTGGTCAATATATTTTAAGATTTAAATGATTTTTAAAAAAAAGGACCTTAACGTTAGAAATGCTGTAAAGGCAATTATTGTTGACAATACTGGTTGGAGATATTAAATGAAACTTTTAAATCTGAATCTTGATTACTGGACTTTGAGGCGAATTCGATTTCATCGTAACTTGGGTCTTGGATTTATTTTTTGCCATTTTGTACAAAAACAGAAAAAGTAAATAGTGAACAGTGAAGCCCGCATGAAAAAAAAAGATTAATTTGTTGTGGAGGTGTCGGTGTTGGGCTGGGGTAGACAAAGTCAGAAGTCACTCGACGCCAGGTTATAGTCCAACAGGTTTATTTGAAATCACAAGCTTTCAGTGCTGTTCCTTTGTCAGGTGAAGATTAATTTGAGAAGATCAAAGCTACCATCTTTGCCCTCACGGATGTACCATTCCCCTCCTAGGTCAATAACTCGGATTGATCCAGACAGTTCACAACCTCCAGCATCCTGTTTGACATTGAGTTAAGCATGTGACCTTACGCTGTCTCCATCACAAAGACTGCCTCAACAAAACTACTGCTAATTCATTTCTGTGTCACCACTAAATTTATTCCAATGTTCTCCTGGTTGACATTCCTTTTCAAAACCAGTAAACATCAGCTCACCCTGAGCTGTGTTGCCTGTTTCCTATCCTACATCGACTCCCGCCCATCTGATCTGCGTTAGCTCCCTCTCTACTTCTCAATGCTTTCAATTCAATCCTCTCACACAAACGTATTAATGGCCTTATCTCTTCCCATCTCTGTAACCTTCGCGGTGTACAATCATATTTCAAATTTTGCAGTCCTGTGAATCCAATTTCATTTACTCTGCACTTCGTTACGAGGTGAAGAATATACATAAATCTCTACCAAACACGTGCTTTATCGAGGCTGCTCAACAAAAGAATAGTTCTGGCCCACAGCACAATATACATGATATTCCACACAGGGCCAAAATATTGAACATGAAAAAAGTGGAAACATTTTCTGAACGAGACTGTCATATTGCAAGGATAGCTTAAAGCCCATGATGTCGGCAGCAGCTGGCTGATTAAAAAAAAGACAGATGTCTGTTGCAGGTACGTCTTCAATTCACACAACTGAAATGATCTTTCTACACCAGGGGGCATTTCACATACTCAGTATTGCTATGTTCGGCTATCAGTTTTCATAGTCATAGCTTCGATTCCAAACCCGAGTGGTAGTACAAAGCTAAAATGCTTGCTTCACAACTTTGTGGTTGTGTGATCTTAGGCTATCCTAGCCAATTCAGAAGAGAAAGATTTTCTAAGCTGGGAGATCCATGACTGAATAGATGTTTTTAAAGGATTTGTCTAGCAATTGATAGCGTAGATTAGACAGTCAATGAGTTCCACGCAGAATCATCTGTCTAGTAATTATTACTGCAGAATTTCAATTTAGCCTAAAGGTTACCACGCAGACAAAAATATACAAAAGAAAACAGAACAGTCCTGGAGCTAAGCACCTTCCCAGAAAGAGTAACAGGGGGAAAAATGTCACCTCATACTTTATTCACATTCAAATTATTCCACATTTCCTCTACACTAACAACTTTTACGTTCCTCCACCTTTATCCTCTAATACAGCCCCTTACTCCCTTTGCCCTTATCCCACATTAAGCAAACTAGGAGAAGTGGACCACTCAACCCCCAAGCATGTTTTCCCATTCCACATTCCTACCAACTCCACTAACCTTGTGCCCCGAGCTTATCAAGAATCTATATACTTTGGCCTTCAAAATTTTCAAAGTCTCAACTTCCAGGACCTTTTGAGGAGAGTTCCAAAGACTCCCGATGCTCAGATGAAATTTCTGCTTGAATGGCAACCTCTTATTTTTAAAACAGTGACTCACTAGGTCTAAGCGGCTGTATCTTCAGCTACCTGGGACTTAAGTTCATCTGTCTCTATCTGTCCACCTCCTTTAAGACTGTCCATAAAGCATACCTTTCAACCCAAACTTTATCTCATCCTTCCTAATATCCCCTTTTTGGCTGGATGTCATCTCTTGGCTGTGTTTCTGTTCACCATTCTCCATTAATGGAAGTCAATGTTTTGCTAATTACCATCAAAACTCTTACTACTTGCGATGACAACTTTTGTAATTCCACCCCGCTGCCCCCCCCCCCCCCCCCCACCCTTTCCAGGTGATCACCAATTTGCTGCGTAATTTCAGAATTCCCAATTTTACCCGATAACGAATCGGTTTCATTGGTCAGCCTAACAGCTTAAATTTTCAAAATATCAAAGCTATAAATAAAAACAGTTCTTACTTGGACAGTATCTGAAAAGTTTTGTTTCAAGAGAACTGAAAGGGTGAAACTGAATCAGAGATAGTAGGAACTGCAGGTGCTGGAGAATCCGAGATAGCAAGGTGTGGAGCTGGATGAACACAGCAGGCCAAGCAGCATCAT